>CM055190.1:23185227-23582727 GCA_029224185.1 Karalla daura | reverse complement strand
AAGTTCAAGTAAAAACGCGTTCTGTTTGAAGGTAAAAAAATAAGAAAAAAAACGAGACACACAGACTCTGCTTCATGTGCAGTCAGTCAGTAAGTAACGCACCTGCAGAGCATCTGTGTAACCTGATGCAACCAGAGCGATGGTCAAAAGGTCAAAGGTCATGGTGCCCTGGATATTCCTGTGACTACAGATGGAGAGAGAGAAGGGTAGAGAGAGAGATGGACTGGATCTTTTCCTTGTATCGGTTTCAGACAGTAAAATGTCATTTGAGTTCAGTGTGGTGGCATCATAATGTGCTATTTTTATTGGAGTAGTCCACATGTCCAGCTCTAAGTCATGAACTCTGCTTGAACAAGAGGCAAAATAACACACAACAACACAAACACACAACAATACAAAACTTAAAACATTAAATTGCTTGTCATTATCACTTTTACCTGACACATTATGCAAAACTGTGTCTTTTTCCCAATCAGCAAACACCTACAGGACTTTCATTATTTCCTGTTTGTCACTGTTCCCTGTGAGTGAACATAAGAGTCCTTGTGTCTGTGGAGGGCAGGAGACAACACACACACACACACTCACACATGCTCAGCTCAAAGCTTGTGCCAAATGTTTGCCATCCTCCAAGAGATGTCCTGGGGATAAAGGAGAGGACACGCCTGTGTGAGCCTCTCCTGTGGGCGAGCATGTGTGCATATGTGTTGGTAGATGTGTGTTAACCACGTCTTGCTTTCCCTTCAGGGACACAATACAAGCAACTCTCGATCAAATCAAAACATTTCAGACTGTAATCTTTGGTTAACTGTAGGTTAAGGGAGAGAATTGGAGATGCTCAGGTTACGTTCTTCAGGGAATTAATGCATGTCTATGCTGTGTCTCCATCAGTGACGTAAACGTGCCTCTGTGTGTGTGTGTGTGTGTGTGTGTGTGTGTGTGTGTGTGTGTGTGTGTGTGTGTGTGTGTGTGTTAAGGAATGCCATATGTGCTCTCTACATGTTTGTGCAAGCAGCTTCATGATCCTCTGTGGTGACCTTGACAGGAGGAAGGATGCGGTAGACAGACAGGGCTGAGGCGTTTCTTAATTTAGCCGGGTCCTTCCTGCATGTTCACGTGTTGAAATTCACGCGTCGTCTTGTCTGTCTACGGTGCACTTGGCTCATATACACACACACTCCACCTTCACACCCACAAAATTCAATGTCTTGGCGAAAAAAAAAAAACAAAGTCCACGTGTTCAGGCACAGCAGGACTCCTCTCTGGGTTCACGTTGTCTCGTTTCAGGCCTTTCCTGAAAACGATCAGGTCAGAGTAAAGTAAACATGCTTCCGTGGGTCATGAAAAGAGCGCCGGGTGTATTAGTGGCTGTGTATAGTAACGTGACAGATTCCTGCCAGGTTAAATCAATTTGACAAGGTTTTACTGCATTCCTCACTGTAGACCTGGTTTCTATTCAGAGGAGCCTCACGCAAAGCAACTGGAGGGCTCAGCCACTCTGCTTGTCTCCTTGAAGTGCATGTCTCATCTGCTTTCTTGTTGCTATGGGACGTAAAAATCTACCACATCCTCCAAAATACGCCTACAGTGCATCATTATTTTATGAATTAATACCCAAATTTTCAGTTTGATTCTATGTTCAGATATCTGTGACCAATTTACAGTCTGCATGACAGGGATTTAATTTTCAGCAAATTTTATATGCTTTTGTTAAAATTATTTCCTGACTGTACAGATTTTGAAATGTAACCACAAGATAAGAGAAAGACTTTGAACTGTAAGAGCAATGATAGAGTAATTGGACAGGATTATCAAGCCTATCTAAAGAAATTTGCATGTGACGACATAAGAAAAAAGTTGTGAGTTGTACAGTATCACCACTATACTGCTGGAAACCAGTAATCAGTTTTACAGGTAAAATCCTTCTCATGTTCTCATGTTAAGTTGAAGGACACCTACATACTATACCATGTCTACTGAATTGTCAACATTATTTAATAATTTGGTTGAAAAGTATTATTTAATCATTTGGTTGACACTATGTGAAAAAATGTGATGTGATGTGAAAGAAATATAATTCAAATATTGCTTCACAATTGCTTTTTTATAGGGTTTATAGTTTTTGACTAATCACCGTTGAATGATCATGATCCTAAAGCTACTGTACTTCACTCTTTCTCTGCTGCCATCACTATGGCAACGTTGTTTAGAGGTCCCATCACCATGGAGACCTTGATTAAACATTCCGTACAGCTGCTGGACTTCACCCCTACTCCTACCTCTACTGCAACTGCAGCAACTGTGTGGGAGCTCTCATCGAGGTTACCATGGTGATGGCAGAAGATTGAGATTAAAGTGACTCAGTCAAAAAGTGGTGCAATGGTTACCCAGAAGAAAAAGCAAAATGCAAATAAGATAAAGAGAAACTGCTAGTCATTCAGGACTTGTATGTACCGCAGACTTGCTCGGCAGTTATGGGATTGTCGGTTATCAATACATACTGTAGATGTGCAAACTGATCCCGATTTCGTGTCAAAATTTCTTCGATTCACACATTATATCGTCTAGTGGACAAGATAGACATTGATGACAATCCTGCATGTTTTATTTATCAGAATTGTAATCCTCCTGGAGTTAAATTGGTGACTTGCATGTGTCATGTGACTTTGTGGCAGAGCTGGAGGTTGCATCCTGAAACACCTCCCTGATGGACTCTACAGACAAAGGAAGACTGATCCCTGTCTCATAGTGCAGCAGACTGCTGCAGACTGGAAACTAACTGGAAAGCTGCCTGATTGTCCTTGAGATGTCCTGGGACCATTTAAGGGGAGGGATCACCTCACAGGTCTGTCCTCTGGGTGCCTTGGATTCCTTTCGAGCACCACAAGACACTTGGAATCGAGATTCTTGATTTGTTGTGTTTGAATTGCTTGTGGCAGAGATGCTCATAGGATTAGTCACTGGGTTTTAAAATGCCATCTTTGTATGGCTTAAGAAGGGTTTTGCTAAAAAATTATTTAGAGGTTGTGGTGAATCATATACTGATGGAATGAGCTCAAATGGAATCAGCACAGGGTGCAGTGATGTTTTAATATGTACAGAAAAGAAAATGTGCTGAGTCACATACAGCATAGAGAAACTAGAGGCTGCTACTGCCTCATAACTCACTAAAGTTGCATCAATTCAAAGGTTTTTATGGGTGAACTCATCATAGATTTACTTGCATAATTGATGTCTTCAAAGGTCTATTTTACCATTTACACACATTTTGATGCAAACAACCCTCTCCATGTAAAAGTATTATTATTATTATCATTATTATTATTATTATTAGTGTTAATATCAGTATTCATTCTCGTCACCATAATTCATCATAATTGAATTTTGGCGTGAAAATAGTTCTGGTCTCTGCAGAGGCTACACACACACAGTCACACATAAAGCAAAGCAGAGCCTGAACAGAGTGACATCCCTGGGTGGGGTCAGGGGTCAGATGTCAGCTGACCGTAAAATCTGACGACTCGGCGCTTCTCTTTTAAAGGAAGCAGCAGAACTTGAGCAACTGATGTTGCAAACAGAAAGCAGATGTGAGCAGTGCTGAACACAACAGCATTATAATGTGTGAACATTTGTTTGCAACTTGCTGATTTCAGAGAGAGTCATTGAGGAGTTTCTGTTTTGTTTTCCTCAAAGGGGAACTAAAACTGTCTGACTGTAGCCCCCGCTACTGCTTTCTTTGTCAGCGGAAATACAATTGTATAAATTATAGAAATGTAGAAATAGATATAACCATTTCAGTGAAAATGGAAAGAAAAGCCCAAGGAAGACTTCTGATGATATTTGAACTCTTCTTGGGGGAAAATGAATAATAGAAAAGAAGAGTGTATGTCTCCCACAACAGGGGACCAGCAGCTCGATTGCCTGCACATAACACTCAGAACCACATATTCTGATTTGACCACTATCTCACCCCACCTAAACTAACCCTAACTCTCTTTGAGCTCTTGATAGGGGTAGAGATTCAGTACTTAATAGTTGGACTAGTGGAGGCCCACACATACCCCCTTCACACATGCAGCATTTGCAGCGTTTAAGGGTTTCTCATCCAGACATGATGCATGTGTGAATGCAACCTATTTTCATCTAGTTCACAAACTGATCTGAATGCTAATTCATACCTGCCTTGGATCATTTAGTGAACAGGTGCAGGGTAGCAAACAGGGAAGCTCTTCAGTGGTTAAATCATTACGTTATCACATAGTCATGGTCAGCCAATCACGGGGCTTGTGTCACCCCTCTGTTCCCACCATCTTCTGGATGAACAGGCGTTAACAGGCTGTTTGCAGAGTAGGTCTGGAAGTGTAAATGGCTTAATAGCAGATCTCATTTGAGAGGATTTTAATAGGCAATTTGCCAACAAGCATGTGTGAAAGAAGCTTATATTTGCACCGTTTTGCAGGGCTGCAGGTACTGTTTTATCGTCATCATCTGACTATCTTCTCCTAATATCAACCACTCTCTGCCTAAACTCACCAAAGCCTAATCCTTTTCTATCAGCACAATCTCACTCCAGGTTTATCTTACTGACAAAACGCGGTCATGGAATAGATCATTGGTATTGGGCGTTAGCAGTGAAATGTCCTTGTCCTTTACTGGCATTATTTTCTTCCCAGGCAGAGGGAATCAGCAGCTGCAAGGACATCAACATGCTGGTAGAGGACAGTGGAGCTAAGGACTGATTGTGTGGCGCACGAGAAATAAAGAGGTGCCCATAATACTATACACACTGCGGATTTGGAGGTGTGGGGAATGCTCCTATGTGCCCGATCTACTCTGAGATGAGGTCACAGAGTTTTAACCTTATTTTGGTTGCCAATAAAGGTTTGGTTTTGAGGCAAAAACTCAGAAAATTGTTAATGCCTGTTACACAGGGTACATGCCAGTAAATTACAAACATTACAATTTTATTTCCATTTTCAAGCTGTAAAAATAAATACTGCATCATTTGACTTGAAAATGTATCTTAACTTCTGTTTTAACTGCAGTAGGAGCAGTTTCTTCACATCACAAGTGGAATTTTTTTCTCCTTCTGTCAATGACGTGAGTGACAGCTTTTTTCTTTACTCTCTGTCCCCCTCTCTCTCGCTCTCTCTCTCTCTCTCCCAGGGTCATTTCCTCTCTGTGTGCTGAGTAAGTCCCTGCGTCTGTCAAGTGTCAGACCAGGCAGCATAAAGAGATGCACACTGGGCGGAGGAGAGAGGAGTAGGAAGCAAAGATCACGACGCACAAGAGGCAGAGAGGGAGGTCTGCCATAGAGGAGTAGGGTAGATGAAAGAAGGAGAGGACCCCCAATTCATATTATCCCCCACTGCACCCCTCCTTCTTCTCCTCCTCCTCCTCCTCCTCCTCTGTATGGCAGAGCAGAATGTAGGTCTGCGCTTGCCCACAGCGATCAGCAACAATCAGTTCTGCCCCAGTTACTGATGCATCTCCAGACTAAACACACACACCCATACGTCACAACTCGGGGAAATGCGCATGCAGATGAACATAGAAAGAGACACCCTTACAATATGCTCGCAGAAAGACACACAGGCTGAACGGTGTCAGGAGAGCACACACACACACACGCGCACACACACACACACACTCACACAGGCAAGGAGACACTGATATCCAAGCCAGCAGCACAGATATATGCAAACATTCAATGATGTTCATGTTCTCACACTCAAGAAGCAATGTTCTAATGAAGATGTTGCCACTGTGCATATGATCTACTTTCTACATACACACACACACACAATTACCAGTTTGGTCAGGCTCAATGTCACAGCTGCAGAATTGCTGAACAGCACTTATGCAGAAAATTTTAGATTTGCAGAGAGAAGATGCATTTTGAACAAATTTTTTATACAAATTTGAAAAAGATTGTGGCTATAATGACAGTGACAGTAAACACATGCATACTCATAAGCAATGAATGCTCTCTCTGGGGCTGCAACAAACAATTATTTTCTTAGTTGGTTAATCTGTCGATTACTTTTCCTATTAAGCAGTTAATTGTTTGGTCAATAAAATGATGCAAAACTGGTTAAAGCCTATTTCACAAAGGCCAAGATCTAAAAATATATATATATATTTTGTCCTCACTTCAATGACAGTAAATTCTGTCACAAAGGACTAAAGAAACTAAAAAGCATTCTCATTGAAGACGCTCAGATCAGAGAATTTTGATTGGAGTTCTTAAAATTGTCCTGGAAAATGATTTTAAATACTCAATTTATCTTATCACTAATATAGTTAGCGATTATTTCAGAAGTCGATGAATCATTTAGTTGCAGTGCTGCTCCAGTTTGTGATGAAATAAGAAAGAAAGTTGAGACACAGAGTTTCTGCTTTACTTCTGTAGTGACTTGTGTCAGTTAACTGAGCTCAGTGCAATGCTTCAGGTAGACTCCAGCCAGGTTCAACGTGGCAACCGCAGTGGATACTGCAGGAGATTTTGTTTTTAAACATTAGTACTTTGTTTGAGTATCAGCTGTGGCCTCGGGTCTCAGGTACACCCCCCCCCACCCCCCCCCCCCCCCCCCCTCCACCCACCAGCACACACACACACACACACAGCTGATGTGCCTCTGAGCAAGGCACCTCGCCCCAATGGGTCCCCAGCTGCTGAGGTGCCTGATGTTCCCTGTTGTGGAACTAATAAGTGATTTTTTTTTTCTTTTTTATAGACTGACTTGAAAATCAAATGCCAGATTCATTAAACCTCGCACAACCTGAAAACCTCATTGTGAAAATGATTTAATATAATATGATACAATATAAGGGATCATATGATATAATGTGGAATGGTTTTATTATTCTCTGAATTGTGAAAAATCTGAAATATTGTGTTCATATCATTTTAGGTTACATACAAGTTGTGCATTTCAGTAAATATAACGATTTCTGAACACAAATAAAATAGCCAAAAATAAGAACCTGTTCCATATTATACTTTATAACAGTTGGTTGAGAGTGTCATTTTGTATGCATCTGCTAAAACATTCGACTGAGTTGTTGTTTCGTTGTTGAATTTCGTAAGGGCTGAGGAGGAGCAGTGATGAGCAGTACTACACCATGCAGACGGTGTCACGGTTAAACTCAGACAGACAGTGTCCCAGGAGCTCAGGGTTTTAGAAGGAAAAGGAAATGTCTCATAGAATTTAATGTAATTGACTTTTGCCACAATGTTCTGTACATTTTTTTACCGCGCTTAACTCCTGTCGAGGCTTCAGGCATCTGAAAACAGTGTGTTGGTTCAGTTATTGTGCCGGTTCAATTCTCATGATGCCCCAGAGCCGCGAGGCCAGACTTTGCTGCAGCGCTGTGACATTAAAGGTAACTCGGACGACTCAGGGTTGTTTCTCTTGAGGTCGCTCTGCTTTAATTAGTCCACAAACCAGGAAATGAACTCGGCACTGCTTCCAGGTCCATTTTCAGAGAAGGGCCAGTGCGACATGTGGTCCTCATTAAATGTTTGACCTCTCTCCACATTAAAGCTAAGTACAGTATGCTGTAAATGCAGTTTATTGAGCCTCTTGAGATAGAGTTCCTTGAGCTGCATGCTGCTTGAGTTGTTGTAACCCCACATATATAACGGGTACGCTGAACACACTAAAAGCACTAAACACTGCTGTTATTCAGGGAACTGTTAATCATTAACCTAAACCTATTCTCTGAATGAGAATGTACACATCGTGTTTGCTTACAGGACATGGTTTTCACAAACATCCTGAGCTGCATTAGATCATCAGTGCTGGAATTTCTTGAAATAAATAATGGCGAAATGACTCATTATGGTGCCCATCTGGGCTGCTTGCTGAAGGTCCCATGAGATGCTCTGTGTTCTTGTTTCATCCCATCCTGCCAACACGGTCTCACACACATAATCTCCAGTTTGTGTGCTCTGCAAACCATGGTTTTACAGTACATGTGGATATGTAGATAGATTTATTTATGTCAAGCGAATACAAAATCCTGTTGTTTCTGATCTGCAAAACCAAAAGGCTGATTGACTGTGTTTCCATCTTTTTTAGAGGCGTTCATTCAATTATCCTGTCTTATATGGCTGTTAATTTAATAATTTGTGTCATTAGACTTGACTAATTGGAACTTTTGAATATACATCACGCGTAGGAAATACCTTCAGGGAAAAATCAAAGCACTTCCAGGAAATTAAAGTGACAGACTTCAGTTTCTTAACAGAAATGAGCGATAAAGTGGTCGTGGCAGGAGGCGAAGACAGATATCTGCACACATGGACGTTTTTAGACCCTTTTTACGGGTGCTCAAGCACCCCTATATTTGATCATAGCTGCCATAAAAATAAATACACAGTACTATATTTTTCTAAAAAATATTTTGTATGACTGATTTTGTACAACTAGTTATTCTACAAGCCCATCGCTAAGAAATGGGACAAACAGTTATGCAACAGGCTCAGGTTGCTATTATTTTAACATGTCCGTCTGGCAGAACAGCATCATCATCGTCATCATCAAAACCACAAAGTCACATGATTTCTGTCACATGACCCCCATGCTAGAATTCATCAACAATAGTGCACAAATGCATTGCAGCTGCGGCATCCCACACTAGTCAGTGTCCCATTTTACTAATTCACCTTATCTTTGGTTCCTCTCTGTAGAAATCTGGGATTGTTTGGTAATTGGGTTATTTATGTTAATATGCAATATAGCAGGAGGCCTGCTTTACCCTATATGACTGATTATAACCATAACAAAAAAGAAAACTACTACTTCACAATTCAATATGTCAGATATACAACGCGTGGAATATGTATCATAGAGCTTTACTGCAATCTAAAATATATTTGCATTCAATAGGCACATAGAGACACCAAAAAACACACAAAACTATCAAAACTAAGACTTTTCAGCCTGTGCAGCAAACTCTCAGTGGGCACTGTACGATTCCATCACTGACGTCAAGGCCTTGAGGCGAACGCATCTCCTCAGGAGGCAGGAATGACAACTGGCGCCAGATTTTATTCAAAGTAGGAGGAAACAGGGCCGGAAAACTGTAGAGACTTTCCACTATCCACGTGCATCTGAAGGATGTTTATCATGAAGCCAGTCAGGACAAACAAACTGCAGATGATTGCATTTTAATGTTGATGGCAGCAGAGCCTGATGCAGAGGCTAACTCAGTGGGAGAGCAAGGAGGCATTTACATCAGGACAACAGGAGAGGGGGAGCGGGGGAGGACAAACAGAAGAGAGGATCTGCTCTCATTAATTTTTCACTTTCATTTATGGTAAATTATTTAGGAGCCATGTTGCACTGCGCCTTCTCATACAGCATGGGCCCTCCGATCCGAGAGACGCTTAACACCAACAAAGAGACATGCGAGCACGCACACACACACACACACAAGCTAGTTCATTTATACACAATATTCATACATTCATAATATTGCAGACACACGTACACACACACACATGCCGTGTCCCAGGGGAGCTGATTAGGGTGAGATTTGTCAGGCAACCTGCCCCCCATCTACACATGTGCACCCACACACACACACACATACACAGACACACACACACTGCTGCCAGCTCCTTTTTATATTGATTACACAAATGTGCATTGAGAGAGATAGCAAGAGAGTGCAGACCTCCCTGCCTGTACTTGGTAATAATGTCATATTCTCTTACATAAACCTGCTCAGTTTGCAATAACCTGCCTGATAAAGAGGCTCCGCCTGTCACAAATAGTCTCAGTGCGAGGTGCAGCAAAAGAATAACGTGTGACACAATTAGCTCACCGGCAGCCCCAAATTCCAGAGAACGCACTTGTGCTGAGACATGTAAGAAGGTTGTTTACGCCAGCCTTCTGCGGTTGTAGCAATCTATAAATGCACAACAAAATTCTTTTTGCACTGTATACTGTACAGATTGCAATTCGCTGAACTGGATTCACAAACAGAAGATTTGTGGAGGAGAAAGTTTATCTTTACAGTATGTGCAAACAGCATTGAAGGCCTATCTATATCGAGACACGTAATAAGTTTTCATATTAATGTGCGTTTCTCATTGTAAGAGTTCTTACTACACAGACACATGCAAAATACGTTATGTGTGGATAGTATGATGCATTAGTCAATTGTCTGTGTGTGCTTTTGTACAGGAAGATGATAATATGGTGTATTATAATACATACAATGGTATTAAACTATGTGTGTTCCACAAGGAGTGCAGATAAAGCATGTAAATGTGCACAGGAATCCCAAAATGCCAAACAGGTAAGTAAACATGTAGCTGCAGTCTCTTGAGAGCAGATTGCAGGATTCTTACTTCAAATTTCACATCTCACAAGGTAACCAAAGGTGCCAGCAGAACAAACTCTTCTCTTCTGTGTCTGAGACAGATTGGGAAGCACGTCGTGATGTCTGCTTCTGCTTGGCCCAGATACATCACACCGTCTGCATACGGCATAGCAACAAGGCATCTGATCAAAGAGTATAGAAAAAAGGAATGGAAAGAGAGCAGCAGAGTAAGGACTGCAGAGACACAGACGGAGAGAAAACTGGCGGAAAAAAAACCCCAAAAAACAAGGAGAATCACATAGGGGAATAGAAAAGAGAGATTACTAGACAAAGCAGGAGACAAACAAAGAGAGAGATGGAGGTCATCTGATGATGCAGGATGATACTGCTGGAGAAATACTGAGTTTGGTGTCAGAGCAGATCCGCAGAAGAACCAAACCAGGGCTGTTTTGCTTTTTCTCATCTCTCACTTTGTGAATAAGCAGAACTCTCTTCGCACCATAGAAGCCAACCTCAGCACATACCCAGAGGGGATATTACAATGGAGAATTGTTTAACTTGGCGTAAAAAAGATGCAAGTAATGAGACAGGAATTTACTTCTCTCCCGTGATTACGAGGAAATGACCCCGCTACAAAGCTAGATACATCCTCTGCTCTCTGAGATTTGCAGTCTATGTAACACCAAGATTCGAGAGACCGTTCTGCCATGTTAAGAAAACTATTAAAGCGCTGTGTTGTGACAACTGACAGCACTTAAAAGTGTACACATCTTATGTAATATAGGTATTAGGTGTATCATATACACGCAATAACATAGGACTTAAAAGTAGGCCGCAGGCATCTTATCTTCTTTTTCTGGAGGTTTTCTTAAATCTCTTGTTTTTGGGGCCCAAGAATCCATCAGCTAAGAATGTTCTCTGCTTTCTGCTGTTTGCCAGCTCGTTAGATGTTTCACTGGGTTGACAATGTATGGTGAGAGATCACTTACTGTAAGTCCAGAGGTGCTGTCATCATGCATGAAAAGTAAGAACTGTATGCGACATTAATATATTTACTTTTTGTTTTGGTGAATTATGATGAAATCTATGAACAATGCTTTGTGCAGTAGTTGACTCTTTTTGTCCTCACAAGCTGACAGCACACGTTTTCTCTTCTTGAGCAAGTATGAAGATGTGATAGCAGAGTGCTGCCACCTAGTGGTGAACCCATATCCATGCACCTAGTCGCAAAACGCTGCTTATATCACAAGTACTGCAGGATTCCTTAGTGCATCCACACACCTTTCACCCCCACACGACAAAACTATGAAATCCGATATGAAATGACACCGAATAAGAATAATAGCAAAATAGAAATATCAGAAACTGTTACACATAAAGGAAAATAACATCAAATAAAAATTTGACTTCATCACTCAGATGACAGAAAAAACAGTTCTTACCCTGTTCTCCGATTATAGACTGATTTTAGTTTATATTGATAGATACAAAGTGCTCAATCTTTGTCCCAAACTGACGTTTTTGTGAACGGTTTTTGCTATTGAACATTTCCGGGTACAATTCTTGCTGTCTGCAAGGCATCAATGCAGGGATTTGCTTTGAATCTCTCACACATGAAATTGCTGTCATCCTGACATAACTACCCTTTACAAAACGCCATGAGGCGTGTGTGGACCCACCACAGCCGGCCAGGGATGTTTCATAACGCCGCCTGCTCCGAACCATTCAGCCTCCACACACTTCATCAGGTGCTGGTGGCTTCAGGCAGCGCTGACCAATCAGAGCCCCCCTCGCTATGCAGGAACCGCCTCTGCACGGTTTTCATTGGCTGGCGTCCCTCCACGTCATGGCGTTATGGGCCGAGCCCTGGAGAGGCCACGGTCCGTTTTGTCCAGCTGTTCCCGAGCCTGAACACCTGGAGCCTAACAGCGGAGCAGGTCAGAGCGGAGCTCCTCACCCTTCAGCTACCTCAGGTGAGTCAAACACTCCATCAAAGCTCCGTTATGCTCTAACTCAGCACAAGTGATGCTGTAAAGTCGGTGGAATGGAGTGAAGAAGAGGTTGCAAGTCGGTGCTAATTGATGTAGCATCAGCAGGAGGTGCAGACCGGTGCTAATATGCAAGCTGAAGATGAATATTCAGTGAGAAACAGATGATAAAAGTTCGTTTTATTTTACGTTACGCAACGGTAAGATACCCCCCCTCTCCCTCCCTGCGCGTGTATGTGGGCGTGAGAGTGTGTGTATGTGAGAGAGAGAGAGAGAGAGAGGGGGGGGGTTAGAGTCAAACTACTATGTTAGAGAAACAGGATCAATGTTTTGTTTCGTCAGTAGTTCAATGTTAGAGTGGCTCCAGTGCAAACGCTGTTACTTAAGCTAACTGTGTGTGTGAGAGAGAGAGAGAGAATGTCATTGATAGGTAAATGGATAAAAAGCTAGATTTGCTTAATTGACAGTCACACTGAGAAATTACATGTGACAGAGACATATAGACATGTAGATAGATAAATTATAGATATTAATATTAGCCGAGAGGATAGAGTTGAATAGATTTTCACTCCTGGGGATAAATAAAGTGATTCTGACTGTGGTGAAATGAACACGGTGACATGACAGTGTTTCAGGGATCATTTCTGTGTCAGTCTGCCTCGTGTTATCACACTGACCTCCTCTCAAGGCTCACTTTGTTATCTCACAGTCCCAAGGACGTGCACTTTAATTCCTCCTATTATCTCATCATCAGCTCATAAAAGCTGCATGACATCTGGTCCGCAAAGTCTGACACAGAAACAGAGAAAGAAACGCACAGAGGTAGAAGCAGAGGAGAACCGGCAGACACAGTCCACATGTCCTGCTTGTACATTACTGTGAATACTGTGAATGCTACAATGGACTTGTACTGTACAAAGTGCGGCGTGCTGGTGCGCCCCCGGTCCTGATCTGATAACCTGATCCCTCCAGACCAGAACAGCAGTGGCCATGGAGGCCGCCAGGAGACGGACGCATCAGAATGGCAATGGGAAGACACACGAGCAGAACGAGTTGCTGGGTCAATGGGGGAGGGCATGGTGAGTACATGTTGTGTGTGCTGTACATTACTGTCTGCCAAAGGACACTTTTTCATCTCCAAACCTAAACTACACGAAAGGTGTTCCACTAGATGGTAGTCACAATGCAAAGCTTGTCCTTGACATGAGAAGCTTGTCTCTAGACTTCAAGTTCGGAACTGCTTAAAATAGAGTAGTTGAAGGCGATGATATGATATCAGGGTCTTAAGGTGTCATTGAGAATGAGGGGAAAAACTCCCCCCTCTCAATTCTGTCTTGACAACCGTTTAAAAACATAGTTAAGAAGCTTTTCACAGCAATAGACTGAAAATTATAAACCTAAACCAAATTACTAATTGATTATTTTTGAGAGTGATCGACAGATTAGTTAACTAAAAAAACAGCAGCTTGCTGCAGCACCAAACCTGAGAGTTACCCGGTGAAATCCACAAAATGTAAAAAGAGCTAAATGTTTAGAACAACAGCAAGAGGAACCACCTCACGTATTCCGTATCCATGCAATCAAGTCCCAAGACGATACCATCTGCTGTGCGTAACTCCCAGTCCTTCAGGTGTTAGGCTGTAATCTCTCTCCATGAAGCAACCGGTGTTCTCATCTCGCTCCTGTGTGTGCGCTGGGTCCTCAGGGAGGTGGACTGGTTCTCCCTCATCAGCGTGCTGGGCCTCCTCTGCTTCGCCCCGTTCATCGTCTTCTACTTCGTGATGGCCTGTGACCAGTACCAGTGCTCCGTCACGCAGCCTCTGTACGAGCTGTACCGGGGGGACGCCACCCTGTCCTCCATCTGGGCCCGCACGGCCTCCTTCACCTGGTCTGCTGCCAAGATCTACGCCATCTGGGTGGGCTTCCAGGTGAGGGCCGAGCAGCAGAAACCCGTCCCGGGTCATCCGCATCCTCTCTTTAGGGAGGAGCGTAACTCACGGATTTTGATGTTTTTTCTCAGGTCTTCCTGTACATGTGCGTCCCTGACATCCTTCACAAGTTCACACCTGGCTACGTTGGCGGAGTTCAGGACGGGGCAAGAACACCCGCTGGTAACTAACACACATTAGATCAGTTTAATGGTGTTGTGAAGACAGTAGACATCAGCTCCAGAAATGCACAAACCTAAACATTGCAGTACAATACGGATGATGGGTGCAACAGAATGTCGAAAAACCTGTCAGATATTGCAATCAATTTATCAATATTGATATCAGTCAAGAAGCTAATGGTAAAAGTGTAACAGAAACACATGTTCTACATTCACATGTAACCAAACATGTTGGGGGTCAAATGGCTAGTTCACTTCAGATGTGAGGACAGAGGAGAAAACTGAACATTTTCCAAATCCAATTAAAATTTCCAATATTCCAGTTTCTCAGATCTGTAATGGAAATCTGTAGCCAGCATCTTGCAAAACCCGACTCTCCGCCTCGTCTCCTCCCTCAGGCCTGATCAACAAGTATGAGATCAACGGGCTGCAGTGTTGGCTCATCACACATGTGCTGTGGTGGGCCAACGCTCAGCACTTCCACTGGTTCTCTCCCACCATCATCTTCGACCACTGGATCCCACTGATGTGGTGCGCCAACATCCTGGGCTACGCCGTGGCCACCTTCGCCTTCGTCAAGGCCTATCTGTTCCCCACAAACGCCGAGGACTGGTAAGAGCTGCCAAGCACACGCCGCCTTGATTATGGAGTAATAAGTGTTGAAGGGCCGAGCTCGCAGTTTTTCCTTTTGTTATTATCCCTCCTCAGTCATTTTTTGACTGCAATAACAACATAACTGCCACGTAACTGCGACATTGTAACAACAAAAATGTGATACATTTCCCATAAGAAGTGAATGACAAGGTAAAAAAACATACAAATTGTCAGACCAAACATCTACAACTCAGGACAACCTGATAGATCTGATCTTAGGTCTTTTAGTTTTTGATCAGTCAGAATTCATGATGATCACAGAGTCACTCTCCTGCAATGTTATTCGGATATATGAGAAAACCACAGAGGCATTCGGGTATAACCAACTCAAGATAATATGGAGTTGTTCGCCACAGTATCCATATCAGTTTGAATCACCTAATCAAATGCACTAAAATCAATTCATTACTATCATGGACGCAATGGTTCAGTCCAACTGACACGGCAACTGCGGAGCTACATGTCTGCCAAACTGACAAATTGTTGGACTTTTCCACTCATCTACAGCTCAGACAGACCTTCGCTTAGAGACACCATTCAGACCTTAGACTGGACACAGTCCACAGACACACTCTGTTGATGTGATGCCCAGTTTTGATTGGTTTTCTAGTTTTTGATCAGTCATTGTTGACTGATCAGGATCGCACAGCCACTCTGGTCTTGCTCTGCTGCTTGCTCTGATCACCCTGGCAACCAACTTAGCTGCAGTGGTAGCACTCACTGTAGTTTCAGCTTTAGTAATCACCGTTTTTCACAATGCACCGCTCCGCATCACTCTCCACATTTCCACAGGGACGTTCCAGTTTTTCTTGTTCTCTCGTATTAACATAGGAGCTATGGAACATTGGTTTCGTCAGGACGACCTCCATTTTTGCTGCATGTTAATATCTGGACGTGATGCTTCCTGTCCCCGTTGACCATCTCTGACTCTAAACAGGGGAAAGTGTCTTCTCACTCTGACGTTAGAGGGTCAGCCTTTAACGGTTTCCTTCTGAACCCTGTGGCAGCAAGTTCACAGGAAACGTTTTCTACAACTACATGATGGGCATCGAGTTCAACCCTCGCATCGGGAAGTGGTTTGACTTCAAGCTGTTCTTCAACGGTCGTCCCGGCATCGTCGCCTGGACTCTCATCAATCTGTCCTACATGGCCAAGCAGCAGGAGCTGTACGGACACGTCACCAACTCCATGATCCTCGTCAACGTACTGCAGGTAAAGAAAGACTACGATCCCCAGGTCCAGCTTTGCATGTAAACCATCTCCTAGCAAACATAAACACCTGTGGGAAATGAAAAATGAATCCTAGAGCCGCAGTTTTACAACTTTTGAGCCTAGGATGCACTACTGCCATAATTTTGCCTTTAAATTCAAGGAACCCGAAACTGGCTTCGGGTGCCTGTCTCACAGTAACAAGTGGTTTTGTGTTGTTTGTTTCCTTTCAGGCCATTTATGTGTTGGATTTCTTCTGGAACGAGGCGTGGTACCTGAAGACCATCGATATCTGCCATGACCACTTCGGCTGGTACCTGGGCTGGGGTGACTGTGTGTGGCTGCCCTACCTCTACACACTGCAGGTAACTCACACATACACTTACAGTGTGTGTGTGTGTGTGTGTGTTTCTTCAGGAGTTGGGTTAACCTTTTGTGTGTCTTCCCACATTGATGACCAAGACCTCTTTACCTCCTTTTTATCAGCTGAGGCTGTGAGATATCTCTGTGCTGGTGTTTGCCTCTGCCTCTATCCTGGTCCTATTGGAGGATGGTGGCTGGATCTCCAGGCTTAGATGCTCAGGAGATGGATTAACCTGGTCTGTGTCCTCAAAGATTGATTCCCAAGATGTCTGTGTTGCTTTTTTACTTAAATAAGTTGTGTAGGCCCCTGAAGCCATCAGATGATGTGGTTCCTATGCCACAGTGTAACTACAGAAATGCTCCTCACACCTTTTACGTTTGGGAGGAGGAGAATCCTCTCAAATGTCACACACACATTGCCCTCTCTTTCTTAGAGCTCCATATAATTTCCGTTTGACTGACATATTCCAACATGTGTGGATTTGTGAGACTTATTTGTGATGAACAGGACACAAGCTCATAGCTACTGACTTGTCCACTGTAAAAGACTTTCCCACCGTACTGTAAATGACTCGTCCACTGTCTACTCTAAAGATTTCTCAGCTGGAACTTACTTGTCTGCTGTCCTCTTCACCTTACTTGTCTGCTGGGTGCTGTTACTTACTTGTCCACTGTCTGCTGAAATGACAGCAGTAAATGTCTGCTGTCTCCTATATATTAGAAACCGTGTTCCAACCTTTATGATGCCAAGATTCTAATTCTGAGATGGAGTGATGACGTCATCACAATGTCATTCACCACCTGTTTCAAATGTAAACAAGGTGTTGCTGATCCCCATGATTCTCAAAATACTCACAGTGCTACAATGTAAGTTGTTATTTTTTATTAACACGTAACAACATAAGGAAATGTATCACAAGAGAACAGATTCTGATGGTGTCTGAGAACTGTTATGCAATTGGCCACTTGAGCCTCTTGTGAAGTATGAATCGACTCGGCTACAACGAACTTGTTCTCACAGAGCGAACAAGTTTCTCTGTTCCTGCCCGGTCTGTATTTGGCCTCAAGAAAGGGCTTTCTGAGCTTTCACTTCCCACCGTTAAAGCATTTTAACCTTTCCCTCTGTCGGGTGGGTGGGTGAAGCGTCGTATGATTGACCTGTCTACGTTGCCCCTCCCGCAGGGTCTGTACCTGGTGTACCACCCGGTGCAGCTCGGCTCCGCCCACGCCCTGGCCGTGCTGCTGCTGGGCCTGGTCGGCTACTACATCTTCCGCTCCACCAACCACCAGAAGGATCTGTTCCGCCGCACCGAGGGCGCCTGCTCCATCTGGGGCCGCAAGCCCTCCTACATCGAGTGCTCGTACCGCTCGTCCGACGGCGGCCTCCACCGCAGCAAGCTCATGACCTCGGGCTTCTGGGGCGTGGCCCGACACTTCAACTACACCGGGGACCTGATGGGCTCGCTGGCGTACTGCGCCGCCTGCGGCTTCGGACACGTCCTGCCCTACTTCTACATCGTCTACATGACCATCCTGCTGGTGCACCGCTGCGTACGGGACGAGCACCGCTGCGGCAGCAAGTACGGCAAGGACTGGAAGAGGTACACGGACGCCGTGCCCTACCGCCTCATTCCTGGGCTGTTCTAGAGAGAAGGAGGAGTAGGAGGAGGAGGAGGAGGAGGAGGAGGAGGAGGAGGAGGAGGGGGTCAGGGAGGGAGAGAGATGGGGCAGGTGAGGGAATGGGGCAGAGATTGAATAGTCTGTGTATCTTTGTATTTTCTTTTCATAAAAGGGGATTTCAAAACCGAAAGAGAATAACTGGTTATTTGGTTTTGTTTTACAAATAAAAAAAAAGAAACACACCAGTGCGTAAAAAGCAGTTCATGGATGGATGAAAATACAAAAAATAGAACATTTTTGTAAACTGAATTTACAGAAGGTTTCATTTTCATTTTCTATTTCATATAGTAGTCTTCAGGAACATTTGTATTGCAGGACCTGTCCATGGTCTTTGAAAATGAGAGAAATCTATTAATTTTATTATTGTTATATGACACAAAAAGCAAATAAGTACATTTAAAAAAGACGGTTTGAAAAAGAATACTTTTTATATCAGTGACATAGTTTCTATTTCAAAATGAACATCAAATAACCATTCATTTTTGGATTGTAATTCCCATTCATGTCTAGAAAATCCACGGACCATAAGATACATGGACCCGGGTTGAACATAAGCTGTGTGTGTGTGTTTGTGTGTGTGAGTTTTCTACATTTCAAGAATGCAACTCACTGACTTGTATGTTCTTGCTAACACACACGCTGTGTGCCTGTGGCTGCAGGGACAGACTGTTAATTGCTCTGCCCGAGTACAAGTCGTATTAGACCGTTTTCAGTCTAATACGTCTAATGTTTACCACTGTGAACATTTAGCGTCGCTGATAGAACTTTCTAACATATTGTAAAATATATGTGTGACCATGCAAAACATGGCTCCAACTTTTGTTGTCAGTTTGTAGCTTATCAAAGGAAAAGACCAAAACAAGATGGCGTCTGTTTTTGAAATATGAGGATTTAACCTTTTCTGATTCCCCAGTTTCTTACTTTGTCTGCAATGCAATGACATCACCACACACTCAGATCACCTATAAGAGGCTCTTTTCATTACTTATCGAATTTAAAGCCTCCGTAGGTAATAATACATGCCAAACTGATGTATTTGTTCATCAATACGGACTGTATATTTTTCGCTGGCCCACTTACTTAATGGACCAAATGTAATTACATGCTCCACTGATGAAGACCGGCCTTATAAAATGCTGGGAAATCTTTGCATAAGGATTCTTTGAACACTCAGAATTATTCATATTGTCATTTTTATAACCCACCATAGGGAAATCTTGTAAACAGGCAAAGTAGGTTTGATAAGTGCTTTTTTTAGACTGAATTTACTTCATCGCAGTACAGCTCAACATGCTGTTGACCAAATTTAAAACTCAGTCAAATGTGAGAAACCTGTCTTATTGCATTTGTTTATATGTTCTCCTCATACCAGCACTGCCTTCATGAAAGATCAAAATAAACATTGATGTTTGTCAGGACTGACATCTCTTTTTGTTGACATTCCTCTAATATTTGCTGGACTGCACAGAAAAAGCATTTCACAGATAAATTATAATTAATGACCATGTCAAAGTGTCAAAGTTTATGACATGAGTGTATGAATGTAAAGGCTTTCAATGTTTCATCATGGTTTGCTGTAATATCCAATTTTCACAGCTAGGGGGCACCAGAAGGCAGTTTATCCTCAGTTAAAGAAGAAAACGTTTGATTTGTGTACAATGGGTTTAATCTCACCGGGAATTCAAGGTTTCTACATCAATACATCAAAGATTGCTTAAGAAGAAAAGCTTTGAAAAAGCTTTGAAACTCACTTTGAGGTTGTTTCAGTCACTTATTCTAAGGCTTCAAATGAACTCAACATGTATGAAAAATCCTTGCATTTCTGGGTGGAAAAGAGAAACGGCAGCAGCCCAAGTCCATGATTAGCTGCTGCTGGGGACCAGGTGATATGACTGGGTGGTTTGGTTTCTATGGAAACACTGACGCAGATTTGGGTCTGACATCCTCTTCGCTCGACGTGTGGAGGATGCTGCTCCCTCAAACTCCCACTCCGTCAGCAGGTCTCCTCTTGAGTGTAATGACACAAGTTATGGATGTAAATCAGTTATGATAATGGAGCCTCATTGATTCCCCTCTCTCCTTTGTTCAAAGCTAATGCAATATGCACCGTATTCATTACGCTAAGGCGCTACATGGAGCCACATCACCATTCATCCATTTCTCCAGGTTAATTGATTCCCAATTATCTCTGAAGGCGAAGAAGTGTTGCGTGAGATCGACGGAGCTCCTCCGACTTCGACAAATCTGTCTCTGTGGAAGAGATGGAAATCTGAAGCGAGGGACGGGGACTTTTGTGACGACACTAGAAGCCGCTCTATTGAATTTGGGAGTCGGGATCATGCACCCGTCCATATAAATGGCCAGTGGACACAATAAGCATATTGTGGAAGTCCCAGTTTTTAAGCAGCTGCATATTCAGTCACAGCGAAAGGGGGCAGGTGGGGGGGGGGGGGGTCAGCGACAAATTCATGGAGTTTGAGAGAAAGAGAGGCAAAGACGGAGTGAGAGACAGAGGAAGGAGTCTGAGAATGCAAAGCACAATGGGACACTTGGAGCTGGTGCCACTCCTCAATCGCGGTTGATTTCCCCGGAGGCCAAATTAGTTTTTATAGGAAGTTTGGGCAACGAGGGGCTCTGTAAGACGGAGGAAAGTACATGATTTGTCAGCAAATTGTGGGCACCGACGTTTCACTCGTACCATAAAACACAGCAGAGCTCTAAAGAGCCCAGGAGGCCGCGGAGCAACTAATAATCAGTGTGTGTGTGTGTGTGTGTGTGTGTGTGAGGGTGGGTGGATGAACAAGCTGCTAGGATTGGTGACGGAGGAGCAGTTCCAGCTGTCAGCGTGTTGATTTCTTGTGCCTGACTTTGACGGTTACATTTATTGCAGGTGTCTTTCAGTTTCTTCACTCCGGCAGCTCGTCAGCGAAAAATCTGTAAAAATTTTTGTGTGACAGTCAGCCGAGCACTGGGTGGGCTCACTTTGGTTGATAGCAAAAGAAAACACGCCAACATTTCTGTGCCTATGTCGTTTAAGCTGGGAACACACCACTAAGACTTTGACGGACAATACTTTCTGTCCTTCCATCCATTCTCTGATACTGGAGCCAAATCCCAATTATCTGGGCAGTATCAGTTGAAACAATAATATTCTGTCATTTGGGCATGTTTCCACAATTTATTTAATCATGTATTATTATATTATTATATTTTTGGGCAAGTTTTTGGAGCTCTGTGGTGGTCAGGCTCATTTGTTTCAAGCTGGTGTTTAAATCACCTGTCAACATGTGTGTGTGTGTGTGTCTGTGTGTGTCATGCTTTATCCATCAGCGAGTTTACTGGCTGGCTGTGCAGGTGGCCGCCACATCACACGCTCAACTACAAAGGTAGAAAACAAAGAGAATAGGACAAAATGGACAGAAAAGTATAAAACAGAGGACAACAGAACAGGGTGCAGGGCACCCTCAGAACATATATGATACATGACATGCAAATTGTTTTTTCTGAATGAAACAAGCTACAACTCTTGAAGACTCGACTACCTACCCCCTACTAATACCTATACTGTTCCTACCAAGTACTTCATCGCCCTCCTCCTCCTCACACTTCTACTGCGTAGCCTGAGTGTAATCGCTTGTTAGGACACTAACTAGGCTGGTGCATTGTGAATAGTAAAGAGACAGGCTCTGATCTAGCAATTTTCATGTCCGCTAGACAAATAAATTGGCGCATTGCCCACACATTCACTCCCATTCACTCATAAAGTGGCTGCACAGGCTGCTCAACGTGATTTGTCTACTCAAAAAGTTGCTTTTTTCCTCCTTAGTAAGTCACTCTGGATAAAGGAATCTGCTTGAATCGGCTTGATGAACATTTTTCTACATTTTTCATCTATTTTTTCTATGAATAAAGGATTCATGATGAATATTACCAACATTGTTTCGTTTTAAATTCATTTCCAACAGAGGGGGTGAAAACGAGCACAGACGGGGCCTGTTTGTGGGATGTTTCGCTAGGATTTGTAGGCCGATGTCAGGACAGTTATGTTGTGCTTGCTGTGTGTGTGTGTGTGTGTGTGTGTGTGTGTGTGTGTGTGTGTGTGTGTGTGTGTGTGTGTGTGTGTGTGTGATCAGCACCTCGGGGGCTTTGATCCAACCTGTGACAAGCCCTCACACACACACACACACTCTGCTCACCTGGACGAAAAGAAGCAAGTGAAGCAGAACGAAGAGTGATTCACACACACAGATATCATTGTGACTAACTGGAAAATCCTGGGTAATAAAAGCGCTCTGTCTGACACACACACACACACAGCACACTGCCTACTCGTGTGGAGCATTTTTAATTGCCAGCAGCAGTGGCTACAAGTTATAAAATAGAGATGGGGATTTCCACAGTGCTGCGTCTTCTTCTTTAAGTCTGATAGTTTTGCTTGTACAAACTCAGATCGAAACACTTTTCGAAAGAAGAAGAGAGAAATCACAACTCAGGACATGCACCGAGGCCCCAAGGCTGTGGAGAAGCGGCGACCATTGTCTGTGCTCAGTTGACTGTGGCTCCTCTTCCCCTGAGATGTCCGGGGAGCATTGTGGACACACTGCCCAGGCACACAAGTGCTAGAAAATGTCTTCAAAATCTTATCTTCTTATCCTGACAGGTCCTGACTCCCCCTTAACATGCATGACACCTTCACTGAGGCCATCACTCTCACATAAGGTCTGTTTCCCTTAGCCATAGAAATTCTCAAACCTGTCACAATAAAACACTGGTAATGGCATGCATAAATATAAAAAGAATACCTCTTAGATATTGCTTAAACACTGTTATGCTCTCATGAAGTGGTTTTTCATATGTCCAAATAAAAGATTATCCTGAGAGGACGCTCACATAAGCAATTCCCTCCAGACAAGATGACATGGTATGAAGCAAGACTGAACTTTTTCTAAATCTACTTAAAATATCTAATAAAACCACTAAGGGTGCAAAATGTTTAGTTTGTCCATTTTTCTTAAAGTGGAGTCTAAAGAGGAGAAACAGACTTCACAAAGCATACAAAACACCCTTCAATGGAAATGCATACAAGTCACAGTTGTACTTAAAGAGAAATTTCAGAACGGTGAAGGAAATACAGCTCTAGTCGAATTTGGTCCAACTCCCCAATCAAGGACAAAATAGTAATTAGACTCGCGAGTATTGATTGTGTAGTCATTGTCAATGCTATCATG
The DNA here is from genome assembly GCA_029224185.1 of Karalla daura. Taxonomy (NCBI): domain Eukaryota; kingdom Metazoa; phylum Chordata; class Actinopteri; order Chaetodontiformes; family Leiognathidae; genus Karalla; species Karalla daura. Next base: position 23,559,160 of record CM055190.1, on the reverse strand, counting down.
TTTGCAGTGGAATCACGGACCATTAACGCACCCGGTCCAGGAGAAGCTGCTTCCTCTGGCCTGAGATCATCTCCCCTGATAGGACCTCATTATGTCTCTCCACAGCCTCCATCACACAGTGAATGAATGACCACATAACGTCACGGCCTCTTGCCCCGCCGTCCCATCTGCAGCGGTGACAGACGCTTCCTCCTCACCTGAGTTTACACAGGTTCAACCAACATGTTTGTCTCTATCTGTTTGATTCCTCGACAACATGGGGCAAAACGTAGAACCATGATGGTGTTCGTTGCCAAGTAGTGTTACTGTATAGCCTAGTTAAACTGCTACCGGGGGCAAAGGGAAAACATAAAGTCTATATATTGTATGTGCTTCTATGTGTGTGTTTATGTAGAAGTGTGACTGTGTGGAATCTTTTCAAATCTCATACTATAACCTTTCCTGTGGGTTTCTGGTTTCTCTTTGTGTGTGTGTGTGTGTGTGTGTGTGTGTGTGTGTGTGTGTATCACCTCAGGGTGGTGGAGCTACAGGGGGGAGGGTCATGTTTCCGACTTCCACCTCCATCCGTCCTGACAAAGAGCATTGTCGTGATCAGTGACGTCAAGTTAGACGTATGAAGACACGAACGGAAATACTCCACCCTTCAAAATAAAAGACATACGCAATCACACCAATACATTGATTGTGAATTATCTTCTGCTGCATTTGTCATTGACTAAATCTCAGAATCTTCTGGAAAATGTTCACTATTAAAGGTTCTTGGTGCTATTCAGTTATATTTTAAAGAAAAGTGTCAACAAATTATATCCTGTGGGAATCAACTTTACTATGATAACCAGAATCTCTCTATATGTGTGTTTTCTCTGCACCTCCATGAAAGACCAGTGCAATAACCTGTATTACAGATACCTGTATTATAATGGACACGTTCTGATGTCTTTGAACATGCTCCGTCTGCAATTTAGTTTTAGCCCTCACATCTGATGCTACATCTCACACGCAATCTGCACCCTTTTTTGCACCAATACACAGATATCTTGTGTGTATATATACATGCAAGGATTGGACAGTGTTTTTGAGGGTTACTTGTTCACTGTATGACTAATTTTGTTAAAAAGTATTTATTTACTCAGTTGCAATCAAGGTGTTTAGAGTATTACTAGACAATCAATACAAATTATAGAATAATCTACCCCACCTTTAATATCTTTGTCAAAATGTGAAATGATTGAGATTGGATTAATTGTTGATCAATGGATTATTACTGCATTTTTTCAATTCATGCTGGGACCAAAATTCCAAACATCTGTATCAGACCATGGTACAGACCATTGCGGACTTGTCATTGCTGTTTTTTCCTGAATGAACAACTACATAAGTGCAGTAATCCCGAATCAAATCACACCGGAGCACGTGGAGCTCCACCTCTGTCGAGGGGTTTCTTGACAGGGCGTCTGAGCAGCAGAGCAGCTCAGGCAGGAAGCGCTGCTTCTTGTTCTCTGCAGCTTGACTCCGTGTCTCCTTGTTAGGTCGGGCTCAGCTCAGAAGCGGCGCACAGACGCACAGACAGACGCGCGGAGAGCAGCGCGGTCGGTGCCTCACCGGCCCGGACACACACTCACACACACTCGCACACAGTCACCGGGACAAGACTCAGAACCCGCTGCGCACAGAGAGAGAGAGACTCGCATCTCCTCTAGGAAAAGGGACACATTGGACAAGAAGGAGAGAGAAAGAGAGAGAAAGAAGATTTTCTTATCCTCCGCCTGCAGCTGTGAGCGGATCCCGAGGTTTCAACCGGAACGGTGAAAGTTACAGCTCAGTATTTTTTTTATTTTTTTTCTTCTAAAAATTGCTTCCACTTCCCTGCGGTTGAAACTTTCTCAGGAGGTGAAAACATCAGCTGCGGTGTCTCCGGGCATTATCACGGGACTGACGTGTTGCTGATCATGTCAGCGGGATTGAATTTACTGTGCGCGCTGCTGGAGCCGCGCTGCTGGTAGGACAGGGAGCACACGGTCCCGCTCCCCTTTCCCCCCCTCTTTTTATCCATATACAAACAGTAGAGTGCACTTTGAAGGTGACCGATTAGGCAGCGACCTCCCAGGTAACTTAATTAGGAGCTGCGCGCTCTGATTGGTCCGCGGTTAATTGAGGCGAGGGGACGCGACCTCACCGACTCACTTACGATCGAACAGACACTGTCCGACTGTAAAACTCCAATGGCGTCAATCCTGATGACACTTGTAGCGTTTTTTCAAGGGAATTCTTCACCTCAGTTTTAGTGCATCAGGTTTTGTTTTGTTTTTTTCTTTTTTTTTCTTTTTCTTTTTTTTTAAAACCTGACCAAGGACTGAAAAAGTAGACGGACACGTGCTGACCTTCGAACTGAGGCGCCTGGTTTCCCTCTCACTTGGACCATGGCCCCCTCCTGCACCTCCTCTTCCTCCTCCATCACCTCGTCCTCCTCCTCCTCCAAGAGCAGATGCCTGGGGATGCTGTGGAGACGGACCTTCCTCGCCCTGTCCATGTGTGCACTAGGGGCGTGCGGAGCAGAAGATGAACACGCAAACCCCTTTAACGCAGAGGTACAACACACCTTATCTCCTCTAGGGCCTCTGACCTTGGTTCTCCTCACAGATAACAAGAATGTTCTTAAGTCTCTAGTTTTCTCATAGCAAGAAGGTCCATGGTTCGAAGCCTGGTCAGATTGTGTTAGATTTAGCATTTTTTCCTCATGTCATTCTAGGTTCTCAAATTTCCTGTCACACTTCACACAACACAATACACCCTGGACAGGTCTCCAGTCCATCACAGGGGACACACACACACATACACACAACCCCAACTCCACACAGAAAGTCTGACTAGGATTTGAACCAGGACCATCTTGCAGCAAGGCGACAGTAACACTGTCAAGTCTCTGCCTCGTTTCAATGAAATTAAATCACTGTCAGCGTAATGTTTCTAAACAAGAAGCACACAATCAGAACTGATGCAGGATGTCATGTTCCTGTTGGTGTTCATCACATTATCGTTGGTAGCACTACCAAAACACCGCCCATAACACTCTAACTAAAGCTTTTAGAGTGTCAGGTATACAAAAATGAAACATCCAACCCCGCAGTGACACTGCTGCTGATGATGATGGCGATGAGAAGTCTCCAAGTTCCTCGACTATCAATATCTTCTGTGTTCTTTGATCTTTCTCTTTTGGGTGCATTTATCGCTCCCATTTAAGGATGCATTTGTCAGTGTTTATCAATGGATGCTCCCTGGTGCTCTTGGGAATGTGTGTGTGTGTGTGTGTACTGGTTGACAGGCTGAGAGGTGAGGTCGCACTTGCAACTTCAGTTGCAGAGACAGGAGGGATGTGGTTGATAGATATTCTGTGTGTGCTGTCTGTGTGTGTGTGTGTGTACTGTGCTGTGTCAGCTCTGAAGTTGACGTTGTTTTCCAAATGTCAGGATTTACTCCGTAAACAGAGTTGCTCTGCAAAACTGTCTGACAGGTTCAACTAACCTGAAAACCTGCAGGTCTCAGACAAATGTGGCAAAACACATAGACAGTGAGGTCTTTAAGAAGATGTGCTTTGTCTGTGACCTGCCTTGAACTGACTTTTTTGAAGTCATACTCACTCTTTTTGGCTGGTTGACTCTTCTCAAACGTATGCGAGTGAAGAACATTTATTTTCATTCACAACAGCCCAGAGGAAGAGTACTGGACAAAGAGTAGTCAGTGGTGGAGGAGGTGATTGGACACATTGCACAGTTTGCAGTCTGAAATAAAGGACAGGTGAGGGAGGCTCAGCTTTATCAATATTTATGTAGAGTTACATAACATGTAAAGTTGATGCCTTGTTTTGGTTTGATTAAAAATAACAGAGGCTCCGTCAAACATGTGCCAGTGAGCGATGTAAGCCAACCCCCTGAGGCCATGCTGGCCGAGCTGAAGCTTTGAAGTGGATAATACTGGTGGGCTACCTGCGACTACAGGTCCGACTGGGTCCAGTCCAAAGCCAGCGCAGCTGCTGGCAGCAGGATCTGCACACTGGGAGGGAGGGAGGGATAACAGAGCAGCCATGACTGTAGTGCATTCTGACACCTCTGTGTTAGAGCGAGAGTGAGCGCACATTAAAGTGTTACATGGAAGAGGCAAACATCTCACATCACCTCACGTTATCTCAGGAGAGGACTGGGGATGCAACATAAATGTCAACTCCCCACTGATAACTAAGAACAATTTGAACAGTCAAAGACATACCTGAGGAAAAGAAAGGTAAAGATGTAATGAATGAAGATGCACATAAGGTAACAGACAGCATTAGTCTAGACTGGCGGTTTCACTCAATGGTGAAACCGCCAAGCCATACTCTTTTCACCGGCTCTTTGAACTTTAGCTTAACATCCAATGCACAATGCATTTGTGTGTCCTTTTTCAGAGGCAGTCACATAGGTCTGTTCTGGTACAGAAGCTGACAAGGGCAAATGCTCCGTAACGGCCAAACGCTGCTACTACAGAAATGCAAATACCAAAAAAATCACTGCAATAGTCCCCAGGCCTCTAGCGGGACTTGACCTGAAGGACACACTTTATCGTAATGAGCCAGAAACAAAGTCATTTGCTGCATCATGTGGTAAAGTTAATTCACACGCTGAAAAAAAGTTGTCACAAGCTTAAACATGTTAGCATCAGGTCTGAGGCCTCAACGAAGGCGGGAGGGTGTTAGAGTGAGAGGGAAGACAGAAGATTTACATTGTGACATGAGTCTTAAAAATTTTGATTTAGGAAGAAGGAAGGACACCTTGGCCGAGGTGGATCTGTCACTGAGATATTTATGCTTGAAGGAAAGGGAAGCAAAGATGGAGAAAGTTGACGGGGACGAGGCGGTCAGTCTCAGCTGTGCAGCATGTGATGGCTGAATGTGACAGCTGTTTTCTAAATGGGACACACACACACACACACACTGTGCACAGGCATGCTGGGCCTGGGACTCCGAGGCATCTCAGGAAGTACAATGGAGCTTCTTGTCTGAAGCAAGAGCTGTGAGAGGGAAACTTGTGAATAGGAGAGAAAGAGGATGAGAGAGAGAGAGAGAGAGAGAGAGAGAGAGAGAGAGAGAGACGATGCAGATGGAATCATGAACTCAGTGCTGCAGCTAGTTGTAGCTGAGACAGAGTAGGAGTGGAGAGGAGGGAGGTCATTGGTGATTTCTTGAGAAACAGTTTGACAACTCTCTCGGCTTGTATCTTTCCCTTGAATGTGTTTAGACACTCATGTTGCTGAAGCAGTAGATCAGCACCAAATCGCATGCAACAATCGTGTTATGTTAGATGTTATTCTCCAGCTGAGTTTCCATCATGGGTTTCTGCAGAATGAAAGCAACATGTCTGAAATGTACAATTACAACTTGAAGTGTGTTGTGCATGAGCTGTAACTCTTGTACACTGTGTTCCCACAATGTCCCAACATATCCCGCAACATATTCATAAAATCTTGCTCCAGAAAACTCCACTTTAAGGAAGAAGGACATCCAAGACATTGTTTTACTAGGTATATAAATTAGAAGTTAAGTCTGGCTGTTTATTTATATTATTTAAAAATGAAGTGAACTGAACATGACAGGTACATAAGTTTTCATCACACTTTTGTGGTGTTTTTCACATCACCATATCTTTAAAGTCACCCTAACATGAATATGTTTTGTGATACTGAGAGCCTTTTAGATAATTAGGTGTTTCCATTTACATTTTTTTCAAGAATTTGATTGTGTATTTCTAGGGAGAATTTACATATGCCTCCTCTCTCTGTCTGTCTCTCTCTTTCTTTATTCCTTCTTTCTGCCAGTGTGTGTTTCTTTCTCACTTCTCCATCAATTTCTCCATTCTCTTGGTGGGACTTTAGGGGAAGGGGGGGTAAGAGATGGCACCAGACCAAGCCTTGGAATAAAAGCCCTGTTAGTATCTTGGCTGACATTGTGGTGGACACACACACACACACACACACACACACCCCTGGCAGGTTTTACTACTCCTTGTATATTGCTGGGTCTGGTTTTGGCAGGTAGGCTCAAGGACTCTTTGAAAGACCATTTAATAGACGAGGCCTCGTGTACATGCACACACCACCCCCTCCCACACACACACACACACACACACACACACACACACACACACACACACACAGTGCTCTCTTATTCCCCCTGATGTCTGAGGCTTGTTTTGTATGCAGCCCAGCTGATGAGGGTAGGTGAGTGGCCAGACAGAAGTGCTTTACTGTTTGAGACGAGTGGAGTGCGGGGCGGCGGGGTTTCACATACGTCCATACATCTTCCAAAGCTGCTGCAGCTCTGCCCTTGTGCGGGACTCCGGCCCGTTGTAAATACTTCCCAGAGAGAGATGACATCAGATACACACAGCACCGAGACACACTCTCTGGATCGATACTTTTGCCCTAAAATGAGGCATTTTGTCTCCCAGGAGCAGAGGCTTACTATGCTGGGTATCAGAGCAGCTGCTTATTTTAAGAGATTGTTTGAAGTTGTGTTTTTTTTCCTCCTGGAAATGCACAGAATCTAAGTACCACAATAAAAAAACTGGTAATGGGAGCATCTAAATGTCAATAAACTTGTATATTGTAAAAACCACTCTTTTTGCACTCTCACGAGGTGGCTTTTTGAGACAGGTTAGTATAAAACTTTAGCATAAACGTTTGTAACTTCCTTGCATTCCTACATCACGTGACATGACGTAGGAGTCACATGACCAGCTCACTTCTAGCAAGATGGCACAGTATATGTGGATAAAGGAGGAGACAAAAATCATGGAAACATGTTTTGAACGTCCATCTTCCTCAAAGTACAATGTTGCGGGGCAAGGAAATTATGTGATGCTCTAAGATTTTATGTAGTATTACATCCCACGCCATGGAGCAATTGTAATTTATTGAAGTTTCAGAAATATCACGTATTTTGCAAGACCTGACCTGAAAATGCAACTTTTAAAGCAACATCAAACACCAAAGAGAGAGAACTATTCATAAACCTCCCAGCCGGACTTGTTTTATGTTATTATTCGATGATATTAATAAAGTTTATATTATGTTAGAATAGAGATAATATATACTTGGCATGAACTTCCCTGGGAATATGGAACAGCCAAGGGCTGAGAACCCATGCGAGTGATGTTTAGCGATACGTCATTGTGTAAACAAACAGAATCTGTTTAAGTAAGTGATTTGGCATTTTCCGAGTCATTCTATTAAGCCGAGACCCATTCTCTCTAAAAGCTCCCACTCCCTCTCCCTGAAAGTTCAGATGGATTCTTCAGGGAGATTACGAGCATCTTTTAGTCAGTGCAGCTCTCAAAAGCATTTCACTGTGAAGTCTGACCACAGTTATTAATTACAAGAAACTTTCAAGCTTCCACTGGCACACACACACACACATGCACATGCACATGCACGTACGTTGGTGCTGCATATGTTTAATCAACATAATATTCATGTATGAAAATGCTTGAAGGAAATCCTTTGTTGTTTTCCTGTAATTTGATTTGATTTTTTTGGACAAAATTGAAGATGACAGCTTTCAATGGAAACCAACACGTTGGTAGTTTGAGTTTTTCTGTGTCTGTTGTGTGGTCAGACAACAGTCAGTGGGTACATTACAGTAAGTGCTTTGTTTCATGAGCGGCATACATGGAAAGACGATCAATACTGCCCCGTACTAATCAGCTCTTGAAAGACTTTCCGTCTCTGGTGGTCAAGTTTTTTTTTCCTTTTTAGATCCATTCATTTTTCTTTCATCCGTCTAGTCGAATCGAACCATGTGGAATTAGCATTCAACATTTCTTGTGGTCTCAGTGCAGCAGGTCAAGCTGTAACCAGATATGCAGGATTGCGTAAGGTTCTGTTTTGATAATCCGATTATATCCACCAACAAAACTCTGATAGACAGTAACCAAGGAGATTGTAGTGTTGACTTGCAAAACGTGCAGAGCTCTGTGAACTTGACACCTGTTTCTGTCTCACCTCAACTTAATGTGTGACATGAAGACAGAGAGAGAGAGAGTGTGAGTGTTTAGACAGTGATTCAGGAAGCACATGTTTGTTTTTGTGTGTGTATGTGAGGCTTTCTTATCTTAAGGCAGAGGTGGGACAGGGTCAAGTCCAGTTCAATCCTTCTGACATCTCTTCCTTTCTCCGTCACACTCACGCACACTCTACAGGCAGGAGCAACACAATAAACGTGAGGTCCACTGAGAGAACAATAGTAAAATAACATTATATTCCCTAATGCCAAATTAACAGGTCTTCACCGATCACAGAAAACAACAGAGGTGTGAATTAAAAGCAGTTATGGACTTCAATGTGTTATTACATTTGGGAAGAATTACATTTGGGAAATTTTAACAAGATAAGCAAAGAGTGGAATGATGATCTCTGCCAGGTCTCTAAAGTCCCAAACAAAAATTTCCCTCCCATCTTCTTCAGTCCTCATAGGAAAGGTAACGTGTCCTTGAGTTTAAAATGTGCACCAGAAATACTTAGTCGATCAGTCAAGTAGAAAGATTAGCTGCATACACACACACACGACCAAACAATGGTCTCTTTCAGGCTGAGATATAACGTAAGTAGCAGCTAAGTGGAGAACAAACGCAACAATTGAGATAAAATCTCCGACCGTCATTTTCCCATATCAGAAGTGAAGTGGATTTTCGACAAGTGAATGAATAAATAGGACAAAAATGCTAAACAAACAATAGAAATTGGTCAAAACATTTGACACGATGGACGTGTAATCTCTTCACTTCAGAATGTAACAATATGTGGGGTTGAACACTGTTTTTCCACCCACAGGTTCATGGAATCATAGATGAGGTTTCAGGTGCAGAATGACAAAGGATTTCTGTGTTTTTTTTGTTACGAATGTTGGAACTTTAATAAATGTCCTACTTTGCTCTTCAGATTGAAAGGCCATAATGTGACTTCTGTCTTTCACTGAACCAGCCTCTTTTAAGTTCAACATCCTTTCATATATACTTTAACGTCTGACGTTTTATTTCTGCACTGTTTTTTTGGCACTTCGGTGAATGACTCACTGACTCCATTCCATTTCTCAACGCTGTCAAGAGAGGCTTGTTACACTTTTGTGATATAAAACCGTAACCTTCAATGAAAAGGAGCCGAGGTGCTGTTTCAACAAAGGCTGTAAATATAAAGGACGGGCCGCATTCGTCTCGTACGACAGCTGATCACAAAGGATGAGGCGCTGTCAGCGATTGACAGTGATCGATCGATCGGGCATTATGCGTTCGCTTCAGGATAATTAATAACAGCAGCGCGGTGAGGGCTCATCTAATGGTGGAGAGAGGACACATGCAGGCTGAATATCTCTCTCCCCTGCAGAGAACAAGCACTGCTGCTGGGCTGGTGTTAGATGTTAGTTTATCCGTCTAGATCAGGAGTCACCAGTAGTCGGATCTTTGTCCAGGTCCAGACCCAGAACTGTAACCCGGACAGTCCGGGTCTTGGGTTTGAAAAGGGTTTCACCTTCAGACCTTGGCTTAATTTGAGTTGCTTCACAAAGCTCTTCTGAAGGGGGACTACACTGCCTGGACAACGTGACAGTTACAATAGCTGTCGGATTGGGGCAATGTTACCCAGAACAATCAGCAACCATGAAGAAAAAAGCATGAAGAAGAAGTGACGGCTTGTGAAGGATAGCGATCGCTGCATCTCTCTTTCTCTCTGTCCTACCTTAACAGCACTGTACTCCCATGTTTTGGGGGGAGCAGAGTTTGCCTCTTTGGTCTGTTCCAGAGTTTGGGTGAGCTTTGCCGCCTGCTTGAAAGTTCAAGATATGGGATTATTGAACACTAGTCTCGACTATCCAGCACAGGTGCGAAAGCACTCTGACCTCTGACTGAGCTTCATTCAATTTGACTTAGTTTATATTTTTAAGCATCGCCTCTTTTCTTGTTTGTTTGGTACAACTGGGCAACAAAGAGTTAACCTTAATCCGACTATAACTGGACAACTTAAGTGCATATAAATATGTTTGTTTAATACCAAACTTCTTCAGATTTGACTAAAACACCCAGATAATGCAGCTGGAATAGGATTTTCTTATGCATGTGCGCTTAATCTGAGATGATCTTTGTCCACTGTAATTGAATATCCCTGGTGTCGATAATTCCTGTCACTAGTGACTGATCTCTTAGAGGAGCAGAGGTCTACACCTTTGCCCCTTTTGTCTTTTCATACATTAAGTAAATCAATAAAGGTCTGAGAGTCTTTTTTTATGAGAGCAGGTTTCTGTGTTTAGTGAGTGTGTTTCTGTGGGAGCAGGACTGAAAGAGGTCAGTTTGTTTTTATGGCTCCAGAGGAGTGGGTAAGTAAATACAGATTATCAGGTTGTGTTTTACATTGTGATAGAGGAGCTGTGTGTCCATGCACACACACACCCACACACTCTTGCTCCCACGGCCACAGCAGCACACAATCAGGCACACACACACCCTTTCACATTGCCTGCTCCTCAGTTTATGAGTGTGTCCATGTGTGGGCGTATTTAGTATCTCAGACAGCCTGATGCGAGCTGTGATATTAGGTTTCGACAGAACAGGTGGGACAGACTTTGCGTCATCTGTGATTGGGTCAAGTATCATGTTTTCTCCCTCAAGTCTGTCATTAAGCTCTCCCCAGCCCTCCCAGTGCTCCTAGCCCTCCCAGTCAGACACTCCTCGAATACAGACACTGAAACCCTCAACATTATCAGGCAAAACTCCTGAAACTCACGTCGTCCCTTTCACATCCAGCATTGTTAAAGTCACCATGGTACAGAGCAGACATTTCATTGCTTTGAGCTGTAAACAATTTGCCTGTGTACTCTTTGAAAATGCTGCTGCACACTTTGTATTTCCTTTTTATCTTGTCATGATTCCCCCGGAGGCTCCATGTGAATTTATTCTGTCTAAGGAAATGTAAATAACTTCCATGTTGTTGTATCACTGTCACTTTCTGTAAAAGTGGGTCAGCACGCCATCAGAAAGATGGAAGTAACGTCTTCATTTGTAACAGCTTCTTTTTCTGCCTTCCTTCCTACCTGTGCGTGTGTGTGTGTGTGTGTGTGTGTGTGTGTGTGTGTGTGTGTGCACAGTCCTGGCTGAGGATGTATGGTTACCTGCCCCAGGCCAGCAGACAGATGTCCACCATGCGATCGGCTCAGATTCTCTCCAACGCCATCAGTGACATGCAGCGCTTCTACGGCCTGGAGGTCACTGGACAGATGGACCCTCAGACCATCAGGTGATTTCCATACATGAACATGTACTAGGCAATATAGAAAAATATCCTGTCGGACGTTTCACTTTTCATCCGAAAAGCTTCTTCACCCCTGGCTTTTAAACCCTAGAAGGCACCTTTGCTCATTAGACTGTACGTTTAATCTCAATAGCCAAGGTGTCTTTAATCAGGGTATTTGTGCTTCAGCATACAGTTTTTTCATATCAGATGATCTAGGTCAAGGGTCAAGTCTCTCAATTTCATAATAACAAAAAAAACCCGGATCCATTTAAGTTGTCATTCAACAAATAATAATGATGAATAAATAAAATAATAAATTAAAATAGTCTCTTAGAATTAAATCTCCTAACTAATATCCTGAAGCTTTCGATTTTGTGGTCTTTTTTCATAGTACACACAAACACGTGACTGGCTGGGTGTGGTGCAGCTCTCCCACTGTCTTTGTTCATACATTGAATTGTCTGTAAAAACATGGACGAATGAAAAGCATCAACTCTCTATCGGCCGCATCTCGTATTTCTATGGGGAAAAGTTATTTCACGATCTCTTTATCTTTATCGTTTTCTCAACCCAGCCAGTGTGTGAACATTTGTGTTCCTGGTAGCTCAGTCGCTCTGAATGGCCCATCTTTTGCTGTGCCTGACTTATCGCGAATGTGGCTGTGAGGTGGAGCGAGTGGTGGTGATGGAGTGGGAAGTAAAGACCGAGCATTTCGCTCTAACTCATAATTACATCCAACGTAGTTTTATTCAAATGAGTGAGTTCTCATAAAATGTCCACAGGCGCAGTAGGTATGAGCTGTGTCATTAGCTACAGACCAAAAACAAGGCAATAAAGACATTTATTTTCTGCTGTTAAGTTGTGTGGTTTATTACGTCATCTTGTGGCTAAAGATTCGTTTTCAGAGCCAACGTCGAGTGGCTTTTCATGGAACTGCAGGTTTGGGCACGTACACAGACCCAAAGAAATGTAGTAAAGTAAATGTATAAACTAGAAACTACATTTTGTTTCTGTGAGGATGATTTGACCTTGACTTTGTGAATGCGAGCCCTGGAAACCCGGTCTGCTCGTCAGATCCTCAGTCCGGGCTGCTGAGCAGCTTCCCCTCAGCTACTTGAGAGGAGCTGCTGCTCACAGGTGCCCCTTAAATTAAACAACACAAAAAAAGCTGCGTAGACATCAAGAGGAGAATGTATGTGAGGGTTTTAACGTCACTCTCCCCTTCATCTGTTCTCAGGGGTGCTCCTTCTTTTCAACACACTCCCTCGCACACTCACATTCACACATCTCTTGTCCGGCCCTGACTTTCTGACTTTCAACTCCTGCAGTGCGATGAAGAAGCCTCGCTGTGGTGTTCCTGACAAGTTCGGAGGCCAGATCAAAACCAACGTGCGGCGGAAACGCTACGCCCTCACCGGGCACAAGTGGAACAAGAACCACCTCACGTACAGGTAAGAAAGAGGGGCGCTCTGGATCTGATGGTGAAGATAATCAAAGGCGACACAAAACACACTCAGTGCATGTGTTTTGTTATTTAAGTAGGGAAATTAATTCATATTTTTCCAACAAAAGTTTGCATACCCCTCAGTCCATCTCCATGGGAGTCACGTTGTCCCAGATAGATACATACATAGACTGATTGATTGATTGATATTGATGTCTCCGGGTTTCCTTCCCTGCAGGTTGCTTGTTAAACCCTCTGGCCATATAAAAGGACAACAAACTCCAATACAATGAATAAATTACAATAAATAAATGACATATGCACCTATCTTAAGTCAGCATATAAACAGTTACATTATTTAAGTAACACAGCTGACAAGGTCCTCACAGAGGGTGGATTGATGGTTTGTCTTTGACAGTACATTGGGCCTGAAGGCATCAGAACAAACAGGTTGGTCCATTATGCTCCTGTGTTCCTTTACCACACTCTAGTGTGTGCTAAGGTCCTTAAGTTGAGCTCCAGTAATTTGGAAGGAAACTCTGATGATGTTGTTGAGTCTGCTTTTGTCCTTAAATTGTCTTATTTAGTCAGCGATAAAAGAAAATGTTCCAAGACTCAATAAAAACAGGATAAAAACTTTGAAACGCTCAAAGTGCTTAACTTCTGCAATAAATAAATCTGTTGTTTCCGTTTTACAAGTGACTCAATGTGTCCACCATTTGGACACCATTTGGTTTGCTGGTTATGATGGCACTACCCAACTACTATACTATTTTGAGATTCTCGTCTTTGAAACACTTTTTGTTCCCACCTTCTTTGTTCCCACAGTATCCAAAACTATACTCCCAAGATCGGGGAGTATAACTCATACGAAGCGATCCGAAGGGCGTTCAAGGTCTGGGAGAGCGTGACCCCGTTGACCTTCGATGAAATCCCTTACCAGGAGATCAAATATGGCCGCCGCAAGGAGCCCGACATCATGATCTTCTTCGCCTCAGGGTTTCATGGAGACAGCTCTCCCTTCGACGGCGAGGGAGGATTCTTGGCTCACGCCTACTTCCCCGGCCCGGGGATGGGTGGAGACACACACTTTGACTCAGACGAGCCCTGGACCATCGGGAACCAGAACATACAAGGTGAGTGATCCCTGCCAGGATGAAGTCTTAATATCCCAGATGTCTCAGAGCTCAAAATAAATATTCAATAGTTATATAAATACTAATTAATTATCATAAACAAATAAAATGATTAATGAAAGACCTGAAAGTAAATATGAAATGAATAAAAATAAATGAAAAAGCAATGATTGTGTATATATATAAATGAAAAATATATGAAGTGACTTTCTAATTATTTTAATTGTTTCCTTTTTGCCTTTCCTTAACCTAAGTTGAACCCTCGCCACAAGAATCCGATGCATCTGAATTGCTTGAAGATTGAAAATATGAGCTTTCAACTGTGAAACTTTCTTAAAAGTTCTGGATTGTCTGGACCATGGCATCATTTGTAATACATTTTTGTGTTATGGATTTTTTAGGTGGACAGTGGTAATTTTCCTAACGGCCAAACACGAGTGAGAAAAGTAATTAGAAAACATAAACAGCGATTGCAAAAAGGAAACAATATTCTGAGCGCAATAATCTCCCACACAAACACCGCCTGAGTGTTTTTATAAGACTTTAAAAAGAAAGTCCTGCATGGCTTCGGGGGGCGGGTGTTGAATTAGTGTGTTTATGCGTGTGCAGCCGACTGCAGCTCGCTTTATTATGAAGCATTTCTTCTCCCAGCCTGGGATGATGAATGGGAGCAGCTTTCAGGGGGCTACCACGTAGTTCCACGCCTGTGAGCTTTGGGCTGATGAGCTGCGTGTGTGTGTGTGTGTGTATGTGTGTGTGTGCGTGCGTGCATGTGTATGTGTGTGCTACAGTCGAGTTGAGTTACAGAGGTTGTATCGGATCCGTGAAATAGATTGCAAACAGCTGTCCCCATCGTTTCCCTCCTCACCTTAGTGGAGTTGACATGGCTCAGCCAGCTACATCATCTCTGATTTGTCAGGCTTTGCCTCTCCATTTACCTCCATGAAAGTTCAAAGATGACACACACACACGGTTTCTGCCCTGACTGGACTTCTTTGTAGTTCTAGGATTTACCTCCAATTATTTTCTTGGAACTTGCACTGACACACACTAATCCATGAAATCTGTGATCCATGCACCGTGTTCACAAGATGGACTAGACATACACACACACACACACACGCACGCACGCACGCACGCACGCACGCACGCACGCACGCACGCACGCACGCACGCACGCACGCACGCACGCACGCACACACACACACAGAGACTGAATATATTCGCACTCTTGTGCTTGAGGACTTGAGTTTGCAAAACTGGCTGCTTAAACCGAACTTCATCCCTCATTCCCTCATGCATAACCATTATACTTCCCCTCAAAAAGAAGAAGAGGAAGATGCCTAAAACCCAATTTCAACTCTTAACTCCAATGTCTAGCAGCAAATTAATCACATGCAACAGCGAGGATTAAGGGAATATCTTCATTTTTAAGAATCTTTAAGGAGACTCTGGAGTTGCTGTGCATTCATTAACCCCACTGACCAGGGAGCGAGATTCTGTGACAATGGACTTTCCTGCTTCCCTGTTATCTGAAGACACACACACACACACATAGTGCTTGTGTGTGTGTGTGTGTGTGTGTGTGTGTGTGTGTGTGTGTGTGTGTGTGTGTGTGTGTGTGTGTGTGTGTGTGTGTATGTGTGTGGAGGCACAGCTGGTCGCATTTCTGTGCATGTGTGTGTGTGTGTGTATCTGTCTGATCAGCTGTGTGTGGGACGTGTTGCAGGACAGATCACAGGGAGGGAGGTTGGAATGCCTCAGTAAGTGGGAGTGTGTTCCACTCGGGAGAGATCTGTAAACCGGCCCCTTTGTTGCACCAGCCCGACTTACGCGGCTTAAAAGCAAAGTCCAAACAAATTACGATCTTGACTGACAGACGTTGGACACATGTCCAATTACAGTTGGTGGCCCGAGCTCTTCACAGACGCCGTCTTCATTTAGCTCCGGAATTTTTACTGCCTTCCAATTGGAGCCGAGTTTCAGTGCTCTTTGTTGAAGTTACATTTTTTGTGCAATAAAAATGCACAAATCCTAATTCAGTTGATCGTTTAAGTCAAACACATCTTTTTCTGTCAGTCATTGATGACTAATGATTAAATGATTAGTTGTTGAGTTGTTGAGTAATGCAAAAATGGTTGAAATTGTAAATTATTTTATTTTACTTTATTTTTTAATGTATTATGTAATTAGAATAATAATTAAAAAACATTCTTAATATTTTTATTAAGTTAATATATATTTATTTATCATTAGTATTTGTTTGTTTAGTTCTTTTAATCTTTCTGTTTTCTCTTCATTTAAATGGACCAATCTATTATTGAAATAGCTGTTGATCATTGTATTAGACGATGTATTAGTAAATCTTGCAGCTCTATTATAAACAAAACCATTAATAATACAATATAATAACTTCAAGACTAGACGATCAGCCGTGTCTACAGACCTCTTTAGGTGCAGTCAAACAAATCAAAGCTGTTATTTCTTACCTGTTCCTGGAAAATAACAACAAAGACTTCTGAGCCTTTCGAGAAAGCATTGTTGCACATCGTTCAGTCTTTGCAGTCAGAGTGCTTGTTTTCTCCCACCACTTCTGTGACCTTGGTTTCATGTGTAAGTATATAACAAGTCTGTGGGGCGAAACGTTTTCAGTGTAAACCTTGTGATGCACAGTGTGATTAATCAGCCTTTCTTGCACTGACGCTTGGCCCCTACAGTACATGCACATTCAAATACGAAGGACCAGCAATGGGAAAAAAGGTCAGGAGTGTTTGCGACTCTTTGTGGTCAGATGAGACTAATGTGACTAAGTCACCAGAAAAACAAGTAGCAGAACAAGCTTGGAGAGAGTGCTGCGGTTGTCGGGGAGCTCGTCTTTCTACGCTCTGCAAATGAACGATGTGGAACACATGGGAAACAATAGAGAAACAGGCTTGAAATAGGACCTGAATGACAACTCTGTGTGTGTGTGTGTGTGTGTGTGTGTGTGTGTGTGTGTGTGTGTGTGTGTGTGTGTCTGAGCACAGCTTCGTCAGAACTAGCAAAAAAAAAAGAAGATGCATCGACTGAACTTTGGCAAGACTTTTGAAGTTTACTCTACTTTTTCTCCTGTCCGGCTGAATGGTTGTCACAGTTACCTCACAAAGGCCCCTTTATCTCTCTCTCTCTCTCTCTCTCTCTCTCTCTCTCTCTCTCTCTCTCTCTCTTTATCCACCACTCTAGTCTTCCCCTGTGCTCTTCTCTCTCCTTGACTCGCAGCTTAATCCGCCATGAGGACATTCATGTGACTGAAATTATAGATGGAGGAGTGGGGTGTATCTCTTTTCTTGTATCTGTGTTTTCAAAGAGGAAATGAGTAAACGTGCACACATGCACACAAACACACACACACTCAGCTTCTTTCCCTTTTTTGCTTTTGCATGAACAAATGCCAGTGACATCACCAGGTCTGATGTCACTGGCATGAACGTGATCAGTCAGCAAAGTGACAAAGTCAGTTCAGAGGTCACAGCGCAGGGCAACAAAGAAGTATTGATAGCAGGGAAGTTCCCAAACGTCTGCTGGCGCTCGCTTCAGAGACTTATACTGTAGAGGAAAGTCGGTCAGTTCTAAACCAGGTTTTCTAATTTTACTCCTCCAAAAAAAGAGTCTCAGAGGCCTGGTGGATGGAAGGGAAGTTGTAACAACAGTGTCCGTTGATGGTCAGAAATGTTTGAAATGTATCCAGATTCGTATCAGCACGCATTCGTCTGTGTGTCTGTGATGATTCTGTCAGATCTGTGACAGAAACTTTGTCACCGATACTGAGATGTCAGTGAGCATCTGGACTGTTTTGGTTATTGTATATTATTATATATTTCTTTTTTATATTTATATTTTTCTCCTAAGCTTCTTAAATACTAAGTTAATGTTAAATGGTAGCTGTCAAAGTTGGAGAGAAATGCAATTTCAGCTCTCTGTATGTGATCAACATGCTTGACTGTGAAGCAGCTTTGACTTGACTGTGACAGTGAAACATAGGGCTGTGGAAACATAGGGCTATAGAAACAGGGCTGTGGGAACATTGAGCTGTGGAAACATAGACGTGCTCCCACATGACCAGTTTACTTCAGACAGGATGGCGCGGCATGTACTGTATAGACAGAGTAGGAGACAGCACTGTTTCTTAATCTCATTTAAATATGTAATAAAACAAGGTTTTGGACGTCCATCTTCCTCAAAGTGGAGTCACATGGGATAAGATTATATAAAAATTATGGGATGTCACAAGACGAGGCTTGACTTAGACTGAAACAAGTAGCAGTTGCACATTGTTGTCATCTTCGAAATCTGCTTTTATTTTGTGTGAAACTATAATGGAAAGACAACTTGTGACTTTGAATTCTGCATCACTGTCCATTCACATGTGCAGATGCTGCCATGTCGTGTGTATCATCTCTCTCTCGTACGTCACGTGGAAGCAATAAGAACCATATTGTCTGACTGTTCCTGACCCATCTCCTTTCTTTGTTTTTGGCGGCTGCAGGTAATGACCTGTTCCTGGTGGCGGTGCATGAGCTGGGCCACGCCCTCGGTTTGGAACACTCCAACAACCCTCTGGCCATCATGGCTCCTTTCTACCAGTGGATGGAGACTGACGAGTTCCAGCTGCCAGAGGACGACCGCCGTGGCATCCAGCAGATCTATGGTAGGTCCTTTTGTCTTTCAATGCCTTTTTGGGCTTTACAAACGCACAGTGTTTGGTAATGGGCAAAGACATGCTGTTGATGTGTGTCACCTCATCAGATTCATTGTTGTTTATTTTGTTAAAGGAGACCTAGAATGGCTGGTCTGCCACTCACATGAAAGATAACGTAACTTTATTTGACTTAATTTCACTTAACATGGTGTGGCTTAATGAGACTATTACTAACTTTACATGACCTATATGTTGGAGCCAGAATCAGAGGAGGAATCAGAGGAGACTGAGGATGAATATTGAATGTTGTGAAAATAAGTATAAAAAATTGATCTATGTTGATGTTTTCTCATGAAGGTCAGCGAGACAGCAGCCCCACTCAGGCACTGCCCACTGTGACCCCACGTCGCCCAGAGCCCCGACCCCCCCATAATCCTCCCCGAAACCCGGACCGTCCCAGGACGACGGACAGACCGGATCACTACGGGCCTAACATCTGTGAAGGGAACTTTGACACGGTGGCGATGCTGCGAGGAGAGATGTTTGTTTTCAAGGTACAGTAACAGCGAGCTTTTTTTATATCACTTTATATTACATTTTAACACATCCCAAGTGATTTGTTTCCCCTCAGTATGGTTTATTATACGTCTTTGCTCGGAAAAATATTCCATGCGGCCTCCAGCAGAGGAGCTGTTCTGACAAGTTAATAATGTCCATAAAGCTGCTCCGTTCTCGGTTCTGTGGAAATCGGTTTGAGACAAACGGCGTGTTCGGCGGCCAACAATGGGTCTGTTTTCAATCATGTCCTGGTGCATTGTAAACCACCGGGGGCTTAGTGTGTTTTTACAAGATGGAACATTGTTAAAAAGGTTTGGGTGTGGTCAGGTGTGCGCCCTAAAGAGCCTTCAGACCCACACAAGATATTCACAAAAGCTAAATCAGCCATTTTTTTTTACCTTTTGAGAAACGTATGTTTACACTATGCCAATGCGGTCGGCCACTGTTACAGCTTATTATTTATTTAATAATGATGTTGACGTTGCGCAACTCAGCCCTGCGGTCATTTGTTATCACACATCTGCTAAGTGTTTCTGCCCACCGCAGAGGTAATGGTTCTCTGGCAAATGTTGACGATGCAAGAAATTGATGTGGACATTTTTAAAGCTGAATTAACTTTGGATTTCAGCGGTAGCAAAACTGGGGCTGTCGTTTCTCCCCGACGCTCTATACTTAGTGCTGCTCTGTGACGATAAGTGAAGAACGTGTTTCAGCCAGAGAGGTCAGAGGAGGTGTCGGCCGCTGGCAGAGCTCTGAACTAAAGAGGTTTGAAGATATTGGAGCAGAAGACGAGAGGAGAGACAGCCTGTGATGGAGCCAGAAATCTCGTCACACTGTCTGAAGATCTGACATTTAACAGCCAATCACAGCACAGAGGAGTCAAGAGGAGTCAAACAGCTGAAGCTGTCCAACAGTGTCAAACTATCAACCACGCCTTTGACTGGATTATTACTTATTAGTGTTTTTTTTAACCTTGTTAGACCCATGGTTGCAATATTACATCACTTTAAGCCATTCTAAAAAAAAAGTTCTGAAAATGTGCTATTTTATGTAGTAATATTACAACACTGGCCTTAAGTGATAGGTGATTGTCCTAAATTACTCTTTTATATTCATTAGAACAGTGTGAGGACAAATACAAAGATTCTGCTGTTACCTGGGCCCATTGTTGCAATATAGCATCTTCCTAAAAATACACCAAGATCTTAAAAAAGTAAAGACATTTCTACAGCAGAGGCCTTCTACGACGTCTAGAGGGTGGAACCATTTTTCTTAACCATTTCAGAACCATTGCTTGTTCTGGGTCTTATAGGTTAGGTTTGGTGATAACAGCTTAGTGATAACACTTTGTTGTGTGAAGCTTGTTTTTTCTTTTTTTTTCTCTTACTTATCATTACCATACAGAGGAATATGTCTCCCTCCAAACACTAAAATATGAGTCCATGAGCGTCCGCAGTCTTGGACCATGAGTGTTTGTGACAGGGTTGGCGCTGTGGAATCTGCAACACGTGGTGACTCAGTTACAGTGTAACTTAGTTCTTGGGTTTCATGTTTGCCTGTAGTGTTTATGTTCCTGGGTTTCACCCACAGTCATAAAACTGGTCTGGATAACATTAATCAGAGTCCAGGATTAGCACATTTCCCCGACTGACCTTAAACGACAACCTCCCACCAGGTGCTGCAGAGTGATGTTGATAGTTTCTGGCTGCATAATCAGACTTGTTTCTTACGTATGGTTGCCACCTGCCGCTCATTTGCTTTGTTCAAATTCAGAGGCTGAGGCGGTACAGTTGCTGCCGGTGTTGCCATGGTAACAAACCCAAACATTCCAAAAGTTGTAAACAAATACTGCTCTCTCACCGGTCAGAAAGGCCACACCACAGAACGAACATGGGCCAGCAGCTACTGTGTTTCTCTGGTTAATGATCCAGTGTCTGGTGAATGAATAAAATACCCACTAAAGACACTGGTACCACACACAGTGCTTCAGTAGCTGTTATTGACTCTCTCGTCACATCACCTGGATTACGTATGAGGCACAATTTGATGTGATTGTGTGATTGTGATTGGGTTGATTTCCAACTAAATTGCGGCACCTTTGTCCTTATGTTAGTGGCACCTCAACACTCTCAGAAGGGCTAAGCGTGGTTTATGATTCCACGTTACGTCCCCGTAAGCAGAAGCTCCTATGACGGTCCCCTCCACATGGCTTACAGGCACCTCTCAAATTTTCAGACTTTCCCATAAGCGTAAATGCTGTGATTGGTTCACTGTGGGCCATCTTTTTTTAAATCCCCACTCACAAGCAAAGATCAACTAAATCAAGGAGCATGTTGTCGAGGAGGTCAGAAAATCATTATAGACTGTGAGACTTATGCTGAAGTATAAACTAGATCCTATGGTGGGGAGGCTATGCCGCAGCTGCTACGGGGAAGCATAAACTAAGCTAGGGTTAGGGTTAGGGTTGTAATTCTTTATGACGGACGTTATCCTTTTCTGCTGTTACGTGAATCAGTGGGAGTAATGTGCAGCATATCACTTCCACTCTCTCCTCCTGCCCATTAAGAGAACCAGGGGTTATTGTCATTCTAGAGGGAAATCTCTCCTGTCTTTTACTTGCTGCTACAGTAGTACTCATGGCAGAGTGCTGTAGATGAAGAGCACACTGAGCTGCGTTTAATATTGAAACTCCCACACTGAAATCCCACCAGCTCTGCTCTGTATAGCAGTTTCTGTCTTAAAGGAGACTTAAAATGAAAAACTATTTCATATGGCTTAGTCCTTAGAAATAGAAAAAAACATGTATACATTTTAAATCTTGAAACGCAGCTAAAAAAAATAAATCTGAAAAGAGTTAATGAGACGAGGTGTGACACAAATTTTACCACTCCCCACTAAAACAATTTGCCTATATCCACATACGTTAAGTCATGTCAAGTAACATAAAGTCAGGTAGAGTCGTACAAGGTCATGCTAAATAATTTATGGTCCCAGAAAGCCACATATAGTGTCTTAAAGTCATATTAAGTAATGTAAAGTCACATCATCATTCATGTAAGTGGCAGGTGAGACAGCCAATCAGAGTAAACGTTAACTGGGTGATGCGACGAGCTGTCAGACCACACAGATCGAGGACAGCGCAGAGTCCGACCACACCCCCCGCCTCTCTCCTCCCTCTCTGTCAGCTCGTGCCAACCCGTCATCATCATTCTGTTCCAGTACGTTCCGGGCCGCGCCGTCCTGTCTGCCAGGGCGTCCTGCGTGAAGGACAAAACCAGGAGCACTGGCCAAGAAGAAGCAGCACGCAGCGGCTCACCGTTACATTATCCAGGACGAGCAGAGATCCTGACTCACCACTTGTGAATGATTCTGAGAGCCGCTTGTGTAAATGCTGCTGACTCGTGGAAGTAGCATATAGAAGGAGATATAAATGTTCATAGAGCTCAGGTTTTCTACTGGGGGCGTGTTTACATCTGCTATTACATCTGAGATTTGTGGTTGTTTTGAGAGCCACTCAAACCTGATAGGACCATCTGAGTGTACTCATTCTATCTCCCTTACTTCTTATTTATTGTTTTCTTCATTCAACTAAACTTTCAGTAGAACGTTCTTTACAACTCAGAGGTTTTTGGTTTGAATTACTCATTTTGTATATTGTGGTTCAAAGACACTCCATAGAGCTGTATCATATCAATAACTTGAGTTGAAAATATGTGTACTGTAGCATTTGAAAGCAGCATTCACTTTTATTAATGTGACTTTATTTTCGATCTTTATAAGATCGACTCTAATTCCCTATTTTTGATTTTTGACACAACTCATCAAAGGTTAAGTTTGGGTTACACTGACTTGACACTGAAATTACACAGCTCTTTTGAGAAGTTATCTCGCAGCAACAAGGGAGAGGTGACAGAGCCACCAGAGCTGACTATTATTAGCCTGCTGCTGTCCCACCAGGTCTGGTGTATTGTACGTTCTGGTCTAGTTATCTGGCAGAATGCAGTTTGCTCACCAACGACCATTAAATGTTTCTACGTAACAAACATGAATCATCAGACTAATGAAAAGTTTCTGACAGGAGTGCACAGGAACGTTTCTAAAAAAAAAAAAAAAGCAGTGGGATAAACATAGAGTGAGATATGAAGACGTACTCGGTAGCCGAAATAGGTAACTATAGCAACCATGCGACTATGCTATTACATGCAGTTAGATAACTTCATTTGACAAGATTTCTTGAAACAAGATGTGAAGTTATTTTCTTAAAATAAGAAAATAATGCCATAAAAGAAGTTAACTTTTAACATTTCCTAAATCAGAGTTATTTTTACCAGGGTAAAGTAATATGGCATGTGATATAATACGATAATAGTCATTTATAACACCCGCAATATTTTGGATTTATAGAGGCTTTGAGTCACAACCTCAGTTATTTAGACAGGCAGGCAGGCAGACAGAGGTAGAGAGAAATGTTTGTTTTCTGGCTACATTTAACAAACTCTTTGTAACTGTGTCTCCTCCTCAGGGCCGTTGGTTCTGGCGGGTACGTAGGAACAGGGTTCTGGATAACTACCCAATGCCCATCAGCCATTTCTGGAGAGGTCTGCCTGGAGACATCGATGCTGCCTATGAGAGACACGATGGCAGGTTCGTCTTCTTCAAAGGTGAGCGGTGCAAACTCACACAATCACAATACTCCCAGAATATGACATATTCCTAAAGACAAGGTGGAATTCATGAACTCTCTATCGAAAGTTCTATTAGAAACTTAGTGTATGAATTGGTGCCATAAATAGAGATTATAGAATATGAGCTAGTTTGTTTCATTTGCTTCAGTAGGGATCTTTTCCATGCAAGAAGGTGCTTTTTTTAAAACATCCTCAGTCTGACAGACACACACACGCACATCTTTTTCTCTTGTTAGCGAACAGCAGTCGCTCCACTCTGTCTCCTGGTTCTATGTTTCTGGTTATTGTTGCTGTAAAACAAATCTGGCAGTTGTTCTGAGTAATCCTCCTCTGGTTTTATTAGCTGTCAGTTAGAGCATGACACACTCAAGCCTTTGAGAATATGCCCAATTTTGAACAAGCCCAGTTAACGTATCCAAGAAGGCCACTAACAAACTGTGTGTGTCACAACACGGCTCAGCTTCAGGAGAAATAGTGATAAACAACGCTGGTGTTTACCTTCAGTTTCCAGTGAAGTCGTGCTGTTTCCTTTAATAGGTAATCACAGTTGGATTCAATGGAGTCTATTACACAACACAGATCCAGGGTTCCTCCTACATTGCTCAATGTACACAGCAGCGTTTTTAAATAAAAATTGGATTGTGTTTCATTATCAACAGCTCACTCTTATCGTTTGTGCGAAATCTTCCCTAGGCTTCGGTCTGTATAAATTGTCTATTCCTGGCCAAAGATGTTTAATTTTATGTAGAACTTTCAAATTTGGAAATGGAGCTAAAAAGCAGGAGAATCTGAGTTACCTTCACTTTGAGTTACCTGAATCCCAGTTGGATTCATTGCAGTCTGTTTCACAACACAGATCCAGGTTTCATCCAACGTCACTCTTCACACAGTTTTTTTTAAATAAAAACTTGAGTTTGGTTTCTCTGTTACGATGAAGTTGGTTGCAATCTTTTACTGAGCATATGGATTTGAAGTATCGTATCCTGCATCCGCCCACCATCTGGTATGTTCTTTCCAACCTGAATACAGTAAAAAAAAAATCCAGTCTTATTACATTGTTCATATTTCAGCAGTAAAACAGAGTCTTGAAC
Source organism: Karalla daura (assembly GCA_029224185.1). NCBI lineage: Eukaryota > Metazoa > Chordata > Actinopteri > Chaetodontiformes > Leiognathidae > Karalla > Karalla daura. The sequence continues at coordinate 23,534,261 of CM055190.1, read as the reverse complement.
TCTCTCCCGCAGATAATGTTGAAAATGCACTGAAGGTATAGTCCCACCTCTGTCAGAAAGAAAGGCAGAGGTACATAATGTATTCTCCACGCAGAGTGTAAATCTCTTTTAGCACAGCTCATTATTTATACTGCCAGTCGCTGAGAGCAGCTTGTCTTTTACAACGGTGGATGAAGTTGTTGAATGAAGAAGAAAGAGCTCACTCTTCCATGTGACTTCGACTGTGGGAGTTGGAGGCATTTGAGGCAGCTGTTGGTGATGATGATGATGATGAAGGGGATGATGTCATCAACGCGGCTCTCAGTGTGACATTTGGCTTCAGGCCCGAAGCCGAGGAACAGTGAGAGAGAACCGGAGGAACGTAGAGGAAGGAAAGTGAGAAGGAAAGAAGGATAGAAAGACTTCATGAAGTGGCCAAAGATCCAGTTTAAACCAATAAGAAATGGTGGCGAACTTTGGTGTTACTTAATAGGAATAAAGATTATTTCAGGGATCATAAATTCTAGATAGACAGATACTTTACAGGTACTTTTTTGATCTCACACTGGGAAGTTACAGTTAGCCAGATGGTTCATCCAATCGTTCTCTCAGTTGCCAAATGTTTTCCTTTTGTTTTTTACAGCTGCTGACCTTTTACAACCCATTTCCACAGTCCACTCCTCAGATCTTGTCTCTCTGAGCAGTCAGGTCTGGAGAGACCTGCTGACCTGAGAAAATCTGACAGGCCGATAAGATCAATCGAAGGCCGCACATCTAAAGCACTTGTCTCTTTTGAATGATGTACCTCTGCTTTGTGGTATACTAATCGTCTGTTCTTGGCCAAAGATGCACAACAGGTCCAAACACATCATTATGTCCTCATTTATGTGTAGTGGCTGAATTTTGAAATCAGAAACAACTTGAATCTGAACAGAGACAGGATGTGAGGTAAAATATGATTGGACACACACCACAAACCTCCTAGTCTATGTGGCTGTGGAAAAAGCTGCATCGCTTGGTGCTTCCACTCTGGTCGTGATAAGGCTTCTGAACTTTGTTAAGTCAGACAAGTTTAGTTAAGACAAGCCCCAACCGTCCGTGATGCCTCCCATTGGTTTGTGAAAGCAAGTTTTTGAAACCAGGAGCTGGGCTCGTAGGGCGCCGCCACCACATTTGGATGAGAGGGCGGATCAGGGGAGGAGTGAGGGGTGGGGCTAACTCACCTCAATTATCCTTGACACAACCATTATTCATACAATCCATAGCAGCTATCGGAGGATAAGCTGGCTGTAGTGTTTGTAGTCTGTCTCCGATTAATTTAACTTGTTGCTAACTTGCTCTCGCCTCGCTTTTTAGCGCCTGTGAGGGTTGCCTGTCAATCACAATCACAATTTGAAAATTGTGTTTTTGACGGGTGTGTATTGGAGCCAGAGTCTTCTGGAGCCAGCGCTAGTGGATCTCTGTGGTTTTCCATGTAAAGTCACTTCCAAGTTTGTTTCACTTTTCAGATCGAAATATTACGTCCATCTTTCATATACAGTCTATGAGTACATAAATACATAAAGTCATGTGATCATACATGTGAGTGACAGGTGAGTCAGCCAATCAGAGTTAAGCTTACGTGCCTTTTCTGTGCAGTCATATTCCTATATCTAAAAGCCGGATGGTAGCAGAGAACAAGGACGAACACTGTGTTTAATTATAGGTCCCCTTTAACATTTTGGGAAGCAGAACCGTTTTTTAAATTTTAATGCAGAGACAAGTTCCCCAGCTCACACTTCTTATCTAATAAGCAGTAATAGCAGCGGACAATGAAACCCACAGTTATCACGGTCTATGTGACCCTGTGGAGAAAGTCATTATGCTCTCTCTAATGCTCCAGCTGTGCTGAGCTCAGTGTAGCAGGAGTCTTTGTGTCCCAGACTGACCATCAGCTGAAATCTGAGGAAACTCAGGAGGCTTTAATAAGAATGAATCATAATCATCATCACCATTAGACTTTATTTCTAAGGCACTTTTCATAATACATTGCAGCACAATGTGCTTTACATACACAATGAGATGCAATGAAAACAATAAAGTCGGTTTAAATCCAGGGACAAGTGTACAGCTCTACACAGTGATAATAAGAGGTATCATCGTATCTGATGTCAAGACTTGAGTCTAACCACACACCACGAAATATAACTATTCTTTATCGAATATGTTAAGTAAAAGCCAATGGGTGTGACATGGTCAATGAGGACTAATGGAGAACTAATGGATTTTCGACAAAATTAAATATCTGGGAATTGAACAATGTAATCGAGCCTTCGAAAACATGGCAACATCACATATTTTGACAAATTATCAGTACAGTAACATCCACTCTGCTCCAGCACAGCTGTTTTATTACACAGAGGTTTCACAGCTGTATTTTTTTAAATCCAAAACAAGCCCAAACCGCAACATTTATCCCTGCAGAATAAAACAGCTACACACTGTGTGGGTGTAGCTGTTGGGGGCGATTCAGATCTGTAGGTCACTGAAGCTGCTCTGGTGCTGTTATGGAAAGTAAAGGGGAAAAAAAGTCCCCGGATTTAGGAACCCTGGGAAGCATTGCGTCAACCACTCGTTCTCTCCAGATGCTGAGTGCAGAGCTTTCACTTTAAACGAGGAGCAAGGGGCCAGAGATGGGCGTGTGGATGGGTGGGTGTGGGTGAGAGGGAGAGGGAGAGAGAGAGAGAGAGAGGGAGAAATGCAAACTGAAGCCAAGAAGTAAGAGATGTAACGGTGCCAGGAGGAGGGATGGAGTCCCGCTATAGTCCACTTCAGTGAAAACAATAAAACCCGCCTCCCTCCAGAATTGAAGACAGGCCGCTCCTATTGGATATTTACAAGCAAAAAATCCAAACTCCTTAGTCAATAATGTCGTAACCCTGTTTTTCTGATCGCCTGCCAACGTGTCATTATTGTATTCGCATAATTTACAAGTGTGTGTAAATGCAGGTTGGGTTTCTCTTGATTGTTCACATAGTTCCCTTTTATACCTCATTCAATTTCACTTATTCGACATATACGGCGCCAGAAACTGAGACTGTGAGCGAGTGTGTGCACGTGCACATCTGTTTTTACATGACATGTGTATAACCTAGTGTACATGACATATATTGTACAGTGTAATTGCGTTCACCAGTTGGTCACATTTCCCAGAGTCAGTAGAGGAGAAGAAAAGGAGTGGTTGGAGAAGAGAAGGCAACAGAAAGGGATTTTCCTCTCTTGTCTTCTACTTCAGGGGTTCTTTAACTTTTAGGGGGCCCATGGATGCCATTATAATCCTCACACTGATTTAACGTATGTTTGCGACCATTTAACCCCATTTCCTGAGATATGAACTCAGGCAAATTAAACACAAACATGTCATTACCATATCTGTTCTTTTAAATATAGGGCTCTACTCTTCTTTATGTTAATCAACCCCACCTTCCTCTCTTCTCCCTCAGGAAACAGATTCTGGCTGTTCAGGGAAGCAAACCTTGAGCCGGGGTATCCTCAGGAGCTGGTCGACTATGGCAGAGACATCCCCTATGATCGGATTGACACAGCCATCTGGTGGGAGCCATCTGGATACACGTACTTCTTCCAGGGCGACTGGTAATGTAGCCTGTAACTTCCCAGCATCATACGAACCCTCTGATTGTGTCAATAGCTCGATATTTCAGGTAGTTGTAGAAAATCAAGACAACCTTTTACAGGCTCAGTCACTGTCATTCAGTGAAATAGACATTAAATCCACTGCAAAGGCTCAGATGGATTAATGTTTTCTTTAAGCTCTGCCAATGACACTCAATCTATTAGACCAGCACTGTGTTCTAGTCTGATATATCTAGAGGGATGGATGATTTTCATACAGATCCATCAACCTTTCCCATCTCACAGGATAAAATGGAGCCAGAAAATATGTAGATATGATAAAATCAACACAGTATGAAGGTTTTATGTCTGTCTTTTTATGTCGGTTTTTACATCTGCCCGTCTGGACTGAAATGACTGAGCTCAGCATGAATAATTAATGCTAGAAGTTAAGTCTTAAGCTACACAAGAGTAAAATGCAGCAGCAGCTGTTTTTTTTTCTTCTGTATGCGTTTTCTTTTTCACGGCTGGTTGTTAATGAAGTTAGAAAGTTCTCTAAACAATGCAAACACACTTAACTCTATTATGTAACAATAATAATAATAATAATACAAAAGCAAGCATTCCTGAAAATATTCACAAGAAAATAATTACACTTTGACGTCACACTCAGAAGATTTGGGTGTTGTGGATAATGTTTTACACACCACAAGTGAGGGATCTTGTTCAGAAAAAACAGAACTAACACTAACGAGCCTTCGCTCCCGCCTGCAGGTACTGGCGCTTCAACGAGCAGTCAAGATTAGCTGACAGAGGTTACCCGAAGCCAATCAGCGTCTGGGACTCGGCTGTGCCTTCTGCACCCAAGGGAGCCTTCCTCACCGATGATGGGGGTGAGACAAGAGGAGTGTGTGTGTGTGTGTGTGTGTGTGTGTGTGTGTGTGTGTGTGTGTGTGTGTGTGTGCGCGTGTGTGCATTTGATGAGGAGGGGCTTTTACAGACAGTCATATATGAAACAAAGGATCAGGGTGTGGCTTCACAGTCATAATGAGAGGAGATGGCCTGTGTGCGTGTGTGTGTCTGTTTGTGTGTGTGTGTGTGTGTGTGTGTGTGTGTGTGTGTGTGTGTGTGTTGGAAAGTGAATCTGAGCCTTTACAAAATGTGCTTTGTTGGGCATGCTCTCTGAAAGAATGACAGATATATTTCCATATATATACAACGTACAAAGTTAAAATTTGGGAAAAGGGGGGTGAGTTATGGTATTTGGCAGCAATTATTCATTCTCTTTTTGAGGCAGCAAGACATTTAGAGCTGCAGCTATAACTACCTTGTTTGTCGATTAATACAAATGTTTAAGAATGATTTAAGAAGACATGAAATCAAAATTCTCTGCTCTCTGCTCTTGGCTCTCGGATTCACTAAAGCTGTGAATGTTTTCTCGGTGAGGTGAGGACAAAAAAATAGAAATTTCAAGACTTTATCTTGGCCATTACCATTATTGTTAACATTTTTCCCAGTTTTTGGATCATTTTATACACCAAAACAATGAACCCAGTAATTTTCCAATCCAGAAAGTAATCAACAGATTAATCGACTATGAAAATAATCATTTGTTGCGACTTCATTTCCATTAGATGAGCTGAAGCATGGAGAAAGTGAACTTGTCTCTGCTGATCTTCCAGGACCGTAGTTACTAATAGCTTAATTGACACAGAAGTGTCTCACCGCCTGTAAAAGTGATACCTCAGTGAGCTGTTCTGTAGCTGGAGCTTCCTGCTTCCCCTCGTTTCCCTCATATCAAACGCAGAGTTTTGTGAGAGTCGTGTCAATCTCTGCATCTGACTCCTGGCAAGAGGGAAGAAGTTTATTTCCCCCGAAATGTCAAACTGTTCCTTTCAACCTGTCTTCACATACGTAAGCTTACGCCCTGTGCTCCGCTTCTCCCTCTGCAGCGTACACCTACTTCTACAAAGGTTCCAAGTACTGGAAGTTTGACAACCACCGCATGAAGACCGAGCCCGGATACCCCAAGTCCATCCTCAAAGACTTCATGGGCTGCAACGTGGACCTAGACCCGGACCGAGACACGGACTCAGATCCCGGGCGCAAATACCCAGATATCAACCGGCCGCCATTCAACCCAGATGCGGGACGAGACGGCGACAAGGGGAGAGACGGAGGAGGAGGCACAGACACAGGAAGAGGCTCGGACGACAAGGACGAGGATTACCGGGAGGGACGCGAGGAAGACACCAACGAGGTGGACGTGGTGCTGAAGGTGGACGACAGCGAGGAACGGACCATGAACATCCTGATGGTGACCATCCCTCTGGTCCTGGTGCTGTGCATCCTGGGGCTGATCTACGCCATCATCAACACCCTGCAGAGCAAAGGGGCGCCGCGGCTGCTGGTGCACTGCAAGCGCTCGCTGCAGGACTGGGTCTGAGCAGACCGGACCAAAGACCGAACTCTGAACTTAAAGGTGACCTAGAATGAAAACAAAACCACTCTTCCCTTGGCTCTGATGAATATCGACAAGTCTGTTGCCAGCCAAAGATGTACGGCAGGTCCAAAAGCATCATCACATTACTCAGATTTTTGGCCTTTATGTCAAATGTCAGTCGAAAAAAAAAAATGTGCAGAGACGCAGTGTGACGTAAAATATGAGTGCAACATAAACCACATCGTCCCCTCACCTCCACAACGTGCGTGTAGCTGCCTCAGGTTCAGGTACGTGAGTAAATGAAGGCACACGACTTTGAGTTTGCAGCAGTTTCTGGTGAACTTTCAGTGTCCCTGCTCCTGGTTCTTCCTCAGTCTCTGGTTCCTCCTCTGATTCTGGCTCCAACATATCAGGCTGGATGTGGATACATCACTCCATAGCTGCAGCGAAGCTCCATTTACCACTTAGCGAAGGAGAACAAGCTGAGGAGCTGCTTAGCAAGGAACATAAAGTCACACAGAGCAAGAAGATCTAGATGCAGGCACATGCACAGGCACGAAAAGTCACATGAACATTCATTGACATGGTAGATGAGACAGCCAGTCAGGGTGAAGCCTAAGTGTGATTGCCAGAGAAGCATGAAAGGGCAGCAGAGCTGTGCAGAAACTCACCATAATACTCCCACAGGTAAGAAAAGGATTGTAAAAGGGCTGTAAAATAGACTTTGAGGCATTTCTGATGAAACCGGTGTCCTGTAGCCTCTAGTTAACGCCAGAGAACAAGGACAGATCCTCTGTTCAGTCATTCTAGGTCACCTTTAACTTGGACCCTAGACTCCTCCCTCCAGTCATCTTTAAGTGTCAGCGCTCAGTGGCTCTTGCAACTCATAAACATGTGGTAATAGATCTGATACTGAACTGATACACACACACACACAGTAGAAGTGAGCATAAATTATTTCTTATGTATACACACACATCCCCACAAAGACAAACACCCCCCTCCCTCTCTCTGTCTCCCATGGTGCTCTACAATGCAGTGACTGTAGTCTATTTATATGAGAGAAGTTTGCACACTGTTTTTTTTTTGTTACTTTTGTTTTGGTTCATTTTGTGTGACTTTTTTTTATTGTTGTTATTATTATTGTTTCTAAACCAGGAAGGTCTTTGCTATTCTCTAGTTCTTGTCTGCTCCCACCCTCCCACCTTCCTCCTCCGCCTTCTTCTCCCCCTGATCTCAGTCGGGGCTTTTTTTCTTCCTCGCTGATAACTTGACATCTGCTCATGCAATCACTGCTGCCACTAAAAATAAGACACGCAAAGGGTTAGAAAGAGAAGAAACTGAAACTGATGAGGATGTGCTGTGCTAGGAGTGAAACATTTCACAGTCGTTTATATCGGGAGGTATTTTATCCTCCTGGTGGTCGTAGCTATACAGACACGGCTTTGGTTTTAAAGGACGCATGGGTCAAACAAGCTTGGTTATGGTTTTTGGCAAAATAAAAGCCATATTTCTGAAATGCCGATGAAGTGCAACTGCTACTTGCAGGTGCTTCCTCTGAAACATTGATTTATTTGATATTTTAGATTCAGACACAGTCTCAGCCTCTCAAAATGTCCTGTACCACCAGATTACAGCATATGTTGTGAACTGGTCATGTGACCCCCCCCCCTCTGACATGTAAATGCAAGAAAAGTGTTTCCATCACACTTCTTATTGCTTTAAACTTTGCACTGAAACTTTTATACTGTATCAACACGTCTTGAGACACAACCTCACGGGAAGGTTGAACATTAAGAACATTTGAGAAGGTTTCCACTGAGACATTTAGGTTTTTCAAGGGGGTATAGAAACGCACCTACTGCTTGCGGACAGTAGTTATCTTGTCTTTACTCCAAGTATGAAACTACAGCCAGCAGGCAAGAAGCTCATTTGCTTATCTCAGCGTAACAACTGGAAGAATGACAAATCGGCTCATCTGGGTCCTGCCGAATTAACACCGTATACCTCTATTCTTTTTTTTCTGCTGGTCCAATAATTATCCGAGGCGGTAATGGGCAGGTGATTTGCCGTGGAATGAAGCGCCTTGTTTCTCCCTTGTGTCCGGTCGCTTCAGCTGACTGAAGGCTTCTGGCCCTGGCTTCACATTAAGTGTACAGACATGAGAGTGGTATTGATCTCAACTCTCAGGGAAAAAAAAGAAAAATCAAATAAGTGTGACTCAGGACATCGATTGATTCTGACTGATTGAGTTTCTTAGCCTCATCTGCCTTTGCTGCAGCCACGTTGCCTGAAATTAGCAATTACCACTGATGAGCACGCGTTTGTTGTCTCAACTGATAAAACTGGTGACTGAGAAAATAAGAACCGAGTTTTGATAAATAGTAATTATCCTTATCAATTTCCAATTAAATTAAGACTCCCTTGTTTTTCCTGCCATCTTCAGGTCCAGCTCCCTATCTTTCCCTTATTTGGGAACTACTTAAAGAGCTCTTTGGCTCAAATGTAAACAGACTTTAAAGAGAGCCTCTTCCCTTCTTCGCTCTCATTTACAATGAGACCTTTTCTTTATGGCACTGAGGAGACAGACTAAGACAGAAAAAAAGAAAACGCTCTGTGAAATGAAACACTTCACTGCATACATAAAACAGGGGAGAAACAAAGCAAAGCTGCAGTTTTTAACTCCGGAACAGGATGTAACAGCACAAAGGGTGCAGCTAATGGAGCGTGCAGGGTCTGATGGACTTTTTACTGCTTCTTTTTTTTCTTAAAGGCTTCACTAGAAACTTCATTGATAACCCGTGGTCGCTCTGTGTCAGTCTGTGTATGTGTGTGTGTGTGTGTGTGTGTGTGTGTGTTGTAAATATAGCGGGAGCTGAGGGGATGGGTGGGCTCATGTGAACACACTAATCCTCTTCATTAAAAAGCAGCAGGTGTGTGTGCAAACGCTGTTAACCCCGCGCGACCCTGACGTTAAACCTTGAACTGGCAGTAACCAAAACACTCTCCACTCCCTTTTCAGCTCTATAGAACAGAGATGAGAAAAAAAACGTCCATCTTAAATTCTCATTATATGAAACATGTGTTTGAGCTTTTTTTTTTTCCCTAAGAGCTTTTTTACATTTTTGCATGTTTCCCTGCTGTTCGTGAGACACTGTGGTTTCTGATTATTTTTTAAAGTATGAGTGTGATTGAACTTAATCCAGCCACGATGTGCAGTTGTTTTGATTAGAGGAGATCTGAAACCAGCGGCTCTCATGTCGACTACATTGTTGTCCTATCAAAGGGACCAAAATGTGCGAAACTGTGAAAGCGCGTTCCAGAAGAATTTTCTCAAGAATTGCTCAACAAATTTACTTTTATGGACCGAAGTGATGCAGCTCCCAATGATCCTGTCGTTGCAGGTTTTTGATGATTTTGAGATTTTGAGTGCGGGCTAAAATTAGAGAGAGACCGGAGGAGGTGACGACTTTAGGGCGCAACTTCAAACATGAATTGGAGGAAGGCTTATCTGAGGGCGGCTTTAGAAGTGAGCTGCCAATCCGACCTGGAGGGGGCTCCGAGCCGGGCTCAGGTTACACAGATGTGGTCGGGGGGTTCTAGCAGCTGAGAGCTGGGAATGGGATGGGGAAGAAGAGAAGAGGCGAGAAGGGGGAGAGAGGGAGGCTGACCTCGGCTCCCTGAGCTTGAAAAGTTTAGATCTCTGGAGTGAGGAGGGGTGGGAGAGAGAGAGAGAGAAAGAGAGAGACTGTGATGGCTCAGTTCCACTGGCAACAACTCGTGTGACCCAAATTCTCCCGCTAGTTCAACAGCAGCTCCGGCCAAAGAGGAAACTTCAGCTTACAGTAGGTGACGGTCCCTTTTTAGGAAAGCAACTGAACATGTCTTACTGCACTGTGAAAAAAAAAGGAGAGGAGCAAAAAATAAGTAAAATTAAACCTAATGAAACCAAATAATTTGCAGAGTTATGGTCTCATTTTAGAAATGTTGAGTATTTTGTTCCTGCCGAGATTGAGAAAATAACTAGATGTTGAAAAATGTTGTGTTTTTATCTTGTTTTTTGACACCCGCCTTCTTTGCAGTGTAGTAACAGTGACGGTTGCCGGTGACAACAGGTCGAGATGGAGGGTGAGACGCTTTCTCGGACCTGTGAGGTGAAGCCGACAGGTCGATCTGCGTTAGAGCAGGAAAAGGAAGTGTATAATCTTGCGTGAGCAGTCTAGAGTCTGGAGATTGATCCGTGTTTTGGTCGATGGCGGTTGCCAGGAAACAGTGTCCTGTGTCCATCGCTCACCTCCTCTTCATCGGAGGAGGAAGAAGAAAAGGGAAGGGGAGGGGGGAGGGGGCAGTTAATCAGAGTTAAAAGCACCACAACTCTCCTTTACTCTCCTCCCCCCTCTTCTCTTGTCCTGCTCCTCAGGCCCATCAGCAGCGTCTGGACAGACTCAGGAAAACGCAGACTCATTGCAGCCGACGCAACGTTCAACGTTGTGTTCGTCTTCACTGACTCTGCTTTTCTTCGGCTGAGTGACAGAGGTAGAGGAGGTGGACACGGTTTAACCACTTTGAGCTGAGAAAGTGGGCATGATCCTGAGTTTTGCTTCACGTCCTGGTGATTCAGCAGTTCCTCTAGAGGTTCAGCGAAACGGTCAGGCATGTAAAGACACGTAGAGGTGGAGAGAAAGACTTGTTGTCTGGGCTGATTGATGCACGTTTGTGTGTCTGTGTGTGTGTGTGGAGGTGTTCAGTTAATCAGCTCTATTCTCCATAAGCGAGGCCTGTTTTGTGACTGTAAATCTCCTCTCTCTCTTACACTCTCTCCCTCCCCCCTCCCTCCTTGGCCCAGCCCTCCAGGCCCGAGGGGATCATAATAACAACAATGGCCTTCTCTCGCGCTCTCTCTCTCTCTCTCTCTCCTCCCCCCTACTTTCCTTCTCCCAAACACACACACACACACACAAATGCGTTATTGTCTTCCCTCCTAACCTCACCTTCCTCCCCCTCCCTCCCTTTAGGAAACGAGTCCAGAGCCTGTTTTTAGATCCAGTTCCTTATTCAGCAACATTTAACACTGAAGGGGGGGAGAAGGAGGACTCGCTCACTTAAAAGCACTGTACCTGTCAGCTCAGTTTGGTGATGTCGGGACGTCACGTTTCAGGTTGGGGAGGACAGAGTTTTTTTCATGTTGGATGCAGGAGTTTAGGTGAAGTTAGGACACCACTGAGCTTTCATCCCACTCAGGATGTGTTTCTGTGTAAACACGGCATGTGAAGTGTTCCTCATCCATCTTCGAGCCTGGGTTTTATCACTTTCTTGAGTGTATTTTATCTCCATGAACATCTGTTTTTTTTTGGTTGTTTTTTTTTTTTCAAATCACAGTCGTTCAGATTTCTTGTCTCTCACTGCACTGTTTGCGTGTCAGCTTCAAAACTTCAAGGAAAAGGTCGTCGCACAGTCACAAAGCATCAAACTCTTCTGGGGGGGAAAACAGATCGATAAATAAGAGACTGAGGACATCAAAGCAAAATACCCCCCCCCTCAAACAAATAAAATCTAACGTGACACTTTGAGGCTCAAAGAGCAGAGGACTGAGGTTTTTTTTTCCCCAGAGTGCATCTCACCTCACCTCGTTCATCCACTCTGAAAACACACGTCGCCTCGTCGACAAACTCTGCAACTCACATAGAGTCACGTGAACAGCTGAAGAAGGGACGGAGCAGAGAAGACGTGACTTCACGGCATCGGTGGAGGATCAGCTGTTCATTGTGCTTCAGAGAAACTGTTTTCACTACACTAACTGCAGCTACAGTAGAGAGTAGACGTCGTCGATCATCGATAGTGGAACTCGGCATCTCACACTTGAACTTTTCTCTTTGTTTCTACTTGATTTTTTTTCTTTGTGAGGAAAAAATAAAACAATTTTAGCATCATCCCAGGCTGGGATGAGACGTGGGGGAAAATCGCAATTAAAACATTTAAAAAAAGCAGCAGTTAATAAAAACACATGGGGTTGTTGTTTGTCTTTAATAATTTGTCTCATTTTGATTTGATTTTTGTGCATTTTTTCTCTCTCCAAACTTGATATGACATTTCTGTTAATAACATTCCAATTAGATTTTTTTATTATTATTTTATTTTATTGGTTGTTAGTGAGCTGTTTTGTTTCTGTAGAAGATTTTATACATTTGTGTTGTTGAGTGTTCACCTCTAGTGGAGTGTGTTAACAAGCCATGCTGGACATGTACACATTAAAAGTTGCTCTGAAAATATTCTCTCGTCGTTTCTTTCAAACCTCTCAAACCCTCCGGTTCATTGCAGGTTAAAGTTCGAACATTATCCTTAGACATACATCTATTTTTACAGGTTTGAGGTGTATAATACAGAGAGAGCAAAGACTAGCTGTCAAGTTGGTGCTCACAAGACAGATGTTTTAGTTGAGGCAAGTCATTGTGACTAGAGCTATTAGAACTATTTTAATAATTCATTAGTAGATCCAAGCATTTAAAATATGAACATTTTCTGGTTTCTTCACTCTCTGTGACATAAAATTGAAAGTTTTTGAAATATGGACTGAGGAAAGACATTTCAAGACCTTATTTTGGTCTTTATGAAACAGGCAACTAAATTGCCCTTAGATGTGAGTGAGAAAGTGAATGGTGTGTACATGGTGTGTACAACTAGTCCATAACCATCCATATTATCCACAAAATCATCCTATAAAAATCCAACTTACAGCTCAATGTTCTAAAGTATCTTTAGAGTAACACCATAAATATTAACAGCAAATTTCCAAAAACGTACAGGTCCTCAAAAAAGCCTCATGAATAACAGAGTTTTATCAGAATTTAAATGAACTCAGACCTTGAGAATATCTCATCGCATTTGCTGGATTAACTAAGACTTCCTAATTTCAATTTGAACATTGTATCCACTTTATATTGTTTAGAATATTTTGATATTTCACTTGAAATACATAAATTAGCTTTGCAATTAATGAAAATCAGGTCAGTTGACTTGTTTAACTGCTGGCCAGAGATAGACAAGATGTGGGTCTATACAGTTCTCATTCAAAGTATGAATGAGAACTGTAAATGATTAATTCGTAAGCATTACTTATACAATCTGTATGCAATAGGATTGGAAATGGCAGACCTGACAGCCCTGTTCCCTGCCCTCACCCTCTGCAGCTGGAGGTAGGGACTCATGTCCCATCTCCCATGTCCTCATTGCCACGTGGAGGCAACATCATCATTGAATCATTTTTAATAAGTTCAATAAAATGCAGAAATCTAACTCAAAAGTGTGTTCAGATGTGTGAGATGAAATATCTACATCTTCCTCAGAGTGAAAGAACTGGTCAGAAGTGACCGATACACAATAGGAGGTTTAATGCTGGTGCAGCACTCAATTCAGTGCTCACACACACACACACACACACACACACACCCTCTGCTCTCTTCCTGCGGTGAGGTCACTGTCCATAGGACCCTGCTTCCTGTCTCACACGGGACAGGCAGCGCAGCCACTTTCTGGGCCGTGGGAGGTGGAGGTGGAGAGAGAGTGCTCTGGACGACGTCCAGGAAGCCACATGAGGAGGGAGGAAGGCAGCGAGCAGCTCCAGCAGCTCTAGCAGCCTATAAGATCCCAAGCAGGCCGCGCTGTCAACGCTCTGGGAGGAAATTCATTGTTCACGGTATCACAATGTGTTTCTTTCCCTCATTTTCTCTTTTTTCTATTTCTGCAGCAGATTGAATCCAAAATCCTTAATAACAGTGATTTACGCCTGACATTATTGAGATGTTTTGGCGCCTCGCAGTAGGTTATTTCCAGGAGGTCAAAATAGAGGCAACACCAACTCACATCCAACTGGCCAATTAGTAATTGACCAAAATTGACACAGAATGACAGTTATTTTAGTCACTTAACAGAAGGATGGATGCTGTCTGGGATGCAGAAAAGGAGAGAAAACACGCTGCAGCCTGATCTATCAGACTCAGTCCAGACTGAAACAAAGAAGATCCAGATGAATTCATATTGTGAACATGTCTCTAACAAGTCTTCTCACCTCCGTATGTGACACATGAGAATTGCAAATAATGGATGTACAGCAAGTCCTGAAATCATGATATGAAACCGAACCAGGCATAAAATATGAGTGTAACACAAACCACACCCACTGCCTAAACAGTTTGCATATGTATACCTATAAGAGACTCACAACTGTCTGCATCAGGTTCTGGTGACTGTCTCCTGGTTCTTCCTCAGTCTCTGGTTCTTTCTCTGTGGCTCCAATAAATCACCCTGGAAGTGGATGCATTGCTCCATACCTGCAGCATAGCTCCATTTACCACTTAATGAATGAGAACAAGCTGAGAAGCTACGCTGTTCAACAAGGAACGTAAAGTCATGTGATCATTCATGTGAGTGGTGAGACAGCCAAATATACTAAGTTCTTTGTATAGTCATGTTAAGTCATGTTAAGTCATAAAAAAGTTATCTCAAATCAAGTAAAGTCACATTTAGACACTTAATATCACAATAAGTCATTTATAGTCACAGAAGTCATGTGTGGTCATGAACAGCCTTATAAAGTGACGTCAAAGTTCAGGAAAAAGCTAAACAAACATTGTTCAGCAAGAAACTTAAAGTCACAACGTCACTCATGTGAGTGGCAGGCTAGATATTCTATCAGAGCTAACCACACAGGGTGGTTGCCAGCAAAGCATGAAACGGTGCCCGATCTGAGCAGAAAAAACGGAATATCCCGGCGCCAAAAGTCCAGATCGTAAGAGGGCTGTAGAAAAAACAGACTCTGAGGCATTTCTGAGGAAGCTGACGTTCCTTAGCTTCATGTTAACACCAGAAAAAGACGATAAGTACTCTATTCAACCACTCAAGGTTGCACTTCAAGCTTGTTAGAAAAAAACACGTTGTTTGCGTTGCAGCTTCATTGAATAATGAGTAACCTCTGACATCCGGCCTCCGGGCCTGTGTTTTTCTGCTCCCAGGTCAGATTGTTGATTCTTTAACAGGATGGATGCACAACCAGCTCCCAGACCTTTTCTCCCTAATGACCTACTTTCAGATGCAACCATTACAAGTTGGTCATAGCTCCGTGCACTCGGTAAACAAACAGCTTCAATGGTGCGTGCCGTGTGTACATGCAGTCTGAGTGTGTTGACCTGCTTTGCACTGTGTTTACACACTTTTACTGCATTCCTGCTGTGGACGTGTGTGTGTATGGGGAGCGTGAGTCTGGGCCCCGATCGCTGCTTGTAAAATCTATCTGCTACAGTTATCACCAGGTACGTCCCGTGGAGCTCCGTAATTACTTGCAGTCATCTTTCCTCTGGGTAGAAAATTAACTCACTTTTATCCACACATACACACACACACAGTTAATTACTAACAGATACTCATGGTTGCAGACGTATGAAAGTGGTGAAGTCCAACCACCTGTTTACATACTTTCACGACGCTCCACCTGTCGTGCAGGGACTTTAATGTAAAGAACAGCATAGTACAGTACTGCACAGAGAGATGATGATGATGTAACGTTTATATTTAGCCTGTTATTGCTGGAGTTGCTTTGTACTAAACAAAGAGCCCAAAGGAAAGTACTTTGATGTGGAGATTATTATGTGTGGAGTTAATGTGCTATAAATCCAGAGTGTCTAATTAGGTTAATTAAGATACAGCATGAGACCATGAGACAACAAAGATAAATATGCGCTGGAACATGACAGTTATTTGCAATTCGGAGCTAAAAGACGCCCAGTGAAATACATGTATAACCCAAAACATGTGTCAGGTCCTTGGACTATCAACATGTGTGTACAGTTGATATATAGCCAAGTATAACTGGGTGAATAGAGAAGATTTTTCTTGTTTTTTGCCGCTTGTTTACACAAAAGCAGAATTTGTCACGCCTGAAAACAGAACAATGCATAAAACAGGCTCCAAACTATAAGGATTTTAAAGATTTACATAAGATTCATAAGATTTCCTGTTTCTGCCTCCATGGCAACATGGAAAACAGAACATTCTGAAAACAGTGATTGGCATGTGTCCGTCTCAGAATAACCACCACAACTATTGCCCTGGCATGTGTCCTGCAGTGTTCTGCTTCAAAATGTCACTGTCCACAAGTGAAACAGCATTAAAATGGTGAAAGAAAATAAAACGCACGCAACGTGCCAACAGGTCTTGTAAGGTCGTATTTAAACTCAGCTCATCTGGAGTGATTGTTCCAAAACATGTAGCATTCAACGTGAAAGATCGGTTTGTTTGGGCCTAATGTGAACATGTCAATCAAGACAGGATGCAGAACAAAACAATCTCCAGGACGAGGAGGTCTCCGCTCATTTCGATGTGACCCTGGAGCGATTCATCTACAGAGAGAAGGTAATCGACTCAGCAGCCGACAAAACTGCTACACACAGCTACCAGAGGCATAATCACATAAGATCATGCTGTGTTTAATCAATAATCATTCACAACACTCCATGAGTTCATACATAGTCCTAATAGCATCCTTTGTGGAAATTTTGTTCATTTAGTGAACCAGAGAGACACAATAGAACAAACTGACCACACACACTCCTGATGCTCCATGTGTGTTTTGTCATGTTCAGATTTCTGACCAAGGTCAGAACCATTGTTTCTGTGTTACCATGTCAATGCAAACAACCCAAAAGGAAAACGTAACGGAGGTATCTTTTTAGCACCTAAATTGGAACAAAAGCAAAAGAGCCACAGGTCTGAATAAAGTTTATATTTCTTTCCTTCCCCCTCTTTTATTGTTCCACGGTGAGGTAATGTTTAGGTAACATCTGGAGCTGTATCGCAGCTCAGACCTGCGTGTTTTGGTGCTAACTTTGGCACCCGTCAGCACGGCAGAGGGAGTGTGTGTGGTGCGATACCCTGGATCCTTGTAAAAAGCTGGTGGGGCATATGTGAAGGTCATTACCACAACATGGTGATGGATCTGTTTGAGCCATAACAAAGTTTCATTAAGTAATTTATTAGGGATGAGTAGAGGACGCATTAAGGGCGTAGGCTGCTGAGAAAGACGCCAACCCTTTTTTTCCAAGATTGCATGAAAGAGAAACACATTAAAACAGAAACAGAAAGAGTATGGTGTGATTCATTTCACCACAAAGCTACGCTTACAAAGTCAAAGACGTCAAATCACTTCCAGATCATGATTAACAGTAACATGATGAAATACCAGCATCAACATTTCACTGTGTTAGTTATTCAGCAGCTCGGTGGAGGTCAGACATTTGCAGTTTTACACCCTTCACTTCCAGTTTGATTACAAACGTGTCATTGCAATCACACAGTCCTGGATTAACACCAGAAGTCAGCTTTCTGTGACATTTCTCTCTGGTGTAATCAGTGTAATCAGATGTTTCCTCAGCCTGGACCTTCAGTGGATCGACCTTGTGCCGTAACAAATGTTTCTTGCCCACTCAGCTTCCAGTGACTCGCAGCAGCTGCTGCTCCAGGGTGGAGCCACAAACAACACCTGGACATGTTCACTGATCCCATCTGGACACACAAACTGGCCAAGAATGCATGAGTTAACATGCACAGATGCAGGTGCATGAGAACGACACATGTAGCGAATGAAAACAGAATCTTACGTGTTTATTTTGGCGATGAGGAAACTCAAACTGTAAAAGTGTAAAGATTTCAGAAACTGTGAAATTAAAGGTTAGGAGTTGAGCATCTGTTTATTATTTTTGCTTGCTTAGATATACTCTGCTGCACACATAACTGTTTATCTCTCTATTATGAGAAACATCTCGCACAAAGCACAGTGTTATTGCTGAATGGTGGTGATTAGCGTCATCTCACAGCAGAACATAAGCATTTGTTGAAACAAAATGAATCAATAAGTGTCCTGAGTCCGTCTCCTTCTTAAGTTTCTGCACTTTTGACCTTGTCCTCACAGCAGCTGAATACAGGCGGCCTTCAAACCTCCCACAATCCTTTGCGTTCTGAACCTTGATGTGCAGAAGCTCCTTGGACAATCGATGTGTTGTACACGATGTAGTCTAACGTATTCATATGAACACCTAGAACATTTGTTGTTGGCCTCATGTCCTTGCTGTTGGGACAAATAATTTGACCTGTTTTTAGGACCTTTTCTCTCAGATTTTGTGACATTTTTAAACACCTTTGTTTTGCAGCACGTGTGAGGGAAGAGGGTGTCCTTATGCACGCATGTCATAAAATCATAGCACCAACTGCTGAACCTTTTTGTGCAGTGAGAAAGAGTTTAACTCCAAAGATCAGGCAGTCTGAGCCTAATGTGAACACAAAAGTCACACTGCGAAGAAATCTGTAAAAACGGAAAAGACTGTGGTCTGTCTGCTTTTTTAAGTCTCTTTGCACTTTTGACCTAGTCCCCGCAGCAGCTGAATCCAGACGGCCTTCAAACCTCCCACAATCCCTTGCGCTCTGGACCTTAGACCTCTGCAGACCCAGGAGGGACGAGAGACAGCATCGGCAAACACGTCCCTGAGACGCATCCCCTCTAATATCACAGAAAATCAAGAAACATTTCCCTATGTACACTTTGTGACTTTCATAAACGTCTCTTTGAAAATTATGTGACAATTAAACCTATTAAACAGATTCGTAGCCTTTTGTGGAAACAGTGTGTTCCCTCTCACCGTAACCTCACATCACTGTGTGAATCAGGACACTGAGAACTTCCCAGGGCCGGTGGGGAACATCTGCAGCCTGAACCGCAGCCCGCTCGACCTTTAAGTTCAGCGCTCACATCAAAACCCCACAGAGGAATCACTCGGCAGTAATAGAAAGACTTACCTGCTCTTCATGTTCCCCCGTCTTTATATCGCTGTCTCTAAACTTTTTATTACATCCTACATCAACTCTTCGCAGCACGTTGACATGCAGCGCCGTGCATTGACATGCACTACAAAGAGAACCCAGATGTAAGATAAACTCTCTGGGTCTGAGTGTTTTATTGTCATACACACCTCTCCCGTCTGCACCATAAACTCTTGGTGTGTGTGTGTGTGTGTGTGTGTATGTGTGTGTGTTTACCCTCCTGCATACATTAGAACACAGATGCAGATTAAACCTGCAAAGAGTCTGGTTTCACGCTGATGTTAAACCTATTATTTTAACGACCAGCTAGAAAACTCATAAAAATATGGGATGCAATAAAGTTAATGAGCAAAACATCACAAGGGACACATGGCACGTGCATCTGCAGCCATGTGTAGCGAGTATGTATGTGTGTGTGTGTGTGTGTGTGTGTGTGTGTGTGTGTGTGTGTGTGTGTGTGTGTGTGTGTGTGTGTGTGTGTGTGTGTGCATGTGTGTGTGCGTGTGTGTGTGAGAAAACAAAAATGTGTGAGAAACATGAGGACAAATGATTTCTTCATCAGTTCAAACATTCAATACATTCAGTTTTTCAACAACTCATGAGAGACGATGAGGTATAACCAGGTTAGGGACCATGCAGCATTTAATTGTAGTGATAAATGATCTATATAAATAAATGATAAATGATATATAATCACACAGGAGTCTATCATGGGGCTCCCCTACTAATTGAAGTGGTCCCTCTGTAGTTTAGTCCAATTCAATGGTTTCGAAACACTTTGATGAAGTTATTAAAAGCTAAAAACTAAAACAGCGCAGGAAGTAAAGGCAAACAACACTGTCAAAATGTACAGTAAGATTGAGAAATAGCCATGGTTTCAAAATGTTAATGTATTATTTAGTACAGGTTTAGTACAGGAAGAGGAGTATATAACAGGGGTATTCAATGAGATCTCAAAGAGGTCTAGACAAAGACAATTTTGTTATGAAGGAATTTACAGCCTCAGCAGTTGTACAGCTTTACCTTTTTCACATTCAATTCATTTGTGCCTCCGCCTTGGACTATATGAGACACGGCAGCTTTGACTGGGAAGGATAAACATGTAAGTATTCAGTCTGATGCAGAATTAAAGCCCACTTTGACTCTCTTACCTCTATTTCTTTGTCTCAGTGCAGTACTAGCGCGTGTGATTTAGTATACCTTAAAGGCAAAAAAAGAAGCTCTGGTAAAAACATTAACTTCCTCAAACTGAATGGACCTCAGTGACAAGTTAGTTCGCCTTCTGGGTGCAGACCTGGACCTGGATAGTCTGCTATTAGCGACCTCTGGGTACAGAAATTCCACGCTTTGAAATGCAGTTCATTTCATCTGATCATCATTTCAGTAAGACAGTATTTCAGACACTAAGTAACCTGTGTTGAACAAGACAACGGGGTTCATTTGTGTCGTTTCACATGTTTGACGTATGTATGTGCGTCTCCTGCCTCATTGCTGCCAGAAATAAACAGACATCATCTCTAAAGATCTCTACAGGATATCACTGGTTACTCAGGCAGCCATAATGTGAATGACATCCTGTCGGCATCACAGTCAAACGAGCAGACACTGTAACTGCTGAATCACCGGGAGTCACGGTGAGGACATGAGGCCCGGGCAACCTAAAAAACAAGCAAAAACAGAGCAGAAACTTTTAAATCTGCTGCCGTCGGAACCTATTTTTGCCACGCTAAGTACAGTACATCCAGTCGTGTATCAGCTCCACTGCCCGGTAATTGCTTATGTAACATGAACGCTCCTTATTAACTTGTTTAAAACGAAGAGACTGAAATAGCTGTTTGCACAGTGACCATGAGACAAACCTCCAAACAAATATAGACAACGGTCGCCAACGTCGAGAACCAGCTTTGTTATGTCACTTTATTGTCTCTTGATAGGTTTAAGTGCTTTTATTTCAGCTTTTTGAGCTGATATGGCAGAAAACACGCACTCGGCATCTGGTAAATGGATCAGACAAACATGAATGGATTCAGGTCGTCTGACAGCTGTGATGGTTGCACACACGTGTTCAGACACACACACACACAGACACACCCACAGACACATCACATACCTTCATCTGGAGGAGCTCTGCCTCCGTCACATCTGTGAGAGGCAGCATTAGTGGTTCTTCACAGCGGGAGGCGAGAGCCCCGACACAGAGACAGAGTCTCTGGAAATGCCGTCATGTTTTCCAGGCAGCTGCAGCCGGGATGGAGAGGCGTTCTACCACTTAGCGAGCACAAAACAAGCAGATGCCAAATGGAGAATGCAATGAAAGATGTGTGTGTGTGTGTGTGTGTGTGTGTGTGTGTGTGTGTGTGTGTGTGTGTGTGTGTGTGTGTGTGTGTGTGTGTGTGTGTGTGTGCATGTGTGTGTGTGTGTGTGTGTGTGTGTGTGTGCGTGTGTGTGTGTGTGTGTGCGTGTGCGTGCGTGCGTGCGTGCGTGCGTGCGTGCGTGTGTGTGAGAGAGAGAGAGAGAGTGAGGAAATGAGAGGCTTTTATGAACCAGGTGGATTCCCACTGAAGTCCCACTGCCCTAATTTTGCTGCAGGGTGAAACAAAAAGAAAAAAATATATGTATTATATATTTCATACATATATATCTATATTTTATATAGACATATATATTTTTTCCTGTAATGAAAATAAATTGCACTGAGAGCTACACAACTTTAATGCTCAGTGATGTCAGGTTTTGAAAATGCACAGGTGTTAGATATAAACTTATGGGAGTGTAGAAACCTTCCAGAACATGGCTAGGAGGGCATGAATTTGCAAGTTGCATGAAAAAGTTGCAAGAAAAAAAAATATGCATCATATATATATGCATAGCCACTGGAACATGTCAACCAGTGCCTGTTTTACTCACCCATTTCCACAGTGAGGCAAGTTGCACAACAATTAATCTGATCTGATTCTGATGATTTTAGGCAGTGATCATTGATCCATGCGTGTCATAAACTCATGAGCTCCAACTCTGAACTTTGTTCAGATTCAAGGAACTGCTTCAAATCTTCAGATTTCAGACTTGTCACCAAGCTAAAAGCTGCGTAGTCCATTTTGTGGGAGTGAGACGCACCGTGTTAAGGACTTAACTTTTGAAGTCTGGAGAGGTGCTAATAAGCTCTTTGATAAAACGCTCAACATCTAAGCAAATAAAAATCAAACAAAACAAACCAGGAGTTCAAGGGTCAACATTTAGCATCTTGATATCAAAAAAATACAGAGAGGTGGACACAGTGAAAACAAAAGAGAAGCCATTCCTAAATAAGCCATTTCAGTCATATTCCACTGTGGATCATCGAATCTGCTGCTATGTGATCGCCTGAAGGCACAAAACCGGAAAACGAACTGCTCTAAATAGATCCAAGTGCACACATCCTGTTTTTTAAAGAAGCGACGCGGTTCAGAGAGAATATGGTTTTATTTAAAACTGAGCCGCTGTGACATGTTGTTAACCATTCAGACCCCAGACTCGTTTGTTTATTGTGAAGACGCCCAGGTGTCTAAACGTACTTAATGCTGATTGAATTATCGGGGTTTCCACACACAAAGCCTAGGTAGGAGTAAAGTAATAGGGAAGAGCTCAATTCAGGCTTGGCTCTCAGCATCTCGGCTCCAATTCCTTCCCATTTTCATCTTTCCCTTTGTGGCAGAATCACTTCTTGGCTCGCTTCATCTCCCTCTCTCGCTCCTGCTCATTCACTTCGCTGTCGAGACGAGTTCTGCTCTGTCTACGTTTCAGCTCCGTCGTCAGCTCCGCCTGGGGCCAGAAGGATTCCTGTGATAGCGTCCTCAAAGTTAAGATATGCCGGCACTCTCGCACACATAAAAGGGGAGACAGAAGCGAGGGCTCGAGCTCCTGACTCGGAGGTGTCACGTCTGGATCGAAATCGTTAAATTTAAAACTGCAAATTACAGCACACAGTGGAGACAAAATCCCTCACTTCTGTACAGATTTTAAAGTGAGACATGCTCAGGAAATAGGTACTTCATTCCCATTTCCTGGACTTTAATTGAAAAGAAATACATCGAAGGAGACGCTGGTTCAGAGAAGTCCTGGGCTGTTTTTGATGTTTGCAGCTCCTCTCCCCCTCATTCCACCGGCCTAATAAGAACATCGCCTCTCCCTCTCTCTCTCTCTCTCTCTCTCTCTCTCTTTCTTTCACGTCGCCTCAGAATAAAGGATTCTTGTGCCCGACTCTCGCCTCTCTATGAATTCCTGGCTGCGTCTCATCTCGGCCCAGAGCGATGGCTGCGGCCTGGCTGTGCTGCTGCCCGGCTGCGTGGGTGCCCGGTCTATCTGCAGTCTGTCTGCAGCGTGTCGGGATGACAGAGTGGTGCGGTGACGGCTCAGTGTGGGAGTTACGTTCAGGTTTTGCCTCTCGGGGCTCCGTGTCTGACACCGGGCTCGTTTCAATTTGCCTCAGAGTTTTCTAACATACGTCTGCTGAGTCAAAGCCGAGTTCGGCCTCTAAGCTAAATGTGCGCCTTTGCTTCCGCGAATGCGGAGACGTTTAGCATTTATGTATAGTGTGGAGGAGCATTTGTGCTTGCTGAAGGAGCGATTGGAGGAGTCTTCAAGAGAGAAATGGAAACTGTCAGCAAAGACTGCACCGACTGCAGCTTTCCATCCATCTGCTGACACCCAAATCCTGCAGAACAAAACTTATGTTTAAAATCTGAATATACTAAGGTCAAAAGCTAGGTTTTGTGATTCCTAATACACTGCATTGATGTTGGTCTAGTGACGTGAAAAAAAACATCTCACAACAAATGAAGCTATCTGTCCAAACAGCAAGATATTTCCACTTGATAAGATTTCATGAAATAAGATGTGAAGTGCTTTCATTTTAAATGATTAAATTAAGTTGGTCTTGGTAAGAACCAAATCATTTGCAGTGTAGTGATGTTTTGTGGCTCTGTGGCTTTTCCTGGTCTGACGGAGACAAGGTCATGCTCCCAAAATCCATCATTTTCTATAGGATCATTTCAAAAATACAAGTCTATTATTGTTTTTAAACATGTGAGATACTACAACATTGCCACCCTTTCTGTGTCAACAGAGCCTCTCACACGCCCCAGATCATGATAGTTGAATAAATTCATGTTTTAAGAAAATGACAGAATGAAACGCTCTTCAAATAACTATAATTTGCGCATTTGAGTTCAGAGAGTTCAAAGATGATTTAGTGCGCTCTGATATCTCTGGACGTCTGCTCTGTCTGGCCTGGTTGAATGGCAGCATTGTCTCTGCATGAGCCGTGACCTCTACAGATCTCCAGACCTCGTTGTTGGCAGAGTTGGAGAGAAGCAGCTGCGAGGGGAAAAAAAAAGCATCCCATATGATCTGTACATTGAAGACAGCACAGCTGCAACACAAGCAGAAAAGGCTGGAGCAAGTTATGATCACTGTAACGTCTTTCAGCATGAACTCCTGACTCTAGATATCTATAGATATCTATGTGTCTCGCTGATGTTAGTTAAGTGTTCAGAGTAATCTGTGACCTGGCAGCTTCCCCATGAGGGGAGTTCATATCAAGGTTTAAAACAGCTGAATATATAGTATCTATATCTACACTTTCGTATCTGGAGTGCCTCCTTATCCCTTAAGTAGGTCCAGTAGGTGCCTCTGAATTCTGATTTCAGTCTCCTTGTTGGGTGGCAAGGGGATGGATTTGCATGCTCCCACCCTCACTCCCTATGCCTCGGCTGCTGGGGTGAGAATCCTCCATTTTCTGACCACATCACCATTACAGTGTCCACCACAGCTAAGCACTGTTGCTCTGTGGTCAGATGCAAGATGTTAATGTTTCTCTGAGGCTCTGGCTCAAACATGGATGCCATTTCTCTCCCATAGTCATCTGTTGACATGGTCACGACACGCCACCCTTGCATCCTCCTGTCCCCTGGACGGCAAGAGGTGGGCGGGGCACAGTGAGCTCATTAGCATTTAAAGGAAAGGGCAATAAAACTGTGTTGAAAAGCTGCCTGTGTGCAATCTTTGGGTTTTCTGACCAAAGCATGTTACTAACATCACTTTTAAACATTAATTCTATCTTATTCTATCCTTGTTGACAACACAGATAGATCCTCCACAATGCAAGGTGCATTTTTTCAGTGAGTTAATATGGACTCTTTCAACTTTCAACTTTAAACTTGACCTATTACATCCCAACTAGATTGCAACTAGACAAAAAACACTAGAGTTTTTCAAGCAGGATATGATTATATAACTTTGTTAATACTCATTTTACAAATAACATGCTTGTTATCCTCTGTGGTTTTCCATCTGTCACTTCTTTTCATGGATGTTTTCGCTCAGGGGTCACCTGCTGGCATTTGTGGAGGAAGCACACATGCAATGTTCAGTTTCAGCAGTTTCAGATTAGAAACCACCCGCGTTATCTGGATATTAAGACCTAGTCTTAGTAAGACCTGGAGAAGTCTGGTACTAGATGTTAATGCTTCAGCTCAGTTCAAAAGATGAATACCGTTTTTTCCACTTGTCATGTAAACACAGTGAATGCTGTCATTGTATTTGTCATTGACTTGTATATTGAGAGCTTATTGTTTCCAGTGTCTATTTTAAAAGTGTCAAATTGCCTTGCTATAGTTTCAATATTTTTTTAAAAGCTGTAAAATCTTGTTGTTGTTGTTCTTGTTTTTGTTGTTGTTCTTGTTGCACATATTGTTTGTTCCTTCACATTGTTTGTCCTGTTTCCTACCTTGGGATGAAATTGAAATAAACATGATGGAGTAATGGGTGGTGGGACTGGGTCAGTGAGAAGTGGTTTTAATTTTGACTTGGAATTATGTTTTTATGTATTAAAACACACATATAGAGTGAGGGATTATCTGCAGTATTAATGCAGGGCTGACAATGCTCCTGTCTGCAGGCTTCAGCTTCATGTGTTTGACTCTTCTTAAAGGTCCAGACACCAAACCTTAATCCTGCTGCTCTTCATTATTTATATCCACAATCTACCCTTCTCTCAGCTTAACA
This sequence comes from Karalla daura, assembly GCA_029224185.1. Lineage (NCBI taxonomy): Eukaryota > Metazoa > Chordata > Actinopteri > Chaetodontiformes > Leiognathidae > Karalla > Karalla daura. Next base: position 23,508,319 of record CM055190.1, on the reverse strand, counting down.
TGTGTCCTAATAACCAACTCTCACTGAGTAGTTTTAGCAGTATTTTCTCTGTGGTTTAGATACAATTGCACTTTCATGACACACCAGCAAAGCAAGGAAAAGCGAAGACACATTCAAAATAGCAATAAAACATCACTCTGTAACAGCACAACTGTTGCAAGGATTTAGTCTGAGTCATAGTTTTGAGCCTGTTTTTTTTTTCTTTTTGGTTCATTTCTCTTTGGGGTTCTTACCTTTAACTCTGCTTTCTGTTTCATGTCTTGATTTCCTCACTGTATTTGACACCTGTCCTGTGTTTTCTTTGATTACGCTGCCTCGCTTTCAGTGACTCTCTACACCAATCAGGTCACTCTCTTTCGTCTTTGATTTGATCTGTGTACATCTAAGTCTTCTCTGTTCTTTCCTTGTCGGGTCCTCTGTGTTCGTTCCTCCTCATGTTGTTTAGATTCTCTCAGTTTTCCGTTCTTTATTCCATGTCTTGTAATTTGTTCAGCTTTGTTATTAGATCCTGCTCTTTGTTGGTTTTCATGAATTCATTTTTGGACTTTTGTGTTTTTTTCAGTTAGTTAAAAAAGCAGGTCAGTCTTGTAGAGTCTGTATATTTCTTTATTCATGGAAAATACTTGTATTTGTATTACACAGGGCATCTTTAAAAGTCCTTAAGATCATTTCATAACGTGAAAAAGAATTTCCAGACCTTCCAAAACAAACTGGTCACTGCTATAATCAGCAGCACATCGTTAACTTATTAAACTGTTGTATCATAGTTTGTAATTGATTAATCTATAGGGCACCATCATTCAACATAGCTCGTTCAGCAGGGAAAGAACAAAGCTCAAAATAATTGATTAAACCAAAGGCTTTATTAAAACTTTATTAAAATAAACACAAAAAGTGATACTTTGTGCTGTCAAACTATTTGGAATACCAAGAAAATGTAATACCTCATCAAATCATGATTAATACTTTTTAATACTTTTGCACTTTTGATATGTATATATATATGTGTGTGTGTGTATGTGTGTGTGTGTGTGTGTGTTTTGCTAACACATCTACCTCATCATCTACTTATCTCATCCCTTGCTCTTCCTTTTACTTTTAATTGTATTTTCTTAGATTTTGTTTCCCTCAGTGCACCATTCCCAATATCACTCTCATTTTCCCCAAGGGGAGAAATAAGAACATGAAGTTTGACTTTTATCCTTTTTTTTTTTAACCCAAACTTCAGCAATCGCAGTGAGAGCCACAGTTTCACAGTGTCTCCAGTAAAGCAGCAAAAGTGTCTCAGACACAACAAGTAAGAGGAGGAGACGCATCAGTGCCAGGAGACACAGGATTGGACACGCTGGGTGAAAATTAAATGAGACGCCACTATAAGAGTCTCCGTGCCATCTCCAGCCACGCCAGCCGCTCTGTGTCGCCTGGAATGCATCCGTGTTGGTATTTTGCATTGTGTCGTCTTGTTATTTCATCTGTCTCAGGAATGCAGACAGATAGCAAGTTTGTAACCACCTCTGTTTTGACCACTGACTTAAATCTCCAGGGTGATGCACACACACACACACACACACACTTAGAGGCAGACAGTAGGCAGCTCAGTAGATTTATAGGGCTATTTATCGTGCCGTCTGTCTGGTCCTCATCTATTCTTGTCACGCAGCTGTGTAGGTGTGGATTAATCCTCCTCCTGGATGCTGCACAACCTAAAGTCCATCTCACCTAACGAGAACAGGGGATATTTTAAATGCTCCTTGGCGGGACCTGGTCCGAAACATCACAAAGGCATCGCATGTCGTGGTGCTCCGGTTCTGAATGGTGTAACTGCTGCACACACTGGAGCAACCGGAGACAACTGATGTAAAGTCATCTCTCCTGGAGTTTCCCCCTGGGGGCGAAACAGCCTATAAGAGGCATATTGCTCTGTCTGCTTCATGATCTTTGTCATGTGTCATGTGTTTTCTTGAGCTCTCTTCTGCTGCTGTGGGTGAAGCAGTAATCACCTAAAAATAGTTTGTTTTGGAGCTGCTGCAGGTGTGGCAGGTATGCCAATGCGCGACAGGAGAAATGAGAGGGGAACGCAGATGGGGAAACATCACGTCGTATCAGGACGTCTTCACTCCCACATCCCAGCCCCGAGGAGCGCATGAGGTTTTTGTGGTTTTTAAAATAACTACATCCAAACGGCAAACTGAAGCACAGAACGAGAAGTTTAGAATGTCAGAAATGAGCCTGAGGACGTAATGAACCCAAACCACAAACAGACAATGGGTGAGGGTGGGGGGAGGGAAACCAGACTAAGTTATAGGCCTTATCCTGCCTTATCAGGGGAATTACAATGAATCCCATGTCCCTCAGGACTCGGGATATTGTGTGTCACACACAATGGCTTGTGCTTGGGAGTGTGTGTATGTTTGTGTTGCTTTGAGCTCATGCGATGTTTGTCTGACACACACACACACACACACACACACACACACACACACACTATGCAGAGGGAACTACAGCTCATCTCAGACTCCTCTGAAACAGGAGACGGGAGGACAATCTTTCCAATTTTTGAAGGATCCTCCATGAATAATTCCCTCAGATATTTCCCGCTGTAACGGCTGCTCATACTGACAAATACAACTGCTTTTTGCCGTTTCGTCTGAGGCCACTTCGGTGTCACGCTGATTTAATGTGAATTAAGTATAGTTTATTGGGCCTGCTCGGCCTCGTCGCTTCATTTGTCAAAATTTGGGGATTAATGGGAAACATAATTATAGTGATTTGTGACAGACTGTCAGGGGCAATATTTCCTTACACTCTTCCCCTCTTTTAAGATCCACACAAGGATTTGTACATTAATAACATTTACTTCCCCGAGCAGGCAGAGCGTCTTCTTCGAGATGCTCAAACATAACCAATGACTATGAATTGTTGCATGAACCATCATTTACTTACATAAACCACATAATCAGTAACTACTGAGACTAGAGGATGGTGTGGACATGAAAATGCTCACAATGTCTACAATTGCGTGCCATGTACATTAAAAGTTAATGGTGTGGGTAGCAGCAAAAGGAAAGAAAGAAGCAACGTAAACAGATTTGATGCAACAAACAACCAAAAAAAAACTGTTCAGTGCATAACTGATCCAGAAAATACATTCACACTGCAATCACCAAACACACAAAATCTGACAAACTATGACTTTTTCTGTCCTCCTGGAGCATTTGAAAAATTGAACCTGATTATGAACCTTATTGAACCTTTCCACCTTATTATTGTGACTTTTAGATCCATTTGCTCTTGCTTTGGTGGATGCTCTGAACATGTGCAGTGGCGTGAGTCAGCAGATTTCTCTGGTAAACCCTCAGGAGTTCAGGTTCAGGAGGCGTAACATCAGTTACACCTACAAATGTGCAAGACCTAAATATTACAAAAAAAAGAAGTGGTGATGGATACCAAAATGTAAAAAGAAAACCTTTCAAAGTCATTGTTACGCTCTCATGAGGTGGTTAGATATATAGATATAAAAACGTATCACAATAATGTAAAAGCAAAAGCACATGATGTAGGCGTCCAATTCACTTCAGACATGATGGTACTGAACTTTCTAAATCTTATTCAAATGTCTAATAAAACCATGATTTGTTATTAAAATTACGGGATGTCACAGGAATAGACTTGCACCCAGGAATAGACTAGAGCTGCACCCTTCAATGGAAACACCTGCAAATATGACTTCGACTGTTGAAAATTGAGAACTTCTACTTAATTTTGTGGGAGAGCTGTGATGAAACGCAGCTCGTGACCCTGGTTGTCTCTGGTTGGAGCTCTGTGCAGCTCAGTGATGTTGAGGAAACATTTTAACCATCTGTTTTTCAAAACCATCACTTTCCCCTATCTTCCAATTTAATTTGATAGGACTGCTTTTGTGGAAATTGGATGCTCCTTTGAATTTCAACCCTGTTTTTGATCTAGACAGACAACATGGATGCATTTCATCAAAAAGAAATTGTGTCTGGTGTATTTTTCCAAGACCAATTAAATTGTAATTTCAGTCTGTTTTTACTGTTTGTTTTTTGTTTTTTTTAATGTAAGATCTAAAGCCAGTGTTTTTTTTATGCTATGTGTCAGTCCCACATGGCTTCTCAAACCAGACGTTGCTCAGGCTGCGTGGTGAAGCCTCACAATGGAGAACATTGTTTGATCCTTCTGAACACCTTCTGTGGCTGCAGCTGTGGAGGTCCAAACCCACCCGACTGCATATAAAACCCTCGTTGCTCAAACCACACACGTCATGGACAACATCCCTGACGTTGTGTTAAGCCGACAGTCTGTACATACAGTATTCAATGGATCTATGCTGCAACTGAGCTAAACCTGAGTTATTTGAGCTGTTTTGTCTGATTCGGCTGAATGACAGTTTTGTCCTGAACTGACGTCTCCCCCCGAACTCGCCTGCTGGCTTTGTTGCACCTGTTACAGGAGCAATACAACACAACTTTGTCACTGTCTCTACCACAAGTGCTCTGTTTATCTTACGTAATCCCGGCAGGATTTGAAACAAGCTGAAAAAAAATGTGCGTGTCATTTTGGAGTCTGGATTACGAAGGTTCATTTCCATTCGCTTATTCTTTTGTTTTTGCCACGAGGCTGCCGATGAGTCTGCCGTCGTCTCCTTCTGATCGTGAGTAAGTTCGGGGAGTTGTATATTTGCCTGAACAAGGACGCACACAGATTAATCCTGGAGATCAGTGGCAAGTCAGTGGATAAAAAAAAAAACAGGCTGATGTGTGAAACCCTGAGTCACTCTCTGTGCATGTTACAAATGGTGCAGACCGTCCAGTGAAAACAAACAAAAAAGGAACGGGACTTGATTTGTGAGGAAACTGAAAGCTGTGTCTTTGTCCCCAATCAGCACCGATCCATTTCCATCATCCCTTCGTCTTCCTTATATAGTGTTTAGTCTGTGCAGTCTGGGAAAGCAGCATAATGTTGCCAGTCAAGAACCTGCAAAGTACCATAATTTGTTTTAAATGTTGCCATCAATCTTTTAGTCTAAGTACAAGTCACTTCTGCACAAATGGTGGATGTGTCATTTTGTAATGAAACTCTTTAATTATTTAAAGACCAATTAGTCAACCACAGCCCGCAGCAAAGAGCAAGCCATGCTGATCTGTAGAGCAACGGTGTGAATGTTTTGCACAGGAGATGTGCAGGCTTTGCATCGCAACCAATGAAACCTGTCTCCTCACAAGAAAATGTAGGGAAATTGAATGGTCCCAGGTCAGATGAAAAAACAAAGAACATGAAAACCAGGATCAGGATTTTGTATCAGGAATAGTGTGTGCGTATTTATTAGTAAAGGTTGAGCCATTTTTTTATATCTGCACGTAGCATATGATTAGTTGGAAAATGATGGAAACTTCTCATACCAGTTTTCTTTAAAATCTTTGAGTCACAAATCAACACTGAAATAACTTAAGCAGAACGAGAAACAAATCATAATAGAAAGTGGAACAAGTTTGCCTCTTTGTGCCTAATTTTTGCAGAGCCGACATATTGGTGATTGATTTCCTAATGAGTTTTCTTGTTTATTGTTTAATATTTTCTCATTCTGTTTAGTTCCACAGTGTGTGTGTGTGTGTGTGTGTGTGTGTGTGTGTGTGTGTGTGTGTGTGTGTGTGTGTGTGTGTGTGTGTGTGTGTGTGTGTGTGTATGTGTGTGTGTGTGTGTGTGTGTGTGTGGGTGGCAGACAGAGTTCATTAAAGAGATCCCAACGGGAACATCAGAGGGCTCACATCATCCAATCACACTAATCAGGAAATGAGTCAGTGTTACCATGGAGACCAGTTGCCCGGGTCACTCCAGGCGAGGGCACAAGGGTCCGCTCTCATGCACGTGTGCAAACACACACACACACACACACACACACACACACTCACTTTGCAATGACTTGCATATGTTTCCCGGAAATCTTCTGAAACCACAAACGCTATTTCCTGACCCAACATTTATCTGCTGGAAACACTGATTTTAGTCCCTGGTTGCATCATCTGTCCACAATTAGCTGCTTTTTAGTTTAAAATGTGACAGTGTGTGTGCACTACCATGTACCAACCCACTTACACACACATACAAAGTAAAATTGTCTGCCCACTTTAATATCTCAACCTAGAATGGTTGAATTTCTCTGCTCTTAACATAGAAGCCATGAACCATTGGTTCCATCACACTTGCTGTGTTCAGCTTTTTCCATGATCCTGCTTTCACCTGTGGGAATATTATCCTGTTTCTGCACAGATCTGGTGCCCCTTCGTGTTGATCTGGCAGCCACACTGATAGGTTATATCGCCTGCCACTCTCATGAATAATAATGTGACTTTATGTCACTTCATGTGACTAATCATGACCATACATGACTATCTGCGGCTAAAAAATAACTTATTGTGAGTTGACGTGTCTGAACGTGACTTAATCTGACTTTTTGTGACTTTATATGGGACCTGCTGTTCATCTTAAGCTGAGAAGAGACAAGTAATCACAGGAGAGCAGAACATTTATAATATTATATAAAATATTATATAATATTGCGTATGAACCTGTCAGCAGCTTCAGATGTTTGTGATGCTGTGTGATTACTCTTTCGGAAGTTACACCAGTAACACAACTCAAACAGGAAGTCAGGATGCCAGAGCGATCTGATAAGAAGACCCCAGCACTGAAGCGAAACGTGACTGTCCACTCTGTGTTTGCTCCTTTCTACGGGTCAGCCCTCTTTCTTTGATCCCATATTTAATCCATCCATCTCAGTCGCTATCTCCAGCGTATGTAGGTTGGCGCTCCCGTAATTACCGCCTCCGACTCTGTATCTCACACATGCACACAAACGCATTCACGAATCAGACAATAAACACAAGGCTGATTTTTTTTTTATACATTTCATCTCATCCTTTCATGTCTCTCATCTCCATTTATGTAAATAATGGGTCTCGATCAGATTGAGTCTGCCTACCCTGCTGGCAATTCTCTTGTGTTTTAGACGATTTCCATATGAGTCGGATAATTATGTCGAGCTATTCGGCCTACGCTCAGGGACACCGCACCATGGGTGGTAGGCAGAGTGCGGTTCATTAAAAGGTCAACAAGTAAACAGGCGTATCTTGTTTCATACAGTCCTGCTACGCTTATGGGAATGTGTGTGTGCCACTGCACTCTGAGTGTGTGCGTGTGTGTGTGCGTGCGTGTGTGTGTGTGTGTATGTATGTGCAAGTGGCCATGCGAAGTTGAGCTTCATATCAAACCGTTCTGAGGCACTTTTAAGAGAATTGGTCAATTCCCAGGAGTCATCACCCATTATTGTTAGTGACCTTATGATTCAATTCAGTGGCCGTTTCCTCCGGGTGGATCGATGGTGTGATCCAGGGACTATTTGTCACTCGTGCTGATACCCTGAGATTCAGACCAGGAGAAGCTGCTGGGAGCTCATGTAGAAAATCATTAGTCACTTGTCAGCTACTACCATACATGCTAGTGGTGAATGAGATGAGTAAGAGCAGTTGTGTAACATTTACTATATTCAGAGCAATGTGGCATTTTCAAACTTCAGTCGGATATCGCTCTGTTTCTCCCACAGTCCAAAAACATGCATTAGACCCCAAGGTGTGAGTGTGACAATGAATGGTGTGTGTGTGTGTGTGTGTGTGTCTGTATTCTGTGATGGGCTGTCCACCATGTCCCCTGGGTCTCGCTGTCCCATGACACCATTACTAAGGGCACAAGATGATGGATGGATGGGTTTCCAGCTTATAGTCGAGAACAGTCCATCGCGGTATGTACGTCAGCTGTTCTGGCTTGTGTTGAAAACAGCAACCCAAGACATGTTCTCTCAGTGTTTACATTGAATTTGTTGTGTCAAAAGTATCCACAGATATTAGGGTTGAGAGAGTTGAAGTATCAACCGAAGCTCTCTTAAAGTATAAAAGCAAAAGTAGTGAACAGAAAAATATGTCACGTGTACGACTGACCATTAACATGTGTTTCATGGAGCAGAAGATATAAGTATTGTAATGGTGTAAAACTTCAAACCGCAAAAAAACAAGTTAGAAACGAGTACCCATGAACACATACATCTACTTTACTTCTATTTCTACTCCTTATATTTATAAATAGGATTTAGGTCAAACATTTTGGACTGGGCAAAACAGAAGCACACAAAGTCGGAGCCACCTTGGCTAAAAACAGAACAGGTGGTACAGCACTTCCAGGTTGTGCAGCCTGTAGAGCTGAAGCTTTGAGGCACCTGGAATCAGCTGAGGTTGTCACAGTCACGTCCAGGCCAGGAGTGACGACAGCAGTGACGAGAACAAAGAAGCACAGGTCTGTCAGACCTGGGAGAAAACTCATACAATGATCCACATTTAGATAGAATAATAGCTGCAGTGGTGAGCCACTGGAGGATCAGGTGTATAATCTCAGGTTTAGTGATTTACATTTGACTTGATGTCACAGGCTGTTGCTTGTCCTCTTGCCTTTTCTTCTTCTCACCTGTCCACAACACAAAGCTGCGACATCAACACCTCCTTCCCCTGAGTGTGTCACGAGGTGCAGGACGGTTATCAAAGCTATCGCTGTCATGGTGCCTTTGATTCAGCACAACAGGCGTCATAAAGGAAGTGCATTATGTATCGAACCCCAGGGATCCCAGGACGTCTTAATCAGAAGCCTCATTGATCTGCTTATCGATTGCTTTCACTTTGATGCTCATCACCTCTGACTCTGCATCAGCTGTAATAACTGGCTCGACTCGGCTGTTTTCATTGCTGTGTATTTACTGCAATCATCGCTAATGGCTATTGTAATTTGCACGTTTGGATAGGCTTTTATGGGTTCATTCAAGAGAAATATGAGAACAGAGCGAGACATGATGGATCGGAGGTTGAGAGAGAGGGGGAGGAAGGGAGGTCGAAAGAGAGGAGAGGAAATGGAGGAAAGAGAGGAGCAGGGAAAGGGGAAACAGTGGCTTATTATGTGACCACCACAGTTCCAGACCAGTGGCTCTCAGAGTGGAGCTCCTCCAGCAGAGTGAATAATGGTCCCAGTTCACTGTAATGATCCCTATTAGACGACGTGCTCCGCCGCTGACCTCCACCTCCGCCTCTGACTGTTTCGGCCTCCGTTTTCATCACCTTCGCTGTGTCCCAGTGTGATAACAACGATCATAAGTCAACAAGCAGCCTTCTGATTAATGTGTTTCTAAATGGTTTAGATGTAGGTGAGATACAATATATTTATAATATTTGTGAAACGTCACTTATACATTGCAAATTATGTTGGGGTTTTTTTTCACACATGGGGTCGGTTGACTCATTACATTCCGCCTTTAAGGGGTCTCATCAAGAGTGTTTGGCCTTTGGCAGCGTCATCTGATAGTGTCCTCGGGGTCACCCTGGACTGGGCTGGAGAAAGAACGCTTTATATACCGGTGGCATGGAGAAAAATGTAGATCAGGGTCAGAGAAAGTCCAAAAACTGCATGTTGCATAATGGATCGAGCATTTATTGGAATAACAATGTAAATTTTGATGGATAGCCGTAAAAGTGGCCACAAATGGCTATTATGGTATAATAATGGATGATAAAATAGAGCATATTGTGAGCAGAAGAGGAGGAGGGGTCATAAGGCCAGTGGTCTGACTCAGAAAAGGCACTTATACATCATCTAATGTGTCTAGTTTTGCCAACATGAAAATCAGAAACTAATGCTAATGGACCTATGTTAAATAAGACCACAGCAACAAAGTCCCTGACTAAATGCATTTTTTATTGATTGCGAATTCAACCATTTACTCATAAGCGCTTCACTGTTTTAATCATTATGAAAGTGTATCAATAAATAATATGAAAATGCTGGAGTTTTCATTAACGCAACTTAATGCTGACTGACCACAAGTGTTTCCGTGACTATGATTCAGCTGGACAAACACATCACTTGTAGGTGTATCGATTGAAGGCCAAGGAAGGAACAAAGGAAAGAAAAAAAACACACAAATAGAATACCCCAGAGACATGTTTTCTTGTTGCACAGATGTACGAGACGGAGAACAGAGATGTTCGAGAAGGAAGTAAAAGCCAATGAAAACCCACAGACACGTAGGCCTCTTCACAGTAGTTGTGTTTCCGCTGCAGTTTTTCATTTTTATGAACGAGATATTTCTAAAATTTCACAGAAGTGCAACTGCACTACAATGGAAACACACATGCAGGTTGTTTTGCACATGAGCCTTTATTCTCCTGAAGTCTACTCCCATTACATCCGATAATTTCCATTTAGAAACTGTCCACACACCCTGCATCATATTGTGAACTGGTCATGTGACTGTCTACATGATGTCCGCTGACGCGTAAATGTGAAAAGGTGTTTCCATCACACAACAACACGTTTGAAATACCACCTCCATTATGAGGGCTGATGGAAATGCGTCAGGTCCCACTATATAGGCCGAATCTACTTTATAGCCATTTACCACAAACCACATGTCAAAAGCCACTCAATTCCAACTCATACAAATCATAAGCAACTGATATTTGTTATTAGTTTTTATTATTTTTATCTAAGAGTGTGTGTGTGTGGGTGGGTGGGTGGGTGGGTGTGATGGAGGAAGTGTAAATTTATGTAAATGCTTGTAGGTCTTTTAAAGGGGAGACAATAATTGTGTTGCATGTGGTTTTCACAGTGACAATAAAAGCATTGTAATCCTGATGATTCTGAACCAGACATGTAACCAGATGTCCCAGACACGTCCCGGCATTCCCCTACAGTACTGTACGTTGAGTCAAAGGTTATTATTTCCTTCCACAGCAGCTACTCCAGCGTTTCACCAGTGGTCGCTGCAGTTAAACGGTGACGGTGGCAGAACGTACTGTAGCTCAGCATCAGCTCCTATGATGGGGGGTCAGAGGTCACACCGATTCATCATCACCAGGTCGAGCAGAGATGATAATGGTGCAGCACTCACACGCATGCCAAACTCACACACGCACACACACGATGGCAGCTTTTTAATATCAGGCTTAGCTCATTAAGGAAACTGGATCCCCAGTGTACGCTTGACCCTCGAGTTCACACCGAGGTAGAAGCTTTCACAGCTTGTACAATACCTGACTCTGTTTTTTACATCATCTCAGCAGCTTCGTGCTCTTATTTGTGTGAAGTTAATTCCTTCCTTCCTCACTCCGCAGAGAAGTCGCTGTCTTATCAGGTGGATGTTAAAAGCAAAGCTCTGGGCGTGTTTGTAAGTAACTTTCCTTTACGCCAATGCGAGGAAGATGGAGGGCAGTGGTGGAGGGATGGAAGTGTTTCAGGTGACATCACCTCCTTCCTGTCACAACTACGTTTGAGGCTACGTGCTGCAGCAGGAGGAAGTGGCGCAAACAAAGCCTCCGTGTGTGTGCGTGTGTGTGTGTGTGTGTCTGTGAGAGTGTCTCTCTGGACCCACTTCAGCTTTATATACTGGTTATATTTATGGATTTAGTAATACTGGTTAATGAATGTACACAGAAAAACCACACTCAGGTCTCAGTTTATAGCAGTGATATAAAAAGATTAAACTGTTACAGGCTGCGCAATGTGTGTTTACAACTGTGTGTGTGTGTGTGTGTGTGTGTGTGTGTGTGTGTGTGTGTGTGTGTGTGTGTGTGTGTGTGTGATGAGGATGGGCTGTGCTGAGACAGGATAATATATAACAATAGCTGGTCACCACCCTGCCCGTCACTTCTCACACCTCATGACGCTAAGAGCCGGAAAGTAACCAAATGTAACCACATGGTCCGGTAAACATCTGCTACCGTAAAACCACGTTTACAATGAACATTTGCCAAATGGCTTCGGACCAGCTTATCTCTGGGTCTAGCAGGCACAATAAAAAAGAATGAATCATTATTTGATCAGAGGTAAAACTTAATCAACCTGTGTCATGTCACCTTGAGGGGCTTCACTTTATTTAAATAAACTCAATAAAGATATTTAGCAAATGCCAAATACTTAAAAGGACTAGTTCAACATTTTAGGAAATAAGCTTCTTCTGTTGTTTAATGTCTAATTAACATACAAAGATTTGACTCCTGGTTAATCAATCAATCAATCAGTCAATCAAACTGATTCTCCATGTTTCATACTGGAATGTTGTAGCAAAAAGTGACTCAGCGACAAACCTAAAAATGGAAGAGTAAAAGCTGATCGCTGAAATAAGGAAAAAGAAGTAAGACGGAAAACTGTGAATAGATATATTAGTAATAAGTGATGAAGTAATTAGATAAAGGGCTAGTAGGTCAAATTGGATTCAAAATGGGATTCAACTAAAATCAACACTTAAATTTAAAAACATGAACACAGGATGTTGCCCTCTGATCCAGAGACACGGGGGCATTGGTAATGAAAAGACGACTGCCTGAATGTTTTGGCTCTGACTTCTGGTGCGACTAAGAGACACTCAGAGGACGTGAGATCTCCCAACGGCTCATATGAGTAAAGCAAATCTGATAAATACGAGGCAGCAAGACCATTAAGGGCATTAAAAACAACTACAGGAGACTCGTAATTGCCCCAAGGTGTGAGTGTGCATGTGTGTGTCCTGAGATGAACTGGAGATCTGCCCGCACTGCCTTCACTATGTGAGAGCATAGACATAGACTTCAGGTACAACAGCAGCGTGATGACAGATTGATGAATGGATGAAATATAACATGTGCTGAGTATCAGTTACACCGGTGTATCATTGTTACTGTTATCATCATCTCGGCCTGAGGTCTCAGTGACAGTCCCGAAAATCTGATTTCCTGTTAAGGTTTGAAAACAGAAGCACCAACGACAACTTGATATGGCTTTGTTTGATGCACCAGCCCTCAGGAACCACCTGTACGCCTTATCATAATGTAAACCAAGGATAATGACTTTATGGAGAGACCTTCCCCATGCACTGCCTGTGTAGCCAGTTTGTCTTTCCTTTATAGTCTGCAGTTTTGGAACTTGAATCCTGGCCAGGATTAACTGTGTTCTAGTTGTTGAGAAGAACAAGAACACAAGAGGGATTTACCAAAACAATGGAAACTCCAATCTGACAAATGGATGACAACATATGCACCTATAACAGCTATAAATGTTCACTTTGCAAGCACAGAAATCTGTGGGTGTTTTTGATTAAGCTCCACATTGCTGTGAAGGCTTTCAAACATTTTACATTCATTTTTTTCTCACTTTATGAGCCAGATGTAGAATGACACGAAAATGGTATTTTCATTTTTTAAGAAAAAAAAACTCCTTAATTTCATTTTTATTGGGATATCAGCGGCTCAGTGTTTCTGACGTCTTGCTGGCTCAGCTCCTCCAGATGGTATGGATGCAATAAAAAAAGCTGTTTTGACGTGTGTGTTTTGGGACAAAGGCAGCGAGTGAGCTGTTCACTTTCATGTGAAGCAGACATCCATGACCTGTGCAATGAAGAGGCGTCCATCAGGCAGGAGGTCGCCCAGTCACGCACATCATCCTCGGAGCTACACCCGTCACACTCACTCTCCTGGTCCTTGACCTTTTAATCCTGCAGACGGTAACACTGACAGCCAACTGTAAACAGAGGGGCAGAACCTTGATATTCAGGAATGTGCGAGACACATCCACCGTCTTTGGTACTTTGAATTAAAAAAACAAAAACAAAGACAAAGCCTAAAATGTCAAAGCTGCCGCACAAATTCAGCCGCAGTCTGTTTATCTGAGCTCCTGAGAAGCTCTGGTGATGTTTCTGCCCAGCAAGACAAATGCTTGCACGCATCCACACACATGACCCAGACTCCATGTACAAAAGACAGACACAAATCTTGTGTGTTTATATGACTGATACGAATCTCTCAGAAGACGCTGTGTGTCTTTGAAGAGCGGATAACACTCAGCAGAGCACTCAGACTCCATTAGTTTAGGTCTCGTTGACCTGGAACCAGTTTCTAATAGTCTGTGTGTGGGAGGTAGGAAGCAGAAACAGAAATTAGCAGCTTGAGCATTTACTGCACCATATAATTACCCAGAATCCTTTGTTTAGTATTTTTAACCCTCCAGCACAGTTAGAAAACACATCCTGATTTACTATTTGGAACATACTGTAAATGTCCAGTTCAACTAACCTCAGTCCTACTTTATGTATATACAGTATGTGTGTGTGTGTGTGTGTGTGTGTGTGTGTGCGTGTGTGTGTTTTTATATATATATATATATATATATATATATATATATATATATATACACATACATATATATACATATATATATATATATATATATATATATACACACATATATATACATATATACATATGTATATATATGCACACACACGCATATATACACACATACTGATGGTGGGTTTTTTTTGGTTGGGGGGGGGCAAAAACCATTCCATTTTATGAGATACAGTGAAAGTTGAGGCCAAATAAAGAGTGAAAAACTACCTCTGGTGGATGAAAACATCCCCAGGCAAACATTAGGGTGAAATTAAACAGGACGTATTATGCAAAACTCACAACTTACGTTGTTTCGACAACGACCCTTTAAGCATACGTTTTGACAGCTAAGTCAATGTTTAGTAAACTGCCATAGTCAGTAAATGTCTCTAAACAATTAAGCAGAAATGAGCAGAATATGTCTCCTTTTAGGGCTGTTCGTTAAAACAGTCCAGTAAACATAACAATTTACCATGAAGACTTGTGTTTAAAGGACAGCTACTCCAGGATGAAAATAAATGTATTCAGTTTTCATCAACTCTTTGTCACCGTTTGATGTTTTCTTTATAGGAGTGTAATTTTGATCATCGCAACAACTTTCAAGGAGCCAGAAACAACATCCGTATCAACGTGGGACACTGAAACAACCTTGCTGTCAATCACTGTGAGTTTCCCTCCCAAAAAATAAGCGAGAGGCTGCTGCACCAGCAGACAACAGAGGTTTTCCGGGTTATGTGAAGTGTGTGAAAAGGCTGTCGCGACTTCGACGTTTAGTATCTAGCCTGAAGCGAGGAAATTCGCAGGTGAATATGTGGGAACGAAGCTGAGATTTTGCTATTGTCACAACTGTCGCAGCCACTATTTTGTTAAAACACAGATTTACGTTTCGATCTCTTCAAAGTCGCTGTCGCCCATGAACGTATGCACGCTGTACATCTCCTCTCCCACATGACTCCAGCTGTGTTTGCTGCTTGTTTCATTCCCAGGACCTACAGACAACACAAACGCATACACACATAACAATACACACACACACACACACACACACACACACAGAGCTAGTCAGAAGCAGAGAAACCTCACAGTGTCCCTGGATGGATGACTGGAAGTCTGTAGAGTGAGGGCCGATCGATCAGTGCAGTGGTAATGATAATAAAGTCTTTGTGCTCCGTGGAACAGTTCAATACGTTACTTTGTGACATCTGAGGAACAGTTCTCCTCCCGTCTGTCACCTCATAAAACACGAGACAAAACATCTATTAAAAAAAAAAACAACATTTTGACTTTGCTTTGTGGTTTAAATTCTGTCAGGGAAAATGTGTTATAGTGTGACTTTTAACCAGTGTTTTATCTCCTTTTATCAATTGGAAAATACTATTTCTCTTCTCTTTTTCTCCTCACTGTTGATGTCATGGATAGTTAGTGAGAGGGCGGTGGGGGAGGTGGTAGGCTTGGGTGAAGAAATGCGTCATGTTCAGTAGCAATATGTGAGATGAGTTTAGATTTAGTTATTAATAATCCTCATTTGAAAGTTAGATCAGCGCGTCAGAAATGTGACAGGATGTTGCGCAGGAATTAAAGGCAAGCAAGCAGAACTGAGAACTGAGAAAGGAAACGTGCTCCCACAGTAAACACAAGCAAAGGGGCAGCCTTAAATGGTCAGTCAAACAAGTCAACATCATGATGGTTTATTTAAGACACCTCCATAGACGCTGTCAATCAAACAAGAACCTCAGCTCTCTCTAAAGGAATCAGATCCTATTTTTTATGCAATGTCAGAGAAAAGTGACCTATATGTTGAACTATCTTGAGCAAATGTGTGATTCCGATCTCTATAGCCATGGAAATTAGACATTTTTCACGTTTTCATGCTTTAATGTTTTTAAGTTGAGCCATTTCCCTCAGTTTGAGCACCAGTCACCCAAACTGTCATTGGCTGCAGGAATGAAATGGAAGATCATCAAAGAACATGTCCATCACTGAGCTCAGGAAGCAGCTCCTGTCTGGAGGCCTCTGTGTACATCCTTACAGTCTCTGTCAGACAAACTGGAGACATTGGATTGTTTTTTTTGTGTCTAAACCAGCATGCACAGGTCATGTTGATTGGAATATCATCAACCGTTGGATCAAACTGAGATGTCCTACGTGAGGTTGATAACCTGCTGTGCTGACGGGGGCATGGACCGCATCGATCAATACCACAAGAATCTTGATGAGCAGCACGAACATTAAGGCAAACATAGCAGATGTGCACACAGATGTTTGGATGATGCAGCATAGCCAAGAAGCTATGGTACCATCTTCCATTTAGTGCTCACTATCAAGACATGCTACTATTGGTCAATGACATCATGGCATAAAGTGATATTTATTGTAAAGTCTATTCTGTCTATTATGATTTCACATCATTTCAACAAATTTCAGATATTTTTGTGTCTTGTGTCATTTATTAGATATTTCAATTAGATGCTGCAAAAGTTCAGTCTTGCGCCATTATACACTTTCTTGTTTGTCTTGTTTAAAATGAACCCCCCTTTCACTTCCTGTGACAGGTAAATGCAAAAGAGAGTGTTTCCATTACATTTTCATGACAAACACATCTGAAAAAACACTTTATAAAGTTATCTTTGCAAAGAGGAAATGGAAACATGATTAATGTGTATAATTAGATGCATGTTGATTTATTTCTGTTTCTGTTTGTGTGTTTTTTTGGTGAGGGGATTTTTTGTTTCACATACAGTTTAGTGGCTGCACTTTAAAGTGAAAACTGCTACTGGTGAAGGTTAGAGGTTACTTCTGAACATCTCTCCGTCTTTCCCCTTACCAGCTTTGTCCCTCAGCAGTGCTGTGGGGGTTGCTAGGGTCTGTATCCAGAACACACAGAGTAAAGGCAGGGGGTAAACCCTAATCTATCTAAATGTGTGTTTTTTAGGCTGTGGAGGAACAGCACGAGCCTTTAAGCCACAGTGTCGGACAACTTCTGGACATTAAACCTACTGCAGAGGAAGGCTTGGAAACTAATAACAGGGACAGCAGCCAAACAGAACAGACATGAAGAGACGCTGAAAGAAAAGGCTGAAAGGCCTCAACAACAAAGAATGACTTCAATACAGAGGAGAACAAAGGGAGCAGGTTAATTATTGAGACAGACTACACACAAAATGGCAAACATTAACTTATGGGCCAATCAGCAAGGCTGAAAGAATGAAGTAAGCATTGAGGTCACTTCCTGTAACCACTTGAGTTTGAGATTTATTTTATGTGGTCGAGTGATTTAGAGGTGAGCGACTGTTCCCTGTAATCATTTGTTAGGTTTTGCTTGAGTGTGTGTGCGTGTGTGCGAGTGTGTGTGGGTGTGTATGTGTGTGTGTGTTTGCCAGTGCTTGTCACATGTTTTCAATGAGGCAACACTTTAATGAGTGACCATTTAGTAGGAATATAAAAAAGCCTTCTTTGAAAGTCAAACAGCACAACATGTCATCACATGCCACCAAATGACGCCACAAAAGTTTAACATTCATAAGGATTTTGTGTGTCTGTTTGTGTGTGTGTGTGTGTGTGCGTGTGTGCGTGTGTGCGTGTGTGCGTGTGTGCGTGTGTGCGTGTGTGCGTGTGTGCGTGTGTGCGTGTGTGTGTGTGTGTGTGTGTGTGTGTGTAACATAGTGCTCAGCAGAACAGGGAAACCTTACCTGTGCCAGGAGTGCATTATCGCACATCAGGAATGTGTGCACCACTGAGCCAAGTGTCACCTTGGACAATTTAAGAGAGGCACAATATGTTTCCTTACTCAGTGATACTGTATGTACACACACACACACACACACACGCACATGCACACACACACATACACACACCAGGACACCAGACGCCACCAGTGCATTAGTTTGTCTGTGACCAAGGCGGTCATTATTAGAATAGTTGCTGTTGATGCAGACCTTCATTTAAACCTGGCTAATGGCTCACTGTCGCCTGCACACGCCCAAACATACACACACACACACACATACACACACACACACACACACTCATGAACTGAAAATTACACATTCCAGAGCCACGTTGTCTTACTTTGGCGGGACTCCATGCCAGTCTGTCTCCATGTGACCATCTCTGCTCCCTACAGCACAAGACATTATCTCCTCCATCATTTCGACTGGACTGTTCTAGACGCACACACACACACACATGGTCATAAAACTCTGCTTTCCAAAATCAGGAAGCTATTGCATTCAACCTCACATTGACCTTCATGTCAATTAGGGGAGAAAATGTATTTTCAGGACTTTATCTGTTTTATTTCATCTTGCTGTATTATCTATTTTACTATCTATTTTGTATTTATTTTTTACTTCTATTTTGTTTTTCATTTGAGTTGTTTGTGTGATTAAAAAAGGAGTTGATCTTGATTTACCCATGTTTTTTTTTGTTTTCCTATACTTCACTAACATCTTATCCCATATTGTGTCCAACTCAGTGCTGTCTTTATGATTCTTTATATGTTGATAACTAGTTATACTGGATTCAGTAATCGCCTAATCACTGAGGCCTACTAACCATTACACACTGGTAAGCAGGAGCTACCTCGCCTGGTGCCTGAAAATTTCATCTTGATTTATCATTTTGACTCATTATGATAATAGTTATGGTAACTGACTTTTTTAGGGTGTGACGATGCATAGATGTCATCACATTTTTCTACGTATTTTCAAAAATTTAATTAGGAATTGTATAAGTGGTCATCTATTCAAGTTCCTAAACCAATCCTCGCATGACTGGCTCATGACTGAATGTGAGCAGCCTGTAGTCTCAATTTAGCATAAAGACTTTAAACCAGGGGAACAACTTAAACTATAGCACATAAATCACACCAATAAATGTTTTGTTGTTCATCTCGTTGCCCTGACACTGAGTCGACAGACAGACAGTCAGTCAGCTGTTGTTCATGCAGAGGTGCAGCATGGCCACAGAAACCACACATTGTTGTCTATACATTCCTATGTATGTGTGTGTATAAGTGTGTGTGGGTGTGTGTCGAGCGCGTGCAAATGAATCAAATGCAATGTCACTGAAATGTTCATTTGTGCTGTTTCTCCCCTTCCTGACAGACACAGACAGCCTGGTTGCCCACTGGCTCGGACATAACGGTGCTATCGATTCCCCTCATCTCCTGTTTGATAATCAAAACAAAAAACACATTTACGAAAATGTCCAAGAGAGGTTAAATTGTTCCCTTAAATGTCACCCCAGATCCAGTCTAATCTGATCCAACTCTAATCCTTCTCCTTTAAACTCAGATGCAACTGCAGGAGAAAAACAAACTTTATGCTTTACTCACATTTGCATCTGCTCTTTGGAATGGCACACACACACACACACACACACACACACACTCCCAGTAATGGTGCATTTTGTCATCAGGCAGCGTTAAAGGCAACCCTGTCCATCAGAGTTGTTGATGGACCAATTTCATTTTAAGCATCCTGACAACTGAAAAATTACACTTATTACACACATGAATCCATATGAACCACACACACACGCTCATACACACAGATTGTCGCCACATGCACACATGTGGATCGCCATCCACTGGCCGGCCCCCTGCTCTCTCGCTCTCTCTATTTATGAGGGCTTGTCCTTTTTCCTGTCGCTTCCAGAGCAAAACTCCACCCCTCCACTTCCCCCGGCCCTCACTGCCTGCAGAGCTTCCACAAATGAGATAAGAGCACTAATGTGATTGAGAGAGAGAGAGAGAGAGAGAGAGAGAGAGAGAGAGAGAGAGAGAGAGCAAGTAAAAGAGAGAGATTCAAGACAGGGAGAAAGTCGAGAGAGAGAGAGAGAGAGAAAGAGAGAGAGAACGAGCGAGTTTCTAATTTAATAGAAACTCCATCAGGCTAATGGAACTGTGGACTGACCGCCCAGCCTCCCCCACCCTACACACACACACACACTCATTTACTCTTTACTATATTGTACCTTGTGAGCGTGGGAACCTATTAGCATTCCCCACAATACGTCAGGCTGCAGAGTTAAATGAATACGCAGAGAGGGGGAGAGAGAGGGAGAGAGAGACGGGACGGGACGGGCCAGGTTGAAAGAACAGGACAAAGCAATGAGAGTGATATATGAAGTGTAGGAGAAGAAAAATAAATGAAATGATACATTTTTTTTGGAAAGATTTTCAAAGAAACAGATTAGGGAGAGAGCGTCTGAGGGCTGAGGTGACGTCGCACGGCGCAGACAGTTGCCAGGTTTCTGGGACTTGTTGAGGCCGGAGCAAAGTGAATGGAGGCTGAGGGAGGAGGTGGACGTAGGTTTACGGGGTGGAGGAGGGGGCTTTTGATGGATGGTTTTTCACTCACAATCTGTCTGGCACAATGGATATAGATGGGTGTGTGCCTCGGCTATCTCACACACACACACAGACACACACACAAACACCAGTGATTCTCATTCACATCCAGGCCTGTCAGCTGATTTATCTCCACTTGCCCTCTCAAGTGCAGAAATTTGGACAAGCGACAAAAAGCACAAAGAGGACGCGTCCTTGAGCTGTTCGCTTCCCGGTCCCTGTCGTTCTCTCTCTTTTCTCCTTCCTTTCCTTTCTACCTTTCAGCAGCAGCACTTCCTCCTCCTCGGCCTAATCGTCTCTGACTTCCTCCTGTCTGAAAACACAGCCGCTGTTTTCTCTGTCTTCACGTTTCCTGCCGTTTTGTGGCCACGATGAGACAAACTATCAAAGTCTGGGGCGCACAACCCAGACAGACTGGATTCATCCATTTATCCAGACAGTTTTCATCACTTTCTCTCCTACGTCTGATGCAGCACAATTTGATAATCAGCAAGTAGACAACAGCAGTAAATTTTTTTATAAAAGCTCCATAGCTCCATAACACGGGTCACATTTCCCAAGTTGCATTGAGAGTTGAAATGATCTCGCCTGAATCAAAGAAGTGAGGCCTTCAGATATGAGTCTCCTTAATCTGGGAATACAGTACTACATTTTTTTGTTCACTTTTACCCACAATTCAGTTGGGCCTGAGTGTGGACAGACTCGACCTCAGCAGCAGTCATTCACATGTGTCTGACTGCTTTGAGTGACTCTGGAAACAGTCGAGTCATGATCACTGACCCGACTGCAAACGCACGTTGCCAACAACCAATGACAAAAAGCAGGATGGACAGAGGAGATGGGGTCAGGAGACCTCGTTTGGTTTATGAGACAAAAGCTGTGGAAACTGTTCATGTCTGTTTCACAAAGGCCAAAATACGGTCTTTAAATATCTCAGCAACATTACATTTTTTGTCACAGAGGCTGCAGAAACCAGAAAAAATTCACAATGAAGAAGCTCAGATCAGAGAATACTGACTTAATTATTTAAAATCCTTCTCAAAATGTA
Organism: Karalla daura; assembly: GCA_029224185.1. Taxonomy (NCBI): domain Eukaryota; kingdom Metazoa; phylum Chordata; class Actinopteri; order Chaetodontiformes; family Leiognathidae; genus Karalla; species Karalla daura. The sequence goes on along the minus strand of CM055190.1, from coordinate 23,486,664 downwards.
ATGTTAATGTTACTTAATCTACTGGTTGTCCCTGAATTGCTTGGTTGTTGCAGCTCTAATATATACACACATATAAGACATAACATATGTAGTTTCTTGGAGCAGAGACACATGACGTCCGTGTTTATTCACACTTTAACTCTTGTTCATTTGGCTTCAAGAAAGCTGGAAACGGCTGCAAAAATCTTGTAGTTTATCCCCAGCTCCACAGGAGTCACACATTTTAAATCCTTACACGTATTTCTGTGTGTCATTTTTTTTGTAAGATACACACCGGAGGATAGTGGGTGTGTTTATAAACCACTAATCAACTAAAAACACTTCCCTTTTTGCAACTGAACAGAATGTGGAAAAAGAAACGTCCCACATGTCCCAGGCTTCCCCATCTGTTTGTTTCTGTAAACATTAAAGTTTTAGTCTAATCCAGCGTCCGTCTGTTATTAAAAACCATGCAAAGCTCAGGAGGTTGCCGCAGGGAGTGGGATGGAGCTGCTTGGAAACAAGTCCTCAGAGAATGAGTGGAGGAGAAACTTCGCCAGAAATCCAGTGGAACTCGTGAGGAAGTTCAACAGAGTCAGTAGGTCACCGGAGCATCTGTGGATGCTTGTCACAGTGGGAACAGCAGATCCTGGTTGATTTAACTGGAGGAACTTCTGAATGAGCGGTACGTCTCTGCCAGGTCCAGATCCTGCCAGGCTAAAAGTTGTGAGGCAAAAAAACAAAACAGACGGATCAGCTCGTTGACAGGAAGAAGGAAAGGTTCATCAAAGGATGTGGAGGATGTCAGCTCCCATGCAGGTTAAGTACCGTAGTGGGTGAAGACACGTCCTGATTGTGATTGTGAGCATTTAAAGGCAAAAGCGAGCAAAAACAAAACAAGCTGTCCTGTCTTTTGGCATCTGCCAATTTCTTTTTTTTCTCATTAACATTCAGTTGAGTGTAAATGCCGGTCATGTCTTATTCAGACATATAGTTCACATTAATATGGCGCCAATTTTTTTTTCTGAGAAAAAAAAGAATTAGGTCTGAGGTCTTAGGTCTGTGATGTGTTTTTAATATTGCTGTGCTTTAAACAGAACAAGCTGTGTTGGGACCAGGATGAAAACATAAACCACTCATACTAATAATTAGAGGTTTGGGGGAAGTGTACAGACATAAAAACACAAGACACTGTGGGTACAGTACATCATCTGGGAGAGCAGAGTGGACTCAGACATCCTCCGTCCTGCTGAGTAATATGATTAAACTGAAGTGAGTGAGCGACGAGGAGGAGGAGGAAGGGGAAGGACCATCTCTGTCTGTCTGCCCCTCTCTTATCTCCTGCTCCCTGCTGCACTCACAGGAACGCCAGGCAAGGCTTTGATTACCAGACTGATTACGGTTAATATCATTTGTAATGAGATTCATGCATTGAGGAGCCATTAAAGCTGCACATTGTGTGTTAAATGGCTTCTGGACGTGTGTGGTCACACTGATGCATAATGCATTAAAGTCTTTATTTGAATGTTTGAAATATTTCAAATAAAAAAGTTACGATCCAGTTCATCTGTTATTGTGTAAAATTTGCCTTTTTTTGCTCCACAACAGGGACATTTCAAGTGACACAAGTTGAGTACACATCATAATGAAAAGTTCAAATTGTTCCACTTAACTTGAATTTAAAGAAAACACTGATATACACTGAAATGACTGTGTAATTTCACTTAATGACATCAGAATGAAACAACAACTATGAACATATTATTATGAACTTGATATAAAATATGACTGTCGTAAACTCGCTTGACATTGTAGTTACACTTAATTATAATCATAATTATAATGTTTTTTTTGACAGTCATTGTCAAAAACAACCACATATTACAGTTTGATGTCAGATTAAGAAATAAAGCTAAATAGTTTTTTAAAGTTTGAAGGCGAGGTCTGCTAAGACATGTACACGTTGGTTTATGTCAAAGACATAAAGACATCACAAAGACAAAGACATCACAGACATTTTTGCTTCACAAGTGACGTAATTTACTTACTGACACTTAACGACAGCTGTCATAAGTAGGTGTTACCAAATCTTTGATGATGAGATGGGAGTTTCACACTGGGAATCCAACACACACACACACACACACACACACACAGATGCATGCATTGACGGGCGCACCATATCGCCACTAACATGTCACGGTGACTCTGGGATCGACTTTTGTTGCTTTTATTGCTCATAATCTCAGCACATCTCCCTCGTCTTTCTTTTCTCGCCACTAAACCGTTCCAGTGGATTTCCAGTTGTGTGTCTGACACAGAGAATTACTCGCAGCATCCGGCCAGATTTCGCTCTACCTGAGAAAACCTGACAGAGGAGCCCTGCGGGACGTGTTGCAGTTTCTGTCGGATTAGACGGCAGGAGGGGAACAATAAATAGCGTTAATTCCGTGAAACAAGACATTTGTTGCCGTCTTAGGGAGGCTGAGGACGCTCCTCCCACATATGTACACGTCTGCTAAGCTTCAGGTCTCTTTCGGTAAAGACGGAATAAGAAGAAACATGACCTGTGACAAGAGTGATCAGTGATACGAGCTTTATCACAATTAATAACATTAATGTATACATTCATTCAAAACACGTTACAAAACTTCATATAGCTCATACTATTGATAAGGAAAATTTTGTAATATTAATACGAGAACAGCTGAAAATATCATAAATTCTAATTGAGTTATGTTTAAACATTGCTCTAGTGACATGAATTACATAGTCATATTGTGGACAATGATAAAAATAGCAAGTTAATACTCAGACAAAGAAGAATTATAAGAGACTTCAAATGGTCCAAAGTCGACCTTGTGCTTGTGCCAGACTGTTGAGCCCTGAGCGTGTGTGAACAGGCCGGCGTGTGATCGGGCTGACGGTGACACTTAAACGAGTCTCGGAGAGAATTAAAGTGTCTTATCACTTTGGATTTTTTCTTGTTGTTTTTTCATCTGGATACTTGAAGCACTTTTAATGACAAGTGTAAATGAGGCCCTGGAGCAGCTGCAAGGACCGAGTCACGTCAGGAGGAGGAAGTGGTGCGACCGCAGAAGGAGGAGGTCAGCTGGACGTGCAGGGTCAACAAAACATCAGACAGTGATAAGAGACTGTAGCCATGTCTGACCTGCTCAGGCTCTCAGTGCTGACTTCACAAGTGTTTATCTTTGTTCTGTGGTCTAAACACAGAAGCCGTGCAACAGTGGTTTCTTCAGAAATACCTCAGATGCAGTTTTGCAACAGTTTTAAGAAAGTAACCTGACGACCACACGCCAGCTTTACTCTGAGTGGCCACCACTCACATGAATGACGACATGACTCTACGTTGCTTGCTAAACAGTGTGTCTTCTCAGCTTGTTCTCCTTCACTAAGTGGTAACTGGAGTTTTGTCCCAGCTATGGAGCGATGCGTCCACATCCAGCCTGATATGTTGGAGCCACAATCAGTGCAGCAAAAACACTGACAGTTCACCACAAGCTGAAAACCAAGCAGCTAAAAACTCACAGTCATGTGCCTTTATTTAGTTTCACTGGGTTTGGGATTGCATCACATTCATATTGTACATCATATAATGTCTTTTAGAATCCCAAATGTATGCATGAATGAGGACATGATGATGGTTTCAGACCTTTTTTTTCATTCTCGGTCTCCTTTAATTTGACCTCTGTCCTCATGCTATCACTAAATTGCAACTGCTGCATTAGTCTCATGCTCCATGACTCGTCCTCTGACTCGCCACGCCCAGCTCCGCCCTCACTCAGGAACAGGTCACCTCTACTCCTCCTCCTACTCCTCTTCCTCCTCTTCCTCCTCAATGTGTGCCTTCATTTACTCTAGGGCCTGAACAGAGGCAGGTTCATTCTGTGTCACACTTCCATATTATGTCACATTCTGTCTGCCCAGACTGACACATTTTTTAGTCATTTGCTGGTACAATTAGTCATGAAAGAGTTTTCATGGCTGAATCTCACCTGTTTGCTGATTCTATTCAGCAAAAACACAATAGAAAATTCATGCTTTCACATACACACCCTTGAACTACCGACCCTCCCACACATACACACACACACCCACAGAGGCTTCACTTCCCGTAACAGTAGTTTCAGCTAACTCACCAACATGCCAATGTGTGTGTGTGTGTGTGTGTGTGTGTGTGTGAGTATATGTGTTGTACTGCACTGTGATAGTGTGAATGCGGATAGAGCTGTGTAGGAACTGGGTGTGTAAATGTGACTGTGTGTGCCAAGGGACTGGCCCACAGGAAGACACACACACACACACACACACACACACACACACACAACCAAACACACACATCACGCTCTCATGTACGCACACACACATAACTGGGAAGGCCTGTGGACAAGCAGACAGAATGGACTCAGATGGGCATTGTGCCAGCCGGCTGACAAAGGAAACGGCTGTGTGTGTGCTGTGTGTGTGTGTGTGTACAGTAGTGTGTGAGCAGATATAAAGACCGAGAGCAACAAACGTCGAGTAGTGTGCGGACAATCGCCGCTCGCTGTCTGCTCTGTAACACGTTTTTTTTGCTTCCCATTGTGATAACTTTCACCTGCAACATTTCCTCAATGACTGCGGGGTCTGCGCGCGGATATTAACGGCCGGGCCTCGTTTAGCTATTCATGGCAGCAGCTGTTTTGGTATTAGCCACATAAATCCAGTGACATTCCCTCCGTCTAAAAACAGCCCAGCAACAAAGCTCAGCCACTTGATCACTGTGGCAGCCGCTGATGGGAATCAGCAGCAATTTATCCGGCCAGGACGGTGCATCTGTGTACGTACAAACATAGATACATGCATGCGTCAAGCACTCCCCCCGCTGGGAGTTCTCATGTTGAGTTACGGCGCTGTATTAAAAGAACGCAGATTCATGGTTTGATTCTGATTAGCAGAAAAAGAGAAAGGTCAACGTATAAACAGATCTCTATAAAAAGATGTAGACAAAGAAGCTGTTTTTGTAGAACTGGGAAGACTTGCTGCAGTTCATCTACAACACGCAAACTCAAAAAACTGTGACTGCTATCAAAGATACATGTGCTGAATAATGCTGGAATAGTGACTTGCAGAGGTGATTTTTTCTGATTAAAGGGTCATTTCTTTGATCGATCCTCGAGGAGGTAAAATAAACTGAAATCGACGCTCGGAGCTGTAATGTTTCTTACTTCTGATACCAATGCGCAAACAAATGTAGTCACTTATTGAGTTAATGTATCATGAACATGCAGGAATATGCATGCAGGGACCGTGCATGCAGCTGCAGCAAAGTGGGTCAGAGACTCGATTCGCCAAGTGAGGAAGGGAATCAGTGGGACTTTCTGCGGAGATCAAAACTAAATAAACACGCGTGCACACACGCAGAGTTTTTTATTCTCAGCGTTTGACGGAGGAATACCCGCACTCCGCTGTGCCACTGGCCAGACAGGAAGGAGGAAGTGGAGAGAGGAAGCACAGCGTGGCCGATGACAATGCCTTCTACTTCCTACTGCTCTGCACGGCAACGCCAGGTCAGACTCTGCTGGAAACCCATTCATCCCCAGCCGCTGCCGCAGAGAGATTTACAGACTGCAGTAACGACGCGTAAAGACCAGTGATGATACTCTGCTCAGAGGAATGGACACAAGTAGAAACTATGTCGTGCAAAACCCTTTAGGAGCTCGTCCAAATAGAAATGATTCCAGCTGAGTCTGAGAGAAACACTCGCACACAGCCTCTCTCTCTCTCTCTTTCTCAGTCAGGTGTTAAAGTGCAGACAGAAGGTTTAAGTTGTATTTGAGAGAGTTACGGAAATAGATGAAATTCACCTGTTAATGCACACAGAACGATGTGAATATCTGGTCACCAAGAAAAACTACAAAACTACAAATATGGTCCCTTACTGTATAAACAGAGATTGGAGTAAAATAGTATATGGCCTCTTGTGCAACCCCAAAGCTCTCAATACCCTTGTCAATTGTCTTTTACAATACTCATACTGTGCACGGCAAGTGTTATGAGTATGTTTATATAAAACATTAAAGCTTGATCGAAGCCTTTCTATCCATATCTATGTGTGGTCTGAGCTCCTCACCACCAGTACACCAGTTACTGAATGAAGAGAGGATGTTAGTGTCAACAAAACAGTTAAAAAATACCAAAACAGGCAAATGAAATAGTTTTAATGTGTGAGTAATGCTTAAACGTATGAATGAAATACTAAAATGAGCGAGCGAAAGGCTAAAATGTGAAAACACCCACTTACTGTATGTATAGCTACAGTGCTTGGACAAACACACACATATAGACATTCTCATAGTATTTTATAAACCAAACACTAAAATCATGTCATAACTCTCAAACAGATGCCTCAAAGTAAAGTCTGGTGTGAAGGCAGAAATGGAGATTAGTTTATCAGACTTTGGGAGTTTTGTTGACTCAAAGCTTCACCAAGACACCGACAGGTAGATTATCACTCAGTCTGTTTTAGTTTGCTCAAAGCTTCACTGTTACGTGAGGCCACCATAAAGCAGAGCTAAAAGGACAGAGCTAACTCAATGAGACACAATGTTTAAAACCTGTTTTTTCCTACTTTACTTCTCCAAGGGAAGATATTACATTTACTCCTTTGGTTTAGGGAGAGTATAGCTATTTTAGTTTTTGTACACACAGGACACACGGATACACACTGACAATGAATGGAGCAGCTGTTAATGACAGGACTGTCACATGATTGTCCAGCCCATTCTGTACAGAGGACAGCTGGTTCAGGTTCATAAAGTCACACAGATAAAAAAAAGGATTTCATTTGATATTTACAGTAACAGTTTCATAAAGCAGCTTTTGAATCTGAAAAATGTATCGAGATTCACCTTGTAGTACCAAAGACCAGGAAATGATCTGACAATTTTTTTACTGTTTTTTTTAATGAATTATGAAACCTCTACTATGATTATGTTCCGTAATCATAGTAGAGGTTTTATGTATTTATTTGTCATTACGTATATGTATTATTATATATTATATTATTACGTGTGTGTGTATACACCTTTATACACCATACACACCTTTGTTATCAATCTTTAATACGAATATACATATTTAATGTTTTATTTTTACACACACACATGAATATACAGGTTCCATGTTCATATCATGTTCCAGAGTGATAATACGGGTGTGTCCAAGTGTTGCAACACCAAATAGGAAGCAGAGTAGCATAGCGTCCGTTTTCCAGAATGTCCAGATCAGTCCAGACTGTGTGAGCTTGAGTTTGGTAATACAGGAACTGACAAATGGACTCTCAGACAGTCTGAATGACTGGCGATGGAGCTGCTGAGAGGGAAGGAATGTGTCGAGGAGCTGCTCCAGACACCACCCACAGACCACAGGTTATCACTGAGGAGGAGGTGGAGGGGGAGGAGGAGGAGGGAGGCTAGAGGTGACCTGTTCCTGAGTGAGGGCGAAGCTGGGCGTGGTGGTGGAGTCAGAAGACCGAGTCAGAGTCATGGAGCTTGAGAGCGCAGCAGTTAGTGATAGCACGAGGACAGAGGTCAAATTAAAGCTACAATGAAAAAAAAAACCTTTTTACCAGGACTGAACATCTTACCAAAGATGTACAGCAAGTCCTAAAACATTAACACGTCCTCATCATGTATGCAGTGACCAAATGTTTTTTTTTATTTTCATTTTTTTTATTTTGATTTTCAAACTCAGCTAAAGAACATGTGACTCTGAACAGAGACATCATTAAAAAATTGTGTCTACCTGCCTCTGTTCAGATATGCGAGGACATGAAGCACAGGTCTGTGAGTCTGCAGCAGTTCGGTGAAGATTCTGCTGAATGTCTTTGATCCTTCTTCCTCCTCAAAAACACCAACGGCCAAAATGCAAAACCTCCAATGTGAAGGATTCTTTTTATGTTTTAAAATGTCTATTCTTCCAGAATATTTGTTAAGGGTTTCCTATACATAATAGACAGTTAATGGACTATATTATACACTGTATTAGATTTTTAGAAGTGAAAATCTCGAAGAAAGAAGTGAAATCTACCAATCAGAAAGACCCTTCTGATGGGAGATTTTGCATTTCAGCTAGCAGGTTACTCTCTTAAATCCGATGTAAAACAGCATCTGAGGCATTTCTGCAGAAATCACTGTTCACACACAAAGTCATGTGAGTATCTAAGTGAGTCTCAGACAAAATACGCGACAAATTCAATTTAAGTCATGTTAAGTCAAGTAAGGTAAAGTCATGTTAAGTCACAGTAAGTCATTTTTGGATCACAGAAAGACATGTATATTGACGTTATGTCATATAAGTGACGTAGAGTCACGTGATTGTTCATGTGAGTGGCAGGCGAGACAGGCATTCAGAGTGAAATCTGTGTATGGTTGCCAGATAGGCATGAAAACTTAGAACATCAAAAATAGGACGGTAAAACAGCGTGTGAGGCTGAAACCGATGCTCCACAGCTTCTATGTTAACAGCAGAGAACAAGGATAAACGCTCCATTCAACCACTCCAGGTCCTGTTTCAGGGTGTGGACAAGAGCATGTGTTCAGAGCCGTCATGATGGATCAAGGTGAAGAGAGGAGTGGGAATAAATGAGCTGTGAGGAGATGGGGTGACATACAGACAGACAGAGTCCGGGATCGGGCGGAGCCGCAGGGTGTGGATGGGAACGACCTCTGTGCTTGTGTGCGTGAAGAGCCGCGCATGGTTTCAGTCCCTGCAGAACAGTATTCATCTCTGTGTAACTACGCTCCACGGTCGGACTGTTCATAAAACGCAACATGTGTTAGCCCTTTATTTCTGGCTCGGGTTCTGGCAGAGTTTCTCTGGCTGCGTATCAGCACACGCAAAGGTCAGAGCTAATAATGTGCCGAGGAAGAGCTGGGCTCAGCAGTGGGGTGCCTGGTGTGGGAGCCGGTTAACAGGCGAAACAAAGCAAGAGCACAGCTCTGATGCCAACCCAAGGCAGGACTGCACACTTACTGTATGACTGAAGCGCTGAGTTAGCGTTAAATGCTGCCTGGTGCCCACACCCGGCCCACCGCCTCCGCCCCCCGTTCAAACTTCAGATAATAGAAAAGACGACGGATTGGATGGCTGTCATCATGTAAAATCTATACGACGCTGGTATTTTAATGGCGTGCGATTGTGGCAAGTATGATCGAATGTAATGGAAGAGCGATTGGCCCCTGTGATTTATTAAAGAGAAAGCTATTAGGGGCTGGGGAGGCGCTGCCGCCTCTTCAATTATCATTAGATCCAGTTCAGACCAGTCAGCTAATTGGTGGGGGAAAAGTGCGCGGCCCATTCAGCATCTCTCTACACGCTTAGATTCATCAACCGTGGATCTGCTGAGAGTGGAGGGCGGCCGGGAGGGAGGCAGCAAAACAAGAGTTTTTTTGCATATTTTATTTACTTACAGCAAGGAAAACGGTCGAGGTCAGGGACAGCGCTCCACCTGCCAGGAATTTAAATGTGGTTTGTTACGGGCGAAAACATACCGAAAATAGTCTGTAACGAAGTGTTCTCAGACGCGGTGGTGGTACAGACAGAAACTCAATTTTTACGTTTTTCTGTGTGAATTCTCAGTCAGTGGAGATGCTGATTTTTCTTTCAAAGACGAGGCAGCAGATTCAGCCTCCTGTTTTTAAGCATGATTTAATGATGCATGCCAGTGTTGATCCTAAATAAGCTCAGCTACAAACTTTACCAAGTCAGTTGTAGTTGTGAATCACTGGGTTTATGTAAAACAATACAGTAGATCGTATTATTCATTTTCTAGATTAGAATTATTTATTGTATTATTACAATAAAAATAAACAATTATATTTACACACAATTGGAACTGCATTAAAACAGAGAAAAAGAAAAAATGTAAAAAAATAATATATGATAAAAGACAATAAAATTGTTATTTTCCTGTCTGAAATTAAGGACCTACTCAAAGCCTGACATGAGGTTTTTATTTGTTTGTTGCTTCAGTAATTGGTTGAAGTGGCAGTTGTCACGAAAGCGTAAAGAGACGTCTCTCACATCCTGGAGCCTGAAACCGGGATCGGGATCAGCCTGCATCCGTCCGACCCCACATTACTGCAGCCTGCGGTCATTGTCCCTGAATGCCAGCAAGGCTGCGCTCCCAGATTCTCCAGCAGGGTGAGGCCCCGTGCGGCCGAGGGGGGCATCCGGTCAAGTTGAGGCTTTGGCAGCTTCATCTTTCAGAGTCTCCCTCACAACTGCTCCCTGCTCTGGTGACAACAGGCTGTCACCCGGGCTGGCAACTCTCTCTCACGTCCGCAACCACAGCAACCAAACAAAGCGCCTGTTTCCGGACACGCCCACCTGCTTCTTTTATACATGGCGTGTGCAGGAAATTCATGATGGGATCTCACTGAGATAAGGTTGATCCCCAGGGTCAATCATTAACATGTTCGTCCAGGATCAACATCGTACTCAACAACTCAACATACAGCCATACAGCTAACACAGCCAGGAAGTTGCCTTTTAACCCCAAGGAGGCCCAGAATGGCCATTTGGATATATTTTGTTTTTATGGCTAAAAGATGATCAGAAAATGTCCTGTGTCTGAATACTTTGGATCCTGTTTCCAGGAATATTTGAACTCTTTTTTTCAACATCCGGTAGTTAGTTACTGCACATTACAGGATGCTGTGTGTAAGTGTAAGCTGTTTAAATGAGGAAAAATGTAAAACCAAAGCAGACTTTTTCAGGGATTTAGTGAGGTTCAACTTATACATGTTCATAATCATTTCAAGTCATTTTTTGAGTTCAGAGCTCTGGGTTTGCAAGAAGAAAAAAAAGACAGTACAAAACTAGACGACATAAATCATATATTGACAGAAAGTCCCTGCTGTGAGACCAAAAAAGAAATGTATTCTTCTCTTTTCCAGAGCAAAGCTTCTCTGGTTTGATCAGGTTATGAGGTGTTAAGCTATGACAGAGTAACAATAATAATACTCCCGTCACTGTAAATACATCCCCAGCCCTGTATCAGTATGTCAGTGAAGCTGCCTTGCCTTGCCTTGCTTCAGGGGTAGAGCTAGCACTACAACCGGTCCTGCAACATCAGCTTTTCACACATATCTCCCAGTGTCAAAAAATTCTCCTTAATGAAGAATTCACTGGACTTGAGGCTGAAATCAAACAGGGTATCCTTTAATCTTGGCCAGGAGGAGCAAGGCAGCAGAGCCCACAGTGCATGTCCAGCAACCTGCAGCTGCTCGCTACAATGCTCAATGCTCTTCATCACACAGTGTTATATGATGAACTCCGGGCTTCCTCCCACTCCTGGAGATGGTATAGGCATTAATTTGGAAGTCGATCCAGGGATATCAAACCGTGAGTAGAGGTGTTGTAATGTTCAGCAGCACGGTTTTGGAGGTTGTGTGTTTTTGGGGGGGAGTACACTTTGACGCTGCTGATGGCTCGGTATTCTTCATAATCCAGTGGATGTAGTGAGTGCAACCACAGACACAGCAGCCTCCCTGCAGCTCTGTCAGGCTCAATTTGACTCAGTGTTTGTGGTGCACGATTCAAGTGGCGTCTGGTTATCAGCTCAACAGGAGCAGAGAGGAGCCGGGCCCTCGACTCCCACGCTCGTCTAGAAATATGGCCATTTTGGTGCCTGGCGTGGCTGCTGATGTGTGGAGAGAGCAGCTCTCGAGCCTTGTTAATATGAGATGTAGCATCTCCAGGCCAATCATTTTTACCACATGAGCTCTGGATTTGTGGCAGCGCCTGGGAATCCTCTCTAATCCCCCTAATTCTTTCTCTGCTCCTAATCCTTTTTTAATTCAGCTCTCTGTGTGACTTACATGGAGTCAAGCCTGAAATGAAGGTGTGGGATCTTGTATGCTTATTTGGGTGGACCCCCCCCCCCTTTTTGCTCAATTCAATAGGTGCAGAATGGTGGAGCAAAATAGAGGAAAGTTTTTTGAGTTTCGGGAAGATGATGGGTTGTCTGGCCTCAGAGTAAAGTTCGAGGGAGGGGGATGAAGTTCAAGGCGCTGCTAGATTGATAAAGAGCAGGAATCTGACCAGAGCTGCAGCTCCTGACACAACCGTCACATCTTGGTGGATGTCCGGACTCGTGTGTGTCTGATCTTCAGCCTCAAGCTCTGCTTTATCTGACCGTCAGGCCCGGCTGTCTCATCTGTCCATTAGTTAACAGGGCCAAAGGGTCAAAGGTCAGAGGAGGTGAAAGAGCCAAGCAAGGGAGGAGAGAAGGAAGTTCAGTGGAGGAGTAATGGAAAAAACAAAAGTAATGGAAGACTTGAGTGATGTCTTTGGTTATAACGTCAATGGAAATAGAAATGTTCGGCTACTAGAGAGGGAACTAAAAGACAATAAAGGTCCGTGGCTTCGCGAGTTACATTTCCATTACAGTTTCTCCCAAAATATAAATGATATTTCTGAGATTTTGACAAAGGACAACCCTAACTAGCAGATATTTACACTAAAGTGTATTTTGTTGATGAGCTATATTGTTTAGCAAGGATCCTTCATGTTAGTTCTTGGTTGCTAGATAAGCATCAAAGCTGCATTTCCTTAACAAATCACAATCATGACACACATGAAGGATGCTTTGCATATGAGATATAACTGTCAAGTCTATTCCTGCTACATAATGTCAGATCATCATTCCACGAGATTCCGAAGCTAGACATCGAAACCATTATTTTGTAAGGTACGTTAGATTTAGATTACTACGTTAGATTTACATTACATTTGAAACAGTTCAATCTTGTATCAAACTGTCTTCTAGCGTCTTGTCTGAAGTCAATTGATCATGTGACACTTCACATCCATTACACTGCATGGTTACATCACATTTTTGCAATTAACTTCTATATCAACACACCTAAAAAACCAATTCATGAAAACAATGTATTTTTAGCAATGTATTTTCAATATTTGAGAGGTTTTTCCATTGCTCACTGTGCCGTCCACCACCATTTCCATAGGTTTTGTGCATTTCTAAGAGGGATGGAAATACACCTGTAGAAAGTTTGTATAAATTATAATATATATGTGTTAATTATATAATGATATAATTAACACCATGTTAATTATATCATCGAAGTGTCTGGGATATTATGGTTTTGGTCCAATCGCTGCATGTTTTTCGCATCAACGCAGTAACTCGAACACAATTTGGATTAGAAGTTTGATATTTGGCAAACAGATTCATCACTCATAGGGGAAGAGCCAATTCAACTTTCACGCATTTCAGATTGTACATTTAGCCACAAGGAGGCAGCACTTTGGTTTAAAAATTACATTTGTTCTTATAACTCCAGAACTATTAAGCCGATTGATGTCAAACTTGCTGCAAAGGAAGCAACATAGATTGTTCAGTTGTACCTTGGGATGTTCGGGGACATATCCATTGTATTCGGTGCTGAATGCATAGGTCTAGTTCAATTCACAGCGCACAGTTCACATTAATACAGAATTGGAGTAGGAGATTGAGCTGTTGGGAAGACTGCAGGTATTCAAAGGCCAAAATTGAGAATTTCACTTTTAGAAAAAACAGTCAGGGATATTTACTGTTTCTGCATCAGGCTTAACTACATAGGTCAGAGAAAAGTTACCAAAGTCTGTGTCATGTACAACTCTGAGTGGCTCCACTTTGTGATGTCCCACTGCCCCCTGCTGGAGAGTGCAGCAATGTGAAGTGAAGATGAATTGTATTCAGTGGACGTAACATGTTCTGTTCACTGCAAATGACACTGTCTGTTTCATAGGAACAAAGGTAGTGTTGCAGATGTCTGGCGCTTCCTCTTTCCAATGCAGCATATCATTTACATGATTTCTTTTTCACAACTTCCTGTTGGCTGTTTGATTACACTCTATTTCTTCACTTGCCTTTGTTCAACTGTCAGAAGAGCTGCTGTCTTTTTTCCGCTCATTACAAAAAGTCAGAAATCACAGAGAGCATGAGCAGGTAGGTCACAAATTCTACTCTAATATTGGTATCACACCGGAGGAACATCTATTGGTTATTTGTATTGTGATGATGTTATTTGAAAATCCATCAGTTAAATGTTGTCTGGTGCCTGAGTCTGTACTAAATATATCTCATTTGAACTTTTTTTACATTTACATCTTGAAGTTCATTACTTTTACAGGATGACGTGTGTCTGTGTCTCTGAACAGGATGAGGCGGTGGCTCCTCTGCTGCATCATCCTTTGTCGAGTTGTAGGTTCAGTCAGTTGTCCCCAATGGGAGAAAAAGAGATGTCAAAGAAATAATGGAAATTCAAATAAAGGTGAGACTCTTAAATGTACACTTCTTTGAAACACACCATTTGTGATTATCTTGAATAATGAAAAAAAACAATAACTCACCCCACAGAAAAAGTCAATAATTGTATCAAGAAAGTGTCCAACATTCTGAAAGGAAAGTCCCGTTGCGAAACCATCAGGTAAACACTTTAAGGCCATTGGCAGTTTGACATTTGGATTGAGATTGGGATTATACATAACTCTGTTTATCGAGCGAGTAATGTGAAGTAAACATGGTAGCTCAGTAGATCAATCATTTTGTGGCTTGGTTTATAAAAAGATCCAAGATCGTTAGCAATATTCAGTTTTCTGTCACAGAGACACCAGAAAATATTCACACTACTAATTCACATTTAAGGATCTGGGAGCAGAGAATTCTGACTTAATTTTTTGAACTCATTCTCAGATTTCTTTACAAATATTTAAATCGACTCCCTGATTATTTGTTTTGATTATCTCAATATAATGGATGTTTAAGCAGATATGTATTTCATGCATTTGCAGAGGTTTGAAACTGAAAACAGCTTTGAGGTTAAGGTCTAGGTTGGAATTTTCTCTGGTCCTAAATGAATGTCAGTTAGAGTGATGTATTTTTGTCATTTTCAATGTGTCATATAATTTTCTAGCGCAATTGCGGAAATGGAAAGTTTCCTTGAGGACGACGTGAGTGAACCCTTGTCCACATCTGCCGAAGGGTTTGTAGTCACCGTGCTCAGACACAGAGGCCCGTTCAAAGGACTTCAAATTTCTGCAAATGACAATGAGGTATGATTTTATTTAACCTCAGTTAGCTGATCAAATTCTACTGACCCCCGGTGGTTAATTTGATTTTTCTTTAAAGAAACACAACTGTGAGTTTGGTTTTCAGTTTCTGGTGAAACTGGTGGTTTCTGGCTGTCAGTGTCTCTGCTCCTGGTTCCTCCGGTTCCTCCTCAGTCTCTGGGTTCTCTTCTGATTCTGGCTCCAACATATCAGGCTGGATGTGAACGCATTGCTCCATAGCTGCAGCAAAGCTCCAGTTACCACTTAGTGAAGGAGAACAATCTATGCTATTGCTGTTTAGCAGGGAACGTGAATTCACGCGGAGACACTTAAAGCACATAGAGTCAAATGAGCATTCATGTGAGTGGCAGGCAAGAGTAAAGCCTGCATGTGGTTGCCAGATAAGCATGTAAAGGTGCCAGATCTGTGATCTATGTTAAAGCCAAAGAAGAGAATTACTCCATGCTTCCATGCCGTTGACATTCATGCCCCTACATCTGAATGACGTTTGTTTTACTGGCTGAAGTTCCTATGAATGTATCATATCCACATTCATATTTGGATACTGATTTTTACTTTCTGTCATTATCTATATTCAGGTCAGTCCTTTAAATTCCCCCTCCACCTCAGCTGAGTTACACTTACCATTGTGAGGGTTTTTGCATTCTCACAAATGACATTCAAGTTTTGCGCAAGGCACCATTTGTGCCCGAGTACAGATGTTGTTAAAAATAGAGGCATTGTAACCAGTTCACGTGTCCATAGTAAAATGACCGACCTCAGCAACAATGGCCATTCTCTGAAATTTGCATTCAAACAGAAAACATCATGTGAAATGTGTTGTTCAAATGTTTGCCTGAACTGTCAATGTGACTTCTGTGTGATAAAGGCAACGGCATGCATGGCGCCCGCCAACAGCAGAGTGAGGTTTCATCTGCCACAAGAGCTGGATGTGGGAACAGACAACAACATAGTGTTTTGCATGTTTACCTGGCCGCAGTCAAACCAGGTCAGTTTCATTTCAAAATACAAATGGTTGCAATTTCCCTGTGGCATGTTGACACGTTTTGGTCTGTGTGTGTTCTGCCGTATTAGCTTTGCTTCGGGTATCAGCCTCTCAGGGCAGCAGCAGCAGCACGATTTAGTAAACTCTGTGGGTGTGACAGGAAGAGTGAACAAAGGATTTGCTTGGTAAAAAGTGGGTCGCTAAAAAAAAAAAAAAAAAGAGGAAGACTGTGAAATTTCCCAAATCTGCCTTCACAGTTAGCATGCAATCATGTTTTTTTTAATGTATTGGATCTAAATACAAAAACAAAAAGAGACAAATACAGAAAGGTAGCTCATTATTATTGTGGTTTTGTTTTGTATTGTGCAATGCTGTATTGAGTTGCTTATATTAATGATCCTCATCCATTGTTAATTCTCATGTTTCTCTTCAATCATTATTAACTGACAGCAACTGTAGAACTGCACAGCTGCCAAACTGACAGCTTGTTGAACTATTTAACTCGTTTACAGCTGAGGCTGACCCTCACCTATGGACACCATTCAAGGGTGGTTTTATAGGTTTTGATCAGTCACCATTCAATGAATGTGATCATAAAGCCATTCTACTGCCACTCTGTTTCCATCACCATGGCAACCTGGATAAGACATTCCATAGGCCTGGTGCACCAGTGGCAGTCGTAGTAACAGTAGAGCTAGTGGTAGAAGTGAAAATGGTATTAAGCAAAGTAACCTGGCATCACAGACTACACTAGAAATTGTGCTTAGTCTTCTAGCACCCTTTCATTCTAAGTCTCTGTGAGCTACACACAGAATAAAGTAGTAACAACTGCCAAACATTGTGGAAATGTGGTCAGTGTGATGTCACACGCTTCTATGACCACAGCCGTTTCCGTGCACGACTTCTCCATCCTTGTGCTCTTGAAAAACGTCATCAGGGCCAGGCCAAATACTGTTGCAATTTGAAGTACGCATCTTGCCAAGTATGCTCAGATACGGCGTCATCGAGGATGCAGACTTGAGAACTTTGGGGAGGTACTATCCCAGAATGCACTTCACCCTCCTGTCCTCCCATCCTCTGGGAGTTTGTTCTTTCAAGTGAACGTGCCAAGTTCAGACTTCACAAGTTCACAAGTGCAAGCTTATGTACTTTGGTATTGAGAGACGGTCCACTCCATGCATTTCTCATGGTGGGTTTGCTTGATTTGATACAAAAACTGAGACCAACACAACATTGTGACCTATTTATGAGGGCCGCCATTCGTTTTCTTGTTTTCATGTTGCACTGTCTTCAATCTCACAACAGAAAAAAAATGATGTGACAGCACAGTACCAGGATCCTCAAACTGAGGCAACAAAGAGGAATCCAACACTCAGTTCACCGTTTTCATTTTACATATATTTATATATTCACTGCACACCCGCAAAATGGGGAGATCCCTCTGCATGCAGAGAGACGTGTTATCAGCAAAATATCAGTGAGCCATCTGTGAGCTACTTGACCACCGTCCCACTTGACCACAGTGAAAAGGTTTTCTTTCTAATTTGCCGTTCTTGGGATGTACCAGAGGAGTTTCAACAACATTTCTGTCTGCTTTTTGTCTGTCCCTGTTGTCAGTAGTTTGCATGCATTTTGAACAAAGACAGAACTGTTTCATAGCAGAGGAGATGTCACTCTAAAGCCTGTCTAAGATTAGAGCAGTTGCTCTTCTGCTTTCTGCTAATTTTGTCGGCAGTATCATTACAATGAACAATTACATACAAGCTCTTTAAAGGTTAGGTGCAACTTGTTTCAAAGCAGCATGCACTTCAGGATACAATTGTGAATTGTGCAATGTGAAACGAACTTGCTGCATGTTGCCCCTGTAGGCCTCAGAGGAACGCTCAGAAGTACTATATGAAGACAGACTGGTTGGGCTGAGTGTGCAGGGCAAACGCATCTCAGGACTACAGGAGCGAATCAACATGACCATGCATCTCACTACAACGATAAATGTAACTGCGTCATTTCGTAGATCATCCACTGTCACTTAAATTCCTATAAACTTGTGGGACTGTAACACTTGCCTGAATGAATGTGTATCAACCTGTTGTTTTATGGTGCCGCAGGAGACCAAGAAACCCAGCTGTGTGTTCTTGAACTTTACAACAGAGGGTGAGTAAGGGCACAACACAACCGCTATGGAACATATATCGTGTAATTATGTGTGTGTGTGTGTGTATGTGTGTGTGTGTGTGTGTGTGTGTGTGTGTGTGTGTGTGTGTGTTTGGCTCAGCAGAATACAGTGACAAGGGCTGCCTAACGTTGTGGGAACGTGGTCAGAGTGATGTCACCTGCTCCTGTGACCACCTCACGTACTTTGGCATTCTCATGGTGGGTTTGGTTGTTCTGATACAAAAAAACTGAGACAAGCGCAACACTGTGACCTATTTAACAAAGGCTGCAATTTGTTTTCCTGTGTTCCATGTTGCACTGTTGTGCCCCAATTGTCACAGGTTAGCAATGCAAAGGCAAACATAAAGTTATAGGCCGAATTCTTATGAAGCCTAAGATTCTGCAGGTTTGCAAGCAATTAGCATTAAGCATTAATAACATATAGCGCATGAGCAGAATGACCTAGAAAATTTCTTAGAAAATTTGATATTTATATTAAACAGTGCAGGCAACATTTTCTACTGTTCTTTTTCTGCAATCTCACAAAAGAAAAAGAAAATAAACGTTATGAGTATATGAGTGAACCGACACAGTACCAGAACCCTCAAACTGAGGCAACAAAGAGGAATGGGTTTTTACATATGTTTTATATGTATTCGTTTCATATAAACAGGAAGTTGCAATAATGATGTCCTGGTAATATCAGGATATTGTGTGTACTGGCGGTATATTTCTGTTTGCGATTCTCATAATTACTGATACATTTCTCAAGCAATTTATTTAGAAGACACTTCATTGAGTTTAAAGCTAGTGAAAGCTGAGCAAATTGAACACAGTATGCACATAATGAACCTGTCTATAAATTCTTCTGTTCATGAAATCAATGTAATATACCTCAAATCTGTCTTTTCTCCGCAGGTGTCTGCATCCCTCCCACCACAGGACCAGGAGATATTGACTTACATCACTCTGATTGGCTGCAGTCTGTCTCTGATCACCCTACTCATCAGCATCCTACTCTTCTTCACTAATCGGTATTTTTTCTTTAGTTCTTACTTAGTTACAGTCTATCGTCTTTTTAGTCTGGGTGTTTTCAGGTAGAGCACTTTCTTTTATTGTTGTTCATTCGTTGACTTTCTAAATGATATTCCTCCTATTTTCTTATCACTGTTTTTCCTACTGTCTGATTTTACTCCTCCCTTCTTTCATGCCACCATCATATAATAATATATAGACGCAGTTACCACAGATCACTTCTCCTCCTTCTGACAGGAATGTCAGGACCGACGTCTCAATGAAGGTCCACATCAATCTGGTCTTCGCTCTGATCCTTCTCAACCTGCACTTCCTGCCCAGCAAAGTAGTGGCAGCACAGTCCTCCACAGGGCTTTGTGTTTACATGGCCCTGGCTCTGCACTACTCTCTGCTGGCCACGTTCACCTGGATGGCGCTGGAGGGATTCCACCTTTACCTCCTCCTGGTCAAAGTCTTCAACATCTACATCAGGAGATACGTGCTTAAACTCAGCGTGGTGGGATGGGGTGAGTGGAGTCATCACACTGATTGATCTTACTGAGTGACTGATCCTTATAGGGGACATAGAATGGCTGAGTGGAGAATAAATCTTTGTTCTTTAACAAAAAAACAATAGGGTTTTATTAGAAATGCCCCAGAGTCTATTTACAAAGGATGGTAAAAGGACTGTAAAAGCTGTGGGAATATTATACTCGTTCCATCCTCTGTGGTGTCCGTTGTTTACTTCTGTTTACAGTTGCATTGCTTGATAACGGCATTGTTATTGTTTGTTAGTTTCATGCTGGTCTGCTCTGGGCTGTAAACCTTTCAAACAGGATTCATATGTATGTCACACTTGAAAAGTAGTGTGAACAGCTAAAGGAAAATGTGTTTTTACGCTCTCAGTCGACTTTTAAGCGATTACTGATTTGCCTTTCAGGTGTCCCTGCTGTGATTGTGTCTGTGGTGCTCATCGTAGACAAAGACACGTATGGACCCGTCCCTCTGGATGTACATGATGGCAACAGCAATCTAATGTAAGAGGGAAACAGAAACAAAGCTCCAAATATAAAAGTTATAAGAATATGTTACTAATGAAACTAATATTCTAAGATTATGCCAAAGAGAAGAAACTGGAGGACAATAAAAAAACACGGGGATATGAAATATATTAAACAATATTTTTAGAGACAACAACACATTTTACCTTGGCATTTCTTTCTAAATGATAGTGAAAATTATGATATGGTTGAGGTGGAAAGCTGTTTTAATTAGCTCCTTGTAAATGTTGACCTGCCCATTTGGTGCTTTTCAAAGCAGTTGAAGAAAATGAAATTATCAAGACAGTCAAAACACGTAAAAGTAACTGCGATGACATTGAAATGTCATTAGTGAAACAGGTCATTGACAGCACATCAAAGCCAATAAAGTCTTTCCAAACCATTATTTTCCAAAATCAAATGAATATTGTTAAGGTTAATATTGGATAAACAACAATAGAATGGAGGATGTTGGGTAATTACTGCTCTGGACATGTTTGGTCGTTGCTTCTGTAGTCCTCCATGGGGCAGTCTTGGGCCGCAAATAGTTTATCTTGTATATCAATGACATGTAAAGTATCTAGGAGGATAGAACTGGTCAATTTTGCAGATGACACAAATATTTTTGGGTCAGGTGAAAATGATGATCAACCGGAAACAGTTATCTTTAAAAGTAAAGAAGTAAAAAGTTTATATTATGTTACAGTTGCCAACAGGCCGAGTTGAAAGCCACGCATTGCAGTCACACACAAAGCTATCTATCTATCTATCTATCTATCTATCTATCTATCTATCTATCTATCTATCTATCTATCTATGTAGCTATCTCTCTATCGATCTAACTACACATCCATCCATCCATCTTTCTAGATGCTACATTGGCAACAATACAGTGAAGACAGTGACCACGGTGGGATATTTTGGCCTGGTGTTCATCTTCAACGTGATCATGCTGGGCGTGACAGTCAGACGCGTTGTGAGTTTCCACCAGAGCAAAGAGGTGAGGACAGATCTTCTTCCCTTGTCTTTGAAAATGATCCAACTGGTTGCCGATTATCTCCAACCTGTGTCTCCAATGTGCCATTGTTCACTCCAGTGTGGGCAGGTGGACCGTAACAGAGCCAGGAGAGACATCTGCACACTGTTGGGCATCACCACTCTGCTTGGTATAACCTGGGGTCTGATTTTCTTCTCGTTTGGATATCTGACCACCCCAGGCCTTTACGCCTTCTGCATCCTCAACTCACTGCAAGGTTTGGACAACTTGTATCTATCCAGTCCATGCATGACTACACAGGCTAACCCTGTACTTTCGTACATTGTTAATGTGTAACTTAGACATATGTTTGTGGGCTGTGGCTTTGCTTCCTGCATCACAACAAATGTTCTGATTGTGAGGGATTTCTTTTTACATAAATGTAGGAAAGGTAAGAAAAAGGCTACATGTTCGTCACGAGTGCTTGACATGTAATATGAAACTAAGAATTTGTATGTCTGGGAGCTTTAGCTGTTTGTACAGTGATAAACAAGGCTGTGACCTATTCATTATCAGTGGTATTTGCATGAGCTGTGCGATCCTGCCCTGCTCCCCCTCAGGCATTTCCTTGTCTGTCCCTGTTTTCACACACAGGTTTCTTCATCTTTCTGTGGTTCATGATGTCGAGGAGGAAGCTCGGACACTCAGCCAATAATACGAGCAGCGAAACACGGAGCACCAACACCTGAGCTCAAAGAGAAAGTGTGCGTGTGTGCGTGTGTGCCTGCGTGCATGCCTGCGTGCGTGCGTGGGAGAAAAAGAGAAAAAACATTGTATGTGTGTGTGTGTGCGTGTGTTGGGGTGTGTGTGCATGTGATAAAATGTGTTCATGTTATCACTGTGCTATCTCATTTAATATAGATAATATATATAGTAATATAAGTACACATTTTCTGTTATATCTGCTCAGGGTCATGCTGTTTTCATGTACAACAATGATGTCGCAGCACCTGCATATTTTCTGTTACAACAAATTTTTTGTAACTTTTTAACCCGTGTGTCCCTATTACAAAAAAACCTTATTACAAATATGCGTTTTAACCGTTTCCCTCGTGTTTCTGAATGTTTTAGACATAATGATTATGTGATGCAAGGAAAACGAGCATATAAATAAGAATACTTTTCCTCATCAACGTTTGAGTGATGTGAGTTTTCTTAATTTTAAACCGAGATGTGACATGATTTTTTAATTCACACCAATCGCTGCTTTGTACCTGCTGTGGAATTAGGAGAAATGTCAGAAAGCTCGACTTTGCTCATGTCTGGGTCAACAATATGGAGGTGCACTCAGAGCTACATTACATTTAAAGTAATACATGTATTAAGATAATCACTTTTTAACCCTCACAAGTTCCCCAAAGGCCTACATCGGTATATATATGTTTGCATTTTAACCAATTTTCAATGCTTTAATGCAACATTCTAGCCACTTACATAGTGTAAGAGAGAAAAACCCATCCAAACTACATCACCAAAGAAACCAGGTGTAAAGGCAAAAGAAGTCAGGCGCACCTCCGCTGACAGAGCCACTTTATTGCAGGGGAGTCGCTTGGACTTTGACATCGGTTTTGTCCTCTCACACCTGGAACAAACTCACCTCCGCTCATTTTGTTGTGCTAATAACATCTTTTTGCATAAGCAAACGTCAGGAGTGGGTAAAACACAAGCGCCACTGTTATTTTATGTGAAACTGTGAGATAAACTGAGCAGCGCAGCTCGCTCCTCCATTTCATCCCATTCAGCTCAGAGCTACGAAGAGAACCATGTTGACTGGGTGTTGATGTAAGTTACTGGCAATTTATACTTCTCTGAAATGTGTGCGTCGTTTAGGTTTTTTGTTTGAATATGAACAAATGGTTGAATTAGATATCACATTGTGACAGTTTAAGTAGATTTGGAAGAAATCTTGCTCCTGTCTCTCTCTGCAGATTTGGAGAGATTGTCCCCAGTTTGGCAAACAACATGGCCAAAAGTCGCTGCAAGTATGTCAGTTTTCTATTCACTTAACTTTTTTAAATATTTTTCTTCACTTTTACATTGAACTTTCTTCATTCTGACTGTGTTTCCATGAGAACTGTCAACTCTGTCCAAATGAGAAGTGAGGACACAGAATCAAAGGAGCTCATAGCTCATAGTTGACAAGTTAACCTTTTGCTTCTTAAGACAGGAAAATCAGCTGTGATTGTTTTCATGTATCTTTATTCCAACTGAGCAGTAATATTCTTTATTATTTATTCCAGTCTCAGATTGGGACAAGGAGCAGTGGGGAAAGCGTCTTTAGTGCTTCTATTGCTGCTCACCAAATCCTTGGCTGACAATGGTATGTGTAACGTGTTTATCACCAAAGAATAAATAATGCATCTGCTACGTACAAATATATCACATTATTATTACAGCAATTTTTTTTCCACTTCTAATCTAAAGTTATGGACCAGAACACAATAAAACAGAGAGAGCAAGTTATTTGGATGGTGTTCAGTAAAGAAAGATAAAAGAAGAGGTGCTTTAATGTGCTGTGTAATTCAGGTACAAATGCTAAAAGCCAAACGTAGATTCGGTCTGAAAGGGAAAGAGATCAGATCTAGATTTCTCTCTAATCGTCACCACACAGTGACAACTGCTTTCCCTTTCTCTGGCATCAACACACATAGCTCTAAATAGATTTATCAGAGTCACCGTTAAATGCTTAACTAGCTTAACTAGCTTGAAACGACAGCGATGTGTTTCATGTTCTGACCGTATGAATACAAGTTAATAAAACAGCAATGAGAGAGTGTGTGTAAAAGTGACTTCAAAGGCTTATAGCATCTTTCGGGAGTTCATAAACTCTGTAGTGTGACTTTTAAGTTGTTCTCAAGGCTTGAAATTAAACATGAATATGTTCCTTTAAGGCCTGGTTTCTATCACAGGAAATAGTTTAGAGACTTTACTCTGCACCTTTACAATTGTTTTGTAGTCCATCATTATATCTCTTTACTTGCAGTTCTACAAACAAACCAGGTCAGGATACTGTTTCTGACTTCTGTGTGTATCAGCTTAAATAACTAAATACATATAGTTATAGTTGCAATATATTCTTTACATAGATGCCAGGCGTGTTGCGTGGACTCTTTTATGGAACAACATCCAATTTTGTTGTTTACAGTATTTTGTGGTGTTCAGAGGTTCAGGCTGAAATCCACAGGAATGCCACATTTGTGTTTTCATACACGGTAAAATGATGTGGCTGGACGTAAACTAAAGTTATGTATCCTACAGTTGTTGGAACCATATTGTCATGGTGGCTGACAAAAAAGAATATGGATGTTTTCATGAGATTTTAATGCCACTATAACTGAAGGCACGTGCGATGTGCAGAGGCAATCATTCTTGTCTCCTCTTTTTTTCTCCAGTCTATATCAATATTAAGGGAGGCAACATTGTGACCACTGTGTTAGATGTCACCATCATGGATAACCAAGGCGAGGACCTTAAATGTCTGAAGAATGGAGTCCCCTGCCTCTTTTCCTGCAACAGCACGAAGGAATTCTCCAAAATGTATGGTGTAAATGGTTCCATTTGGTTCAGTGCAGCTGTAAGAGAATTACCTAACAAGATCGAGTACTTCATAAATCAGTGTGAGTCCCGTCTGTCTTTACTTCAGTCCTAACGCAAGTCTTGAAACGTCCCAAACTGAAGCTCACCTTCTCTTCAAAGTAAACTCTGAAATGTGATGCAGAGGCTGATATATGTCCATCCAAGATGATTTTCTGCCTCTAATGTGTGTTTTCCTTTCTTGCTCCTCAGCCACAACTTGTTATTTATACCCGTGCCATGAGCAGAACATCATGCCACTGTTACGTTTTTTGGACAACAACCACTCATATGAGGAAGAGCTGATGCAGCTCGCCTCCATGTGGGCATCATGTCCACACCTCTTCAGCCGCAGCCACAACACAAAGACAGCTTTTGTAAAGTAGGTTCAACATTTTTTTTGCTTAAATAGAAAAGTTGCAGAACACCCAAGTGTTAATATCAGTGTTAATATCTCAGCTGTATGTATACTGGGGTATATTTTTGTTTAGCCAAAGTGCTGAAACCTTTCAAAGTTTTGAAAACACACCTTCACTCATGTGGTCAAACTGTACTGGTCCTTGAAACAGGCAAAACCAAAGTCTTAGTTTCACAAAAGTAGTGGACTATATGAATATAAAATAGATAAGTGTCAACCCCGTGTTTAAAATAAAATGATGTCATATAATTTTAGAGCATCCTCCATCATTCTGTTCATGGGCTTCAGTCCTGTGACTGTGTTGTCATGGCCGTCATCTCTAGGATCACACAGAGCAGCATAGTGCTGCACCAGGACACAGACTGTAGCGCATTTGAGACAGTCAATCAGCGTGTTTTCTCCACCATCTCAAAATGATACACCAGTACAAGAGAAAGATTAAAAAAAAAAACTTTCATAATGCACCAGGTGGTCAGAAAAGTAAACAAAACAGTAGCAGTGTCATGGTGGATTGGGTGGCCACACACCGACAGCTGGTGTTTCCTCCATGCTTCTGTGTGATCTGTGACGTCAGGTTAAACTCCTCGCTGACGGATGTTGCAGCAGGATGGCGCCTGAAAAGTTCTATTTTACCAACTTCATTTGCATCGTTTCAGACAATTCATCCTCACTCCCTGATTTAAGTACGCATGTCATCACATCATTTACATTGATTTGGCAGCTTGAGTTGCTGCTCAATGTTCACCTATTGCATCTGGTGTGAACGCCCCCTAATGGCCTGTCTCCTTTCTGTCTTCTTGGGAATGTTATAAAATGTGTGTCTATCTTTACTTGGTTCTTTACTTTACTTAGCTCATGGGATTATGCTCAGTCTGGCTGGGCTGTATATGTTGTTTCTTTGCTCATGTAAAATGCCTAGAGATAATGAATGAATTTATGAACTGGTACCTTAGATATAAAAAATGAAAGTTGAACCTGACATAGGCTTATTACGGCCCACAGCACAGGCATTGTTAGCGTTAGGCTACTTCCAGTCCCACGACGATCCTAAAGATGGCGCTGCGATCCATCTGTGACGTCACATGAAACTCATGAATTGTAACTAAATGTCTCAATTTTGAGATAAATTAGTTTGAATAATCACTTCATATCACATGTTACGCGTCATTAGATACGTGCAAATGAGAAATGAGCATTTCAAGTTAAAAGTTTTTGTGAATTAA
Organism: Karalla daura; assembly: GCA_029224185.1. Classification (NCBI taxonomy): domain Eukaryota; kingdom Metazoa; phylum Chordata; class Actinopteri; order Chaetodontiformes; family Leiognathidae; genus Karalla; species Karalla daura. The sequence goes on along the minus strand of CM055190.1, from coordinate 23,460,101 downwards.
TCACTCCCCATTCCCAAATGACCCCTAGTGAGCAAGTATGACATGATGACAAATAAGCATAAAACAGCACCATTCTGTGCAGAAACAGGATGTAATATTCCCAAAGCTAAAAACAAGATTGTAAAAGGACTTGATACTAGACTCTGATGCATATCTATTGAAACCAATGTTTCATAGGTTCTATGTTAACACCATAGAATAAAGAGAAATACTCCATTTAACCGTCTAGGTCCCTTTTAAAGACAATACTGCCATACTCAACCATTGGGTGGAGGATCAATAGATGATAGATTAATTTTCACTCGACAAATATATGATAATAAGCATCTTGATTACCCTGAAAGGAGTGATGTACAAGTCATAATTATTATTATCCTTATTGTTAGAGAAGAAAGATTTTGGTCATAGATGTTTTTCCCTTTTTTTTTCACAGAGTGGAATCAAAGATAATCCATAACATCATGGATGCATGCCAATTCAAGACAGGACCCTCCAAAATCTACCCTCTGAAGTCGCTGTCTCTGAATGTGGTCAACATCAGCGAGGTTGAGCTCAACAACTCTGACAGCAGCTCCAGGATCCAGTTCCCACTTCCACAGGTATGTGACGACACACATAATGATGTAAACAAGTCTAAAATATTAAACAGTGAGTAAGTGAGTAATAAGATTGGGTATAGAGTATAAATAAGTATAAAAAAATATGAATAAGTAAGTACAGTACTGCAAGTAATTGGTGAATAGAGTGAGATAAATAAAGTAAAACTTAAAAAAAGCAAAAAACGTAATGATAAGAAAGCAATAACGGTGAATGATAATAAGCATGGAAAAACATTGATTTCATCGATGATAATGATGATGATGATGATGATGATGATGATGGTTAAAAAGATAAGATGACAGACAATGACAACAATGCTGCATTCAACTTACATGAGTCTGAGCAGTTTTCCCACAAAGCAGGTTGATCTGTCACAGTCACGTCGTTCTGTTTGTGTTCTGTCACAAAGCTGCTGCCTCAGAACTCATCATTCATCGCTGACGTCTGGCTGCCTTTGGAGGCCCTGCTCCACATCCCAGAGGAGGACAGGATCATTGGTCTGGTCAGCTACCTGCAGAGCCGCCAGTTCCAGGTGGGTCATTTATATCGACTTTTTCACAGACCTGAAATTAAACCAATTGAATCCCATTCTGCTTTTTGGTAATGGCAGTTTGAGCTTGATTACTTTTCAACATGCAATGTGTTTCCTCCCACAGTAACACTGACACTGTCTCCTTGTTAGTTTGGACAGGTCAATATCGCGTCTGTGGTCATCAGGATCGAACATCTGGGACAAAAACGGATTCAGAATCTGAACACGTCCATCGAGATGATTTTCAGAACTTTTCCATATACAAAAGTGGATGTGAGTCACGTTTCTATTATTCTAATGCGGTTAGTGTAGAGCCGCAATATTCGGTTTATTAATCGACTAACGATTGTCAAATTATGTAATTGACAATTACTGTAGTTACTGTTATGTCAATTTAAAAATTAAGAGGCATTTATGAGGGTATTTTTAAAGAAATTAAGTAAAAAGTCTCTAACATCTTGAATGTGATTATTTACTGAGCTTTTGCAAAAACATATTTTTTAACATTTATTCAAGGCTTTATTAAGGTTTATAAAACTATTAATCGAGAATATAATCTACACATTATTGACAGAATTGACTTTCTCTTGTCTTACAGAATAACTCATGGTTTCAATGTCACTACTTTGATGAAAATGGTAAGGGTGCGTTCCCTACTGTTCAGACTTGAAACCAACAATTTGCAAACATGGAAAACATTAGGCTTGTAAGATCAGAAAAACAAAAGGCCAACTTAGTGACAGTCTCTCTTTTTTGTGGTTGTTTTCTTGTTATTCCATATGGGCATGTTTAACATAAGTGCTAAATCCAACACCAATCAGAAGATAAAATAAAATAAATGTCATTTTTAAAAAATCTGTAATCAATCAATCTATCTGCTTAACACCATTACCATGTGTGAATCTGAGCAGAATTAGTGTGATTCGCCATCAACAAATCACAATGTTCATATTCCCAGATTGGCAGTGGAAAACCGATGGGTGTGAGACACAAAACAGAACCAATGGCAACGAAACCAACATCACTTGCAACTGTGATCATGCGACACCATTTGCCGTCTTACTGGTGAGGAATCCAACACAGATAGTGATCTATACTCAGCCTGGCTAACAAGAAATGAAGATCAAGCTGATCTTGTTCTTTAGACGTCTGTATGAGTAAACCTGTAAATTTCTGCATAGTTGTCATCATTTTGTCACGTCTGCAGATGAGAGAACCGATCCCAGAGGAACATTGGGAAATACTGTCACGTATCAGCTACATTGGCTGCAGCCTGTCTGCCTTCTTCTCTGGCCTGTCCGTAGTGCTGTATGTCTTCAACCGGTAGGTACACACACAGTCACAGTGTCAGAGGCAACATGCAGTCAAGCTGCGGCTTTTTATGAAAGAGGGAAGTCTGCTGACAAAAAAAAAAAGAAATATGCTACCAGTCACAGAGGAAGTAAATGCAGCCAAGTGGTCTACTGATCACATCAACACACTTTGTTAAAGAGTGTTCTTGCGACTGGTCTTTTAAGGTGCCTATTTTCAAAGTGTGGCCCTCACATATAAGTATTTGTGTGGCAAATAATTTCCTTTTGAGGATAAGTAGAGTAATACTTAATCTCGTCTTTTCATTTTATCTTAACTTTATCTTATCTTTTTATCCTACTTGTCCCTTCCTCAGAACCCCCAAAGTCAATTACGCCGCCTCCATCCACGTCTCTCTGAGCGTGGCCTTGTTTCTGCTCAACACAGCCTTCCTGCTGACAGAGTGGGGTGCCACCATGAAGGCAGACGGGGTGTGTGTGTTCATCGCAGCTTTCATGCACTACTCCCTGCTCTGCTGCTTCACCTGGATGGCCGTGGAGGCGCTTCACCTCTACCTGCTGCTGATCAGAGTGTTCACCACCTTCTTCAAGCACTACCTGCTCAAACTGTCTCTGGCTGGATGGGGTGAGTGTTGCCCAATCTCCAGCACTCTGTGACGTCACCCACTGGCTTGTGAAGGCCCAATTCTGAAGCAAGTGGTTTAACTTCTACTTTACCATAAAATTATATTTAGAAACTTTAGCTGAGAGACTTTAACCATGAGTTGTGTAACTTAAACGCAAGTTAAGTCACTTCCACATTGGCTACACATTATTTTGTTTGTTTTTTACCAGAACGTAATTTCTTGTGAGCAGGTTTGAGTTTCAGAGAAATGAATGACGCATTTTGTGTGTGTGTGTGTGTGTGTGTGTGTGTGTGTGTGTGTGTGTGTGTGTGTGCGTGTGTGTGTGTGTGTGTCTGTATGTCAGGGATTCCTGCCATTATTGTCGCGATCTCTTTGGGAATGAAGGACTTTAAACAGATTTATGGAGTTACAGAAATGACCATGGCCAGCTCTAACAAAACAAGCGCCATGTAAGTGAGACCTGTTGGGCATTTGTTGTTCAGTCGATAATGGAAAGTGTTATTCAGAGGCTTCGTACTTATCTCTTCATAAGGCTTGAGTTCATTCTCCCCATTTATTTATATATGAATAATTAGATATGGATACATAAAATCTGATAAATTAAAATCAATAATAAATTATATCTATTGTATATGTATATATGCTATTCGATACATATTATTTGTAATCTTTACACACATGGGATAAATATATACATATATACAGATGTCAATTTTGTTAAGTGTTTTCTCTTATTGAAATACTGTATTTCTTGCCTCTCACAGCTGCTGGATCACAGACAACACCTACTTCTACTCTGTGAACTTGACGTATTTCACCCTCATATTCCTCTTCAACTCTTCCATACTGATAACAGTGGCCGTCAACATCTGCAGGATGAAAGACACACTGCAGAGCAAACCCAACCAGCAGGCGGCGACCAAGAGAAAGAGCCTGAGCTTCAGTGACAACTGCAAGAGCAGCATCACTGTGCTGGGAATCACCTGCCTGCTGGGGACCACCTGGGGCTTGGCCTTCCTGGGCTCAGGATACATCAGCTACCCCATCCTCTACCTCTTCTGCATCCTCAACTCCACACAAGGTCTATTGGCATCTCAGCTCAGTTCAACCGTTTTCTAACAGCTGTCTAAACCTTTCCTAAAGGGGCATTGTGTGGGACTTACTCCCATATGGCGTTGAAATCGTGCATCAAATTCAAACAAATAGTGAGCTCTAGCGCCTCACTTTTTCAACCCCCATCTTCTCCTCCAACGTCTCTGTGCTGGCCACCATGGAAAATGCATTGGTGCTATTTGTCCCTTGCCGGCAGCTGTAGTTTATAGATGGCAGGGTGTTGTGCCGCTTCCCTACCGGCTTATATATATGTATTAACAAATGTAAAATTCTTCGCTTGCAAGAATGTGTCAAAATATTATAAGAGGCCATAATACACCAATGATAACATATATATAAATGTTGACATCAATTTTGGTAAAAAATAGCTAAAATAAATACACAATGTCCCTTTACATATTCATCTTTTGCCAGATCTGTGCAGGTCAAAAGCATAACATTCCCACAGACCACAGAACTCATGTTTCATAGCTTCTATGTGAACTGCAGAAAAGCAAAGATGGATACTCTAATCATTCTAGGTCCCCTTTAAATTGATTTATTGAACTCCTTTCTTTAACTGATGTCTGTTGTGTGTCTTCATCAAGGTTTCTGCATCTTCCTGTGGATCTGTCTCTCAACCAGGAGGCAGAGGAGGAAAGAGCTGAAGGACAGTATGAACTCAACTCCTGTGAAGACCTCGATATCTAAATCTGATTAGACCCTCAGCCCAGCCATAAAGACATAATCACTGATAAACACTGTCCATGTAACCACGGCGACATGAAGCCATCACAGAACGATCTTTCATTGTAGAGTTTGTTCTTTGTAAAGCTTCACCTTCAGATTGATTGAATTCCATCACTGTCCTGTTGTAAGATGCTTCTACGTGTGCTGCTGAATAAAGTCTGGAGTACACATTTGCAAAAAAGTACTTGTGCAAACAGACAGGTTTCCGGCAGATAATGGATTTGAATTGTTTGTGTCCTTATTTGTATGTTTCCTCAACTCTTTTTGTGTTTTTCAGAAACCAGAACCTTGTCGAGGTCTGGGTTTCACTTCCACATGTGTCAGTTGACTTGTTGACCACTATTATCACTCATCTCTTGCGTCTGTTGGTGAAGGGCAACGTTCATAAATTTCCCCTTTTTTTCCATTCTCTCTTGTCTAGAGTCAAGAGTAAAAACATCTGCACAAAGCTTACATAAACTGTGTACATTAAAAAAATAGATTAACATTACTATCATTCTATGACCTCACACACATTATTTAGGTTAAATGATGGACAATTGTCACCAAACATGCCAAGAGCATCACAATGACGCATTTTGAATCACTTCCTGTATGACTGAGACATCCACCCCATGTGTAGTGTGAATATGAAACTCCCAGCTCACTGAGTGAACAACCAGCAACCGGAGCAGAGCTGTTCTCCTCCGTCTGTGGGACTGTTACATCTTCTGGGCGTTTGACACACAACAAGAGGCAATGTGGACGACTCTTTTGCTGCTCATTATCGTCGGGTTTTCTGAAGCTAAAGCTAAGGCCAAAACTGAAGGTGAGTCACATCTGTTCTGTCATGATGTCATGATGTGAAAACTGTCCTCACAGTTTACAGATTGAGTTCGAAAACAACAAGGAGAAACACGAGTTTAGCTGTTATCTGACAGCCGAGGCTTAAACATTGTTGTGCAAAAACCACGGTTTCCTCTAGTTGATGCAAGACTCAAGTACGCTGAGAGAAACTACCCTGTTTGTCCAGTTTCTGACTCTGACACTTTGTTTCTCTGTCACAATGACTGACAGGCTACTGTGAAGATTTAATCAACAAGTGTCAAAATCAGACTGAAGTCTCGTTCACCAGGTATGACATACATGATAGAGTTATTTTTACATTTTTTACATTTTTTTATATTTAACTGACCTAGAAAATGTCTTGCAGGTGTTATGAGGGCGGCATGTTGACTTGTACCTTTAGACTGCGTTTTCCCTCAGGCATCGTTCGTCGTGAGGTGAAAGTATCTATCGAGGTGAGTGCTTTCTACGAGGACCCCGTGATGTACGTAGATTAGCGGCCTTCCATAGATAATGTTGTAGCAGCCCCTCCTCCTCTTCTTTCATCCTACAAAGTCAATTATTTCCATCCTTTAGTTCTTTTTATCAGAGAGAGAGAGTGATTTTTTTTGGGGAGGTGGGGGGGTAATATTTGTTACTGAATCTAATCTAATAACTTTGATACATAAATGAATGAATGATTGCACGCCTGCAAGTAAATAAATCAATATTATATATTATATTTATATCAATATTCATATATTAATGGAAAAAATAAATGAATGAAAATTGATCCAAATGAAAGAGAGAGATAAATGAAACTTGTTTAGTTTTTGTGGGTGAAACAACTGCGTTTTGTACGAAATGTGGAGGAAGTTAATTTTTCTTGTCTTTGCTGCTCATGAAGAGTATTTATACAACTGAGAACAAGTGATTAGGTCACATGAGGAGAATCATCAGAGTGAAGATATAGAAATCCCCTGTTACAGGAATTTACTGTGGATCCTGTAATAAACTCATATCATGTTCACCTCTTAAATGTGTGTTTTCAGGCTGAACAGAGAGTCTTGACCAATCACCACATCCGCATCAAACCCGCCGGTCTCCAAAGAAGCCGGGGAAATGGTTCTGAGGAGGAGGTTCTGCTGATTTCCACTGTGCTTGACAGCACTTTATTCAAGGTTAGTCTCTCTGACTGATGAAAGCCTCATGGGCAAAACGTCTGAATTTCTTACTCATAATCCAAATAAACATAGATAAAGAGAAATGGATAAAAAAAATTTCCCTCCAGAGACATGATTGTGGCTGCGGCTCAGACAAGTGTGACATGATGAGAAGATAATATTATACCATATACTAAAAATATTAGATGATAGAACTAACTTTGCTCTCTCAGCATGCTGTGTTTAGAGTGTTTTGATCAGCCAGCACGTCAAGATAAACCAGATCAATACAGACTTTGTGTCCATTTCCTCACATGCTGATTTGCATAGATTTCCATGATAATCTGTACATTCATAGACAGCACTTGTGTAATATGAAAATTAAGTTGGTGTCTTTGGTGACCTGAAAAAAAAAACCTGTTGCCAAAAGCAAGAACACCATCACATAATAATGATAAACTTATTTTATAGAGTACTTATCAAATGAAAGTACTACTGTAAGTGCCTAACGGAGAAATAAGTTAAAAATAAAATAAAATAAAATCAGCAGAGACAAGATAAACTTTAAGAAACAATAAAACTAGCAGGTCTATGAACCAAAGAAACACGTTTTAAGTAATGACAACACTCACAATGCAACATATCAGGCCGAATGTGTACACATCGCTCCATAACTGCAGCAAAGCTCGAGTTAACACTTCAGCAACAAGCTGAGAAGCTACACTGTTTAGTAAGAAATGTGAAATGATAATTCAAGTATGTAGCAGTCACGGTGAAGCCCACATGTGGTGTTTAATTGATTCATTACATTTAGAAAAAGTTCAGTCATGCCCCATGATGTGCAAATGCAAAAAAAAGTGTTTCCATTACACTTTTAGCAATTAACGTCTATATTGCTGCGTCTGAGAAAGCACCTCATATGAGCGTAACTGTGCTGTCAGGGGCTTTTTTGACATGTAGGCGTTTCTGTTTTTCAGTTTTTCATTGCAACTAGGGTTGCAATTTAGGGTCATGTAAAGTCCTGTAGTAAAGTTACAGGCACGTACAGGTATATAGAGGCACATTCAGTTATGTGACTGTTCATGTCAGAAGCCAGCAAAGACAGACAATCAGAGAAAAGCATTCTCACAGCTAATAACAGGTTAAATGAAGGGCTGTAACAAGGATGTCAGAGATTTCTGCTATTACCGTTCCTCGCAGCTCAGCCCCCCAGCAGTCCCTAGGAGAGGCCGCATTTCACATATTCAGCCTCCCCACCTCCCGGGCACTGTTATGAGAGGACATGTTCTGATGGTGAAGGCTGGAAAGCACAAGGTCTCCAACCTCCGAAAATGCATCAGCTTAACCTTCAAACACAATGAGACGGTACCATGACAAAACCCGCCCACCTCACATTACACTGATATGTTACAAGCTAAATCAGTTTTTCAGTTGTTTTTTTTTTCAAACCCTTGTGAATATATTTCAGGTCAACACCCAGAAAACTTGTGTGTTTTGGGAGGAGTCGCTGCTGAACGATGGAACAGGTTGAGACAGCGTGTCCTGCAGACAGTATTACTGCTCTTAAACAAAGGGATGACTTTAGATTTAAGCATTGTGTGTGTGTGTGTGTGTGTGTGTGTGTGTGTGTGTGTGTGTGTGTGTGTGTGTGTACAAAGGTTATTGGAGCACACATGGATGTGAAACCAACGTCACTCAAACTGAAGTCATCTGTGACTGCGACCACATGAGCTTCTTTGCTGTGCTTGTGGTATGTAAAACACTCTTCGTTTTATCTTTTTTTTTAGTTTTTTTTTACCTCAATACTTTCCAGTCAGACAGTTTGAAATGATTGGATGACATTTCATTGCATCTTCTCCTTGATATTTTTCCCCCCAGAACCCTGTATTATCAGTGGATGAAAAGAATGCAATGATCCTCGGCTATCTCACCTACGTCGGGTCATCTCTCTCCGTCGTCTTCACCATCATCAGTCTGATCATCTACATATTTCTACAGTGAGTTTTGTCTGTCAAGAGGCTGAAGCACGAAGAGGATGTGGATGATGCATGTACCATTGTTGGCCTCTGTCACAGAGCAGTTATACTGAAGTGAAACTACATGAAGAAAAAAATTGGAATGAGAATGAGTTTAGCTTTCAAAGACATGCCTCTTTTATCTTATTGAAAACACTTGCTGACAATTGTTTGAAATTTAAAATTCACCATTGACATATGCAAGATTAAAAGATTTGAGTTAGATTTCAGTTTTTTATAAGAATTAGCAAAACGAAACATTTGACAGGAAGCACAGTCGTTAGGATGGGAACTTCAAAGGCTGCAGTGATGCTGCCTCTTCTTTTCTGCACCAATGTAGGTCTTAGCAGGTGGTTTAAAAGCACCAATTATACATAAACTGTGGGGTCAGTTTACCTATACCTAATGAGACCAAAACCTCAACCACCAAATGCTCCCTTCAACTAACTTCACTTTCAACTTTAGCTTTATTTAAAGTACCAGTTCACAATAATGTCATCACAAGACTTTTCATGTAACAGCAATAGCTACAAAGTGAAGATTCCCATTGTCCTCCATGCTTCATGTTTTCAAAGAGGCACAGGAGAAAGAGCATTCAAGTGTCTAAAGACATGCAGCTTTATGTTGTGTGCCAAGCCGACATACAGAAGGAAGTGTGTCAGAAGTGGTGTGTGCTGCTGGTTTCTTAAAATGGAAATCAACACAGTTGACCAGTGGTTTCACCAGTGGTTTCACCAGTGGTTCAACAGTGGCACATTATCACACGGTTCAACTGCCTCTGAAACTAACTTGCGTCCAACGCTTGTAACTTTAATAAAATGTCAAACTGGCAAGGAAGAAATTATTAAAAACTCAGTTACTAAGAGTCCATTTGAAACAGAAATTCATGTAAACTACTTATTATATAAAACTGTTAAGAAATGTGTATACATATAAAAACATATATCAAAATGTTAACTCTGTATCTCAAAGTTAAATATATACCATGATGTTAAATCTAAATGGTATGTTAACTCGAAATATTTATATTTATTCTAAATCTAAACTTAATCCCAATGTTGAATCTAAATGTGAAGATTAAATGTTATCCAAATATCCAATTTGAGTTCTTAATGTTAAATCTAAACCTAATTGGAGATCTAAACCAAATCACAGTTTTTGGCCCCTTTTGACTTTTTTGCTTAAGGCCCCATTTTGGTCAGGGGCGGCCCCGACCATATTGTTGCATTCCACACCCCATACACTACACCACTGTCAAGCTCCTCTTTTGCCATTTGAAGAAACGCTGTGGATACTGAACATACCTGACCTTCCCTCTCAGACGACGCCGCCCGGAAAAGGCCATCGGCGTCCACATCCAGCTGACGGTGGCGCTGCTCTGCCTGCACCTGAGCTTCCTGGTGAGCAGCTTCGCAGTGATGCTGCTGTCTCAGAACCAGTGGCTCTGCCAGGGTCTGGGCCTCTTCTTACACTGGTCGCTGCTGGCCACGGTCAGCTGGACCGCGCTGGAGGGCTTCCACCTCTACCTGCTGCTGGTCAGAGTCTTCAACATCTACGTCAGGAGGTACCTGCTCAAACTCAGCCTGGTCGGGTGGGGTAAGTAAAATCAAATCCAAAGTCCCTTGTTCATAAAAATCATTGTGGCTACTGTGATTCTATCTATGCACTATGGGCCAAGAAAGGTTTACCGGAATATTTATCCTTTTTTCTCTGTTCACTTATGTTCCATAACATAGAAGCTATGGAGCACTGGTTTCATCAGAAATACCACTAGATGCATTTCAATTACTCCTAGAAGACCTACATATCGCAATGAAAAATTGGTGATTGAAACTCCTAAATTTCGAAAGATCTCTGAAGACATTGTTGCACTTTCATGAGGTGGTTTTTCAGAAGTGTCGATGTCAAAGTTTATTGCAAAAGTGTGATGGAAAAACTTTTTTTGGGACATGAAGCAAGGAGTTTTGTAAAGCCTCTTGTCCACTGCCTGCGTGTCCAGATCTCGTTGGTCCTCATTCTACCAAAAATAGAAGCTCTGGGCATCACCTCCGGTGGTGGCTCCGCAGTGGGTGGCAGCACGAACATCGACTTGGATACGGAATGGATACGTATTGGGTCAGGGTGGAGGTTGACTGTACATGTAGGCAGTGGAAGTGAGGCTTTAAGACTTAACCCTTTCTAAATCCAATCAAAATGTCTAATAAAGCAGGTAAACACCACATGGGGCCTTCACCATGGCTGTCTGGACTCTGATTGACCAATCTGGCGTGCCGCTCACATGAACCTGTGACCTTACAATGCTTGCTAAAAAGCATTGCTTCTCAGTTTCATTCACTGAGCAGTAAATGGAGCTTTGCTGCAGCTATTGCGCATATCCAGTCTTATTTGTTGGACCCAGAGTCAAAGGAGGGATCAGACACTGGGGAAGATCCAGGAGTACGTAAAAACTGATGTTTCACCAGATATTTCACTAAACTGCTGTAAACTAACAGCCATGTGCCTGAAACGGAGGAAGGTGGGGTTCCTCTGGTTTGTGTCACATTCTGTTTCCTTCTGAATTCAACTGTTTTTTTGGCAAAATTTCAAACCAATGAGGATGTGATGACATTTTTGCTGTCCTGTACTTGTCCTGTACTGTTCTTATTCAACAAGCCATTTCTCAATGCTGCTGATATGGAAAAAACAAACTGTGTTCAACAAACAAAGCGTCAAACAGCTTCTTTTCTTTTCAGTGCTGATCATAACCAGGACTTGCTGTATTGTTCTTGCCTTTACGCAGGGATCCCGACACTGACTGTGGTGGCTTGTGGGATATCGGGTGTTTATGGCAAATACACTCTGGAACTGAATGATGACAACAATCACAATTCAACAGCAGAAATGTAAGATGATATTCAGAGTTTAATGATAATAACAATGATAAGCGTAATAACATTAAGTAAAGTACAACATCACTTTAAGGAAGCATCACATGTTGAAAAGGGGGTAGGAGGAAGTTAAAATAACTGAGTATTTCCTTTTGATTGCCTGCAGATGCTGGCTGAGCACCAACTTCACCCACATATATTTAGTCAGCTACATCACCACTGTGGCCTTTCCTTGTGTCGTCATACTGTGCAACCTGTGCATGCTGGCGCTGGTGGTGTATAAGCTCTGTGGACTGAGGTCTGAGAAGAGTAACAGCATGAGGGGCATGTACAAAGGGAACGACTCCAGGCTGCTCAAGGATGTTGCCACGGTGCTGGGTCTGAGCTGCGTGCTGGGCATATCTTGGGCGTTTATGAGCACTACGTACATGTCTCTACCTGGGATCTATGTCTTCACTGTACTAAACTCCCTGCAAGGTCGGTATCTGCATGGTCTCTGTTTAAAGCACAGAGAGTGCTTCTACATATTCATTTGTCATTCATTGTTATTCATTGTTTTTTCTTCTTTTTTTTCTCTGCAGGTGTGTTTATGTTCCTGTGGTGTGTGGCTTTGAGCTGCAAGTCTCGATCTGATATGAACTCCTCCGTCAGGGACCCTTCTACTCAGAAAATGATGACAACCAGTTTCAATAACTGATAATCAGAGCTAGCGTAAACTTACCTGACAATCAATTGCCTATATTAGGTCATGCACACTTAGATAATAACAAATAATTACTTAGACATGTCATGTCTTGTCTTGTTAAACATTGCAAAGGTGATCATGCATCATAAAAATGAACCCAGGTGTTCTTTGCAGGTACAATAAAGTAATACAACAATACAACAAATACAACAATACAACAAATGCCTGTTGGAAAAAGCAAATATGCATTGAATTGTGATTACAGACTGTTTTTTCTGTAGAGCAGATATTGAGAGTTATATCTAAATAGTGACTGACAACACCTTATAAATAATGGTTATGGAATATTATTCATACAGGAAATTAAGGTGTAGAATGCTCTGGGAAGTCCATAATGTTCAACAACATAATATAGAATAGATATTACATTATATTATATAAATGAAAAAATAGATTGGATAGATTTGAAATAAAAAATTCATAATGCTACTACAAGATATTGTTTGAATATTTTAAAATAAGGAATGAAAATCTCATTGCTTGTGTGCGAGGAGGTTAACTATACAATATAAACATTAATATCAAATGGTTAATTCAAAACTATGGAGAAATAACTTTTCATAAGTTTTGATAAAGGAATTGCAGACATGCATGGTACATCATGGCATCGTGAGGTCTGCAAAAGATACATTTTTACTATTTTTAAACAATTTTGAAGTACATGTGTACATACTATTTATTGTGCATTATATCTATTGATACTCTCCCTGTATTATCTTGCTGCTGTAACAATGCAAATATTCATTTTTGGGCAAATAAAGGTTTTGATTATGCATATATAAAGTTGTACATTGTTTCATCATGAACATCATGAACTAACCCTAACCCTAACCCTAACCCAGACCTGAGGTTACCCAGTAGTTTTGAACAACAGCCATTGTAATCATAGTTGCCACGGTAGTCACCTCTCAAACATTAAATTGTGGTCCAGCTTACCAGAACAAAAAACCATGTTCTGGTAAAGTGAAATGTGAAACATCCTCAGGAAACCATGATACATCTTTGATGTGGATGTCAATGGTCATTGTGTTTATGAGCTGTAGACGGCAGTTGTGAGCCTCTGAGCTGGTCGATTAGCAGTGTTTGCCAACTTTGTAGTGACTGTTCAGGCCCCTCTGGTAAATGTCTTTTTTTTTTTTTTTTAAAGACGCTAGGGATAAATCCAGGCATTTTTTCAGGAGTCATTAATATAAACATAGGCATGTAATACCCCCGGAGTGCCTTCAAGCACTAGGAGAAGGTAAGGTAGGATAGTACTTAATCTACAGTCGCTACAGCAGCCAAATATTATACAAAAGTGAATCACATTCAATGTGACATATAATACACATTCACAACTATATATAACAGTACAGAGAGAAACATCATAATAATAATAACAGCTATAGTATAGAATATTGTATTTTAAGTAATATGCAACAATCAAGTGCAAGTGCAAATTGACAAATTGCAACAACTACCTCCCATTTGAAAACCACAAAATAGTCCAATGATATTCTACTGTGTCCTATTGTATTCTGTTCTATTGTATGAAGCTACAGTAGCGGAAAGAAGCCAATGGTGGCAGTGGTGAGCATCCGCCTCCATCGGACACCACAGAAGAAGAAGCGGCAGCAGGAAGCAGGAGGACCCAGACGGAGGGACGACATGGACCCCAATACCACCATCCTGAGAGTGAAGAGGAAGCGGGGCACCGACCCCGCGGACGCTCTGCTCCTAGCCTGTAAACGGATCCGCCCGGAGACCGCGCAGAGCCCCGGGGACCCGGTCCCGGAGCCCAGCGAGGCCCCGGTGGAGAGCTCCGTGTTCAAGCTGGTGGCGACGGTGGCGACTCAGGTGAGAGGCCGCAGCGGGCGAGCGGGCGGCCGGGGAGGGAGAGAGGGAGGGAGGGGGGAGGTGGGGGACCCGTGGTCCTGGGAATGAGGCGCCCCGGAGATGTTAGTCCAGACCCAGACAGTGTAATGGACGCTTGTGGAACGTTAAAGACGAACTAAACTGCTCCAAAACAAGGGGCTGGAGGGAGGCGACGAGCCGAGCTGCTAGTTGTTGTTAGCATAGCAGCTAACGGACCTCTAACTTCAATTACAAAAACAGAAAACACAATTCAAAGGAATTATAGTTATGTCCTGTTTTGCTAATAATACGGTGACTAAATGAGTACTCGTGAAGCCCTAGGGTCACCCAGAGGGCTCTGGAGATCTTTGGGTGGCCATCGCACTTGAAGGTATTTGAAGATAAACATTTCATCGATTACTCACACGACGGGGAATTTCCACTGTTCGACAGCGGGTAAACAAAGTGCAGTTTACGCGTAACAAGTAAGCGGTGCGTCTGATGCAGGGAGTGGACCCTGGACAGGTCCGCTGGCAACCACAGGACACGGGCGATCATACCCAAACACGCCCGTGTTTTGGTGGAACCAGAAAAAAAAGACCCCACGCTGACACGAGAACATGCAAATTCCTGACAGACTCGATCTGACTGATATAAGAACCGGCGACCCCCTCGACAGCACTTGCCACTGACCCAGCATGTGGCCTAGTTGCTTTGATTTTAACAAACCATCTGGTAAAACCGGCCTGTTGCACTGGCCCCTCTATGGTGTTTTGGTTTACAATGCGATAGTAAGGGAATAACAGGTGGTAATGGCTTTGGAGGGCTGCCCGATGATCATTCCTGCTTATTGGCAGGCGTGATGAATCCAGAGTCGCCTTGTATCCGGTGTAAAGCTGTGCGTGTCCTCCCCTCCAGGACGCCCCCGTCCAGACGCAGGTGCGGCAGGCCCTGGCCCGGCCCCGCGCCGCGCACGCCCTGCGCCCCTCCGTGGCCAGCTCGCAGCGGATCCTCGGGGACCTGCGCAGCACGAAGTGGAGCACCCGCAAGGAGGAGCGCTACAGAATACTCTCCAGCCACCGCGCGGGCCTGCCCGCGCCCGCCGAGCAGCCGGACGGCACCGGCGCGGCGGCCCAGGATGGACAGGAGGCCGAGAGGGAGCGGGACAAGCGCTGGGGGCTGGGAGAGATCCAGGTGGTGGACCTCGTCCACGAGAACGCCGAGGAGCGGGACAAGTCCAAGGGCAAGGTGAGCGGAGCGCTGCTGGCGTCTGGGTGGTGTCTGAAATGGATTAATGGAGGTCTGGTGTCTCTCTGAAGGCTGAGGTGCCCTTTGTGAAACGGGAATTGACATGTTATTAACATGTCGATCACGGTCACAGTGAGCTTCTGCATTTGTACGCAGTGCTGTGGTCTCTCTCCGCACACCTGCCAGAATCGCAGACAGCTCCCTGTTGCCTCCTGCTGTCCTGTCGGGGTGAGGGATGAGGGACTGGACTGACTCCCCTCGCTCTGTTTCCCCTGTCCAGACGCTGTCCGCTGACCCCGAGGTGATCCTGTGCAACAACACCAAGATGCTGCGGGAGCAGCTGAGCATCTCCGGGGAGCGAGCGGGGGAGGAGCACCGCGAGCAGGACGGGGACTACGTCTACGACCTGTACTACCAGGAGACGCTGACGCCGGGCTGGATCCAGGACATCCTGTCCGTCAGGGCCTACACCGACGAGGGAGAACTGGTGTGTGGATGGATGCGTGGATGGGTGGATGGATGGCCGCACGGATGAATGAGTGCTGGAGTCGGAATGAGTGAGTGATGGAAGGCGTGAGTAGACGCAACAGCTAGGGTCTTTGCTGCTAACCCGTCAGTCTAGATAAAGATGGAGCGGTGGCGTCACTTACTGGGTTTGTCCTGAAACAATCGTCTCCGTTTGAAAATCCAAGTGACGCGCCTCACGCCCCCGCTCTCAACACCTTTCCCAAGCGAGCTCAGCATGTTGCCTTGCCTCAGGTGCCCGAGCTGGTGGTCCACGAGGAGGAGGTGTACGAGGACGAGGACGACGAGAACGAGGAGGCAAACTGGAGGAACGACTACCCCGACGAGGAGAGCGACGGCGACAGCGACAGGGAGGAGCGCTACGGCGGTAGGCGCATGCGGGGCAATCGGAGGCGCCAAGCTTCAGTGGCACTCAGGAGTACGGCCTGTGCGGTGAACCCCGCCCTCTGTGCGTGTGTGTGTGCGTGTGTGTGCAGGTTACTGGGAGGAGGAGCACTCGTACAGCCAGAGGAGCTGGGAGCGCTACCAGAGGGAGCTGCTGCACGAGCTCAGCTGCCACGGCGAGGCCGAGGACGAGGACGAGGACGGCGACAAGTACGACTCCGACTGAGCGCGCCGCCGCCGCCGACTCCGCACTCCAGCGCGCCGGCGGGGGCCGGGGGCCGAGCCACCACCACCACCACGGCGGGGGCCACAGCCCGAAAGGAGCACAGCGACATGGTGTAGCAGCTTGTGTGTGTGTGTGAAGCGTGCGTGCGTGCAGCGGCACTTTTGTTTTTGGTTTTTTCCATCGTGGCCAAGTTCGTTCCCCTCTCGGCCGCGCAGGTTCTGGAGTACGAGTTATCGACGGCACGTTCTGAGTGTCCTTTTTTTTATATATACATATATATATAACTGTGGTGGAGTGAACCGTGTGTGTGCGTGTGCGTGTGCGTGCGTGTGGGTGTTTGTTCACAGTGGACGCGTGGTAGAAATGTCAGTGTATTTTGCCTGGTGTGCTTCGTGCCGTCGGCACCCCTGTCGGTGGGGTGTCTCGGATCGCGTGTGCGTGCGTGCGCGTGTGTGTGTGCGTGTGTGTGTGTTGCAGTCTAGGGTGTTTGCATTCTGTGCATGGTAGCGCGCGTAGGTGTGTGTTCTCTCTGCGTAATGTGAACGTGTGGTGCATCGATGATTTGTTTTGGTTGCGAGTGTGAAGGCGCGACTCGGAAACCCCCTCCCCTTTTTCACTTCTCTTGAACGAGTGGAACTTTTTTGTAAATATGTAGATGTGTATAAAAAAAAAAGCTTTCAAATAAACTTCAGACATCTCACCGTCACGCTCTCCTGTGTGATGAACCGTCGGCTCGAGGGAACCGATGTGAAATCTTTTCCATGTTCAGACCAAACATTTCAGGAAAACCAAGCTTTCCAAACTTAGGAAAAACATTTAGTATTCATGTAATTAGAAAAGCAAATGATGAACAGACTTGTGTGTCCTTTGTCCTTTCCATGAATGGGAGTTTAAAAAAGGTTTTGAAATAGAAAATTACAATTGAATTAATTTCCCCCTCTCATCATCGAAATGGGATTCATTCATTCATGTCATGTGATGAAATCACCGGACAGCAGGAACAAAAAGCAGACCAAGAACAACAGACGTTAAGCCTGGAAGTCACCCTGAAGTCTTATGTAACCGCATTTGCATTAAACCTTGAAATGACAGGAACACAAATGCTGAGAAACCTCAAACATGCAAGGAGTTTGAGGTTTTGGGGTTTTTTTTCAGAGGCCTTGATAAGGAAGTTCAATGCTTAAGTAATGGAAACATTTTTGCATCGACACATCACCAGACATGAGGGGAAGGGGGCTCATACGGCCAGTTCGCTTCAAACAAGATGGAGCAATATTGAACTTTTTTGAAATCTAATTAAAACATCTAACGTCTCTCATTGTCCGTGTTCCTCAGAGTGGAGTCAGAAACACCTACAAGTCACAATCGTACTTTATTGAAGCTTCAGAAAGACTGCTGTTATTTTGCAAAAGAATTGAGGTAAATCTAATCTCTCCAGACATAAAAGCCTGTAGCTGCAGAGTGAGAGGGTGTTCCATTTGCAGCTGCAGTGACTTGTCTTGTTTATGACACACACCACATCATCAGAGGCCTGATCTCAGGAGCCATTTAGGAGAAAATGTTTTCATCATTTTACCAGTGGATTTTTATTTGTCATAAAAAGCCACAGAACAAGACACGTCAGCTAAACTATATATACCATTTTAATATTGATTTTGAGACATTCCACGTCCTGAGATAGACTGCATTTGAAAGTTTACTTGAGAACATTTAGAAAAAAAAAACGTTACAACAATTACATTACATGGCAACTGACAGATGTTTGTATCATTGGACAATGGAAATGGAGTAGGTCCATGTGCAGATATAAAGCAGATATAAAGAAGAGGAATGCTACAGCACAAAAAAATGGAAAGAGACGATTACAAAAAAGTCATTAAATACAAGACGGGCAGAGTTAAAATGTGGAAAAAGCAAAAGCACATAAAGGCAATGCCATTAGACCAGGCACTCGCACACTTCTCAGCAGACAAAACAACATTTTCTCCCTTTTTGGAATCCAGGACGGGACCTTACGATACTTTTAATTCTTAGGCCAAGACGAAGCACGTTCGCACATACTGCACGCGGTATCTTTCAGTGGGTCAGACTTTAATATTGCATCATCGAGTCCCTGCATCCGTAGAAAGTAACAAGGCAGCTCCTGAGGTCATCACGAGGCGTCAAGCCCCAACGCCTGGTTCAATGCGTAAAAGTCTCCGGGATTCCCACGGCCGTCCTGCAGCTGAACGCCCCGGTCGGCCGGTTCCAGTGTTGTAAACAAGTGGGTGAAGTCCCAAGCGCTTCAGGAAAATAAAAAGGCGCCACAGACGGTGGGTGTGTCGGGTGCTATTCACTCTTGTCCATGCCTGTGAGCACGCAGTAGCAGGCGTACTGAGTGAAGTGGGTCAGAGAGCCTGTGGAGGGAGACGGCGGAGAGAGGAGGATGAAGCAGCACTTTGTCACTGTAGAATCTATCGATCACAGAAGCGCGACAGGAACGTGATGCGTCGACATGTGGTTGTCGAACCACGATAAACACAAAACTGGGATGCTTTTGAGGCATTACTCTGACGAAACCGACGAGGACGAATACGTCTCAGTGCTTCGGACTCACGCAGCAGCTTGGTGATCGCGGGCGGCCGCTTGGACTCGGGCAGGTAGACTCCCAGGAAGTAGACGGGCACGCCGGACAGGGCGATGGCGATGCCAATCAGGGAGTTGATGGTGTCGCTGTAGAGGGGGACCGCCACCAGGAAGACGGCGCACAGGCAGAACACCACCGGGTACAGCAGCGTCAGCTGTGGGCGACCGCAAGCGCAGAGCATGGTATTTCTGCACTTCCTTCGCAAATGTTGATCTATCTCTCCAACGCCTGCAATGGTTTGAGGTCTCAAACCAGGCTCCCAGGAGAGCCGAGCCTTCTCACCTTGAGAGGCCTGGGTCTGTCCGGCTCTTTCCAGCGCAGGTAGATCTGCCCGGCGATGGACAGGCCCATGAAGAACCAGTAGCTGAAGCTGTAGTAGTTGATGAGCTGGAAGACGTCCTCCACCGTCAGGTAGATCAGAGACATGACGCACTGCGCGGTAGGGAGGATACACAAGTCAGTGGATGCAGGGGCCCCGAAACTGACCCAAAATCCAAAAATTCTGTTGCCCTAGAAACTTCATTTAAACTCCAAAACTCAGGAAAACTTGTCGTCTCTTGCTGTACCTCTCAGCGTGTTGATAGGTTGTGTAGCTTTTCACCCAGGCTGTCTCAAAACCATGTGTGTTTCACATTTTCACCCACATTAGAGTGGGGTCAGAGTGGAAGATGGCTGAAAAATTTATCGTTTTTCGTTTTCACGCTGCTCCCAGCCACAATGTATGCAGTGGGCAAATTCCTATCCCCAATTTGACAGGTAGTTTTTTGCTCTTTCATACAATGTGTCCCCCAAATTTGTGCGCCTTACAGTATTCCCATAACGAAGGGACCGAAAAAGCTAATTTCTCAACCCGCATAGGAACTTCATTTAAATGTTAATATTGAGATGAACATGTGGTCTGTTTGTGTTCTTTTCACCACAGACAGACAGACACACACACACACACACACACACATACACTCACTCGTTCTCTCTCTCTCTCTCTCACACACACACACACACAAACAGTCACACATCGTTTTGTGTATTGTGAATGTGATGTTCTTTTGTGTGATTTCTGGCCAGAGCAATTTCCCTCCTGGGATAAATTAAGTGCTTCTCTCATCTGATTTCCTTTCATTAGCTGAAACGGTGATTGATAAGTCGTCTCCACTTTCAGTTAACAACCACGTTTGCAGTTTGCTGAACCCCCTCCGCTTAAACTGACGTGTCGATGATGAGTTTGCGTACATTGAAGATGAGGGCTGGAATGGGAGTGAATCTCTGGATGTGGATCATGGACAGAGCATCTGGAAGGTGACCCTCACGTGAGCCCACGAAGAACAGCCTGGACACAGACAGCATGTAAGCCACATTTACAGGTGTGTGCATGTGTGTGTGCATGTGTGTGTGTGTGTGTGTGTGTGTGTGTGTACCTGGAGGCAGCGATGATGGAGGCGTTGAGGCCTCCGTAGCAGGACAGGGCCACAGCGATGGGGATGATCCAGCTCATCACTCCCAGAGTGTGATCTGCAAATGTCTTGAGCAGAGACCACGTGTTATTGTTGGTTGGTCTGTTTGTTTGTTTCTTCCCATATATTCTCCCCATTTTGGTTGTTTTAGAGATCATAATCCAAGGAGTTGCAGTCTGTGCCGACTGGACTTTTTGTGGATTCTCTGAGTTTCATTACATGAGAATCGAGGTTCATGACTAACCCTTAATGTCCTAAACAAATGTCCTAAAAACTAACGAGATGCTAATGGACATCTGAAGACGTGGTTCTGTCATGCCACCCACCCGCCTCATTTAATGGTGTTGCCATGGAGACGGTTCAGCACTGTCTCCACTTTCTTGAAGATTACGCTGATCACAAGGATGCTGTGGAGCTTTCATGTCAACAAGTGAAAATGTTCCACTCTTCATTTATAGAGTCCAAATGTAGTAATTTCAGTGATTTCTTGATGTGGCAGCCTCCGTTGTGGTGAAAAAGAACAGACTGGAAGAAGTTGTTGAGGAGTGTCAGAAGATCATTGGCCTTAGCCTTAACAGCCATGGTTGAGCTCTACAGCTCAACCTGGCTGCCCAGGCACTATGGATTTTATTCTTACCCCATTATACTAGTAATGATTGATGATTATACGTTCTTATGGTGTTCTACTGTTTTAATTGTACAGTGGAACCTCGACTTATGAGCACCGTATTATACGAAAAATTCAGGATACGAATTGGGCTTTGAAGAAATTGCAAACAAAATCAAAAGTGCTGCCCGACAGAGACCCTCATAGTCACATATTTTAATATTATATTAAAACAGTCATATATTCAGACTTTATACAACTGATTTTGGGGAGGGAAATAGAGGTTCCACTGTATTTATGTGCATTTCATCATGTGTTGTTCACTCACCACTGCCACAGCGTCACTGGCCAGGATGGCGCTGACGTCCAGCACGGCGTAGTACGCCACGTTGGTGAGGATGTAGATGATGGTGACGATGGGCATGGAGATGGCGATGGCCAGAGGCAGGTTCCTGGAACGGCGAGCCAGCTGGTTAATTTGTGATCAGGCCGGGCGGAGGACTTGCAGTATACGTCACGGTTACCTCTCGGGGTTCTTGATCTCCTCAGTGACAAAGTTGAGGGTGTCCCAGCCGGAGTAGGAGAAGAGAGCGGAGTAAAGTGCCAGTGCTATGTCTCCAGGGTCTGTGGACGAGCCCTCAAAAGAGGATTCAAAGTTGTTTGTGTAACCTGAGAGAGAGAGAGAGAGAGAGAGAGATGCAATGGTACATACACATTGATGAAATGATTGATTGAACGAACACCTCAATAACATCAGTTACTACAAAAAATAAATATATTAATATGTGTATATATGTCATATATATTATTAAATATTTAATATAAACAATAAACATATATTAATATGTCAAAATATTTTTAAAGCATATGTATTTTTGATTATTTACTATTTTCTATTCTATTGTTTAATTATTTTATTTTGTATATTTTCAAATATTTATAGTGAGGGTTGCAGAGGTATCAAACTTTTAAAAATCAAGTCTGCTATGCATCTCAACAGGCTTTCATCAGTGACAAGACTCAACTCAACATAATTCAATGAATGTCTTCATTGGCTATCTGCTGTCTGCTACTATAGTAAACCAAATGTCCCCACGATGGGACTAATAGGGATCTTATCTTATCGTCAAGTCATTTGAAATGAAGTGTAATCAGTCACATCCATCAGAATAAAGATAAAAACCCTCCCTCACCCTGGCACAGCTTCACCAGGCCGGTGATGATGATGACGACCAGCGCCGCCACCTTTGCATAGGTGAAGATGTCCTGCACGCGGGTGCCCCACTTCACGTAGGCCGAGTTGATGAAAGTCAGCAGGCCTGTGGAGAGACGGGGGGGGGGGGGGGGGGGGGGGGGGCGACCAAAGCAAACGAATTAAGGCTCAACACTGTGACACTTCACAAAGCTGAGTAACTGAACTGAGAGCGTCGGCCCCGACTCACAAATGCAGGCCGCGGCGATGAGCCGGGAGGCTGCGTACGGCGGCTCACAGGTGGGGAAGAGCGGCTGCACCAGGTAGTTGGCGAAGGTGATGGCGATGACGGCCTGGCTGGTGGGCTCGATGATCAGCAGGGACGTCCACAGGCGGATGAAGGCGATGAAGCCGCCGAACGACTCCAGGATGTAGGCGTAGGACGCCCCCGACTTGGTGATGGTGGTGCCCAGCTCGGCGTAGCACAGAGCGCCCACCACGGAGAACAGGCCCCCGATGGCCCAGATGACCAGCGACAGCCCGTAGGAGGCGCTGTAGATGAGCACGCCCTTGGGCGAGACGAAGATGCCGGAGCCGATCATGTTCCCCACGATGAGGCTGATGCCGTTGAGCAGGGAGATCTCCTTCTTCAGCTGCATGACCTCTCTGGACTGCTCCAGAGGCTTGTCATGGTCGGCCATGATGCCGAGGACCAGCTGGGGACGCCTCGTCCCTGTTCTGGAGACCTCAGGAACAACCTGTCCGGAGGAGGCCAGAGGAGACCACTCAGTGAGTCTGAAAATGAGTTACAGTGACTTCAGTACCAGGAAACACAAGGTTTCAAAGGAAGCATGGAAGGAGACCTGGAATGGAGAGTTTATCCTTGATCTCTGGTCTGAACATCGAAGCTATGAGACGCTGGTTTCAGATGTAATGCCTCCGATTCTATTTTACACACAGAAGCAACCCCACATCATGCACATCTGGAAACCACACAGGATGGCAGGCAAGACACAAATGACTTCATGTTCCTGGCTAAACAGCATGGCTTCTCAGCTTGTTTCTCCTGCAGCTATGGAGCGATGCGTCCACATCCAGTCTGATGTGTTGGAGCCAGAATCAGAGGAGGAACCAGAGACTGAGGAAGAACCAGGAGCAGAGACTCTGACAGTTCACCAGAAACTGAAAACCAAACTGCAGCAGACTCCCTGTCATGTGCCTTCTTTTATCTTAGCTGCATCTCAAAATGCAAATTTTAGACATGAATGAGGACCTGATGATGTGTTAGGACTTGTACATTTTAGACTGTTGTCAGTAGAGTCGTGGTCAAGGTCTGTAGAGGTAGCTTCATTCCTTGGGTTAACACTGACAAAACATAAAGACCTGCCCAAACACCTGAAATGAACATACGAGAAGATAAGTTTGGAGCTATGAATTTCCTGCATCGGAGATGTATTACCATGAACCCGAGCTTCAGTTGTTATGCAATCAAACAATCATCCCTCAGGGGGACAGAACATAACGTAGGTGTGACGAACATCACTGAAAAGCGTTGACATTTAGCACACGTGTCCTTTTTACAACTCCGACGTGTCACTCTGATGCAAAGCCCTGAGATGCTTGTCACTTTACTGTGAAAAGAGTTTTGACTTCGGCCCTGGCTGTCCACTGCTCCGCTTTTTGTCCACTGAGTTGTTGACATGATTTCGCAAACTATGTGGAGCGAATAATGAATCAGTAGCTGGGTAAAATAAAAGGGTGATGTAGTGGCTGAATGGGCATGCATTTTTAGGACAACTGAAGACCCCGGGAGTGAATGGTGTGTGCGTGTGTCTGTCCAGTAATGGACTGGAGACCTGTCCAGGGTATATTCCCTGTGACCGACTCCTGCAGACCCATGCCACACTGTTCAGGTACAAAGCAGGTTAGATGATGGATTACTAGTTAAAACGGACCATAAAAACAAGCAGTAACAACAGCTCCTCTAACTCTTTTGTCGCTTTAATGTCCTAAATTGTTGTGTCTTTGTGGTTTAGTGTAACCAGAGCTGGGCGGGATGTCCTGCCAGTGAACAAAGAAACAACAAAAACTACACATAAACTCTACTTTACTTCATTTTTCCTGACCCTCAAAGACACAGCAGACCCCGCTGTTGTCTCCTTTCATAGCTCTTTTTATTCCACTAAAGTGTTGGACCTAGGTCAATTTTCGAGCCCCTGTGTTCTTGTTGCAAGAACTGTACCGTCATCTTTGGATCGGAGGGTCTACGTTTCAATCCCAGCCCAGCCCTGCCTACATCCTGGAAGTCTCCTTGGCATGATACTGAACCCCCAAACTGCCTCCAATGCAGAGTCATTGGTTGGGAGTGTGCGTGAATGGTTAAAGCAGACCAAGCGTGCTGGTAGCCTCTGCCACCAGTGTATGAATGGGTGTAAACAGGTGAATGTGACCTGTGACGTGGTCTGTAATGTGCTTTGTGCAATCATAAACCACAGAAAGGCACTCTATAAGAATCAATCTATCTACCATTAGTACAGGACAAACAGTAAAAAGGCTGATAGAACAAGAGTTGAGCTGACAGACTGTGAAAAGTCCTGGTCATGGTTATCAAATGCAGATAAATCAATCACTGTGGCCTCTACTCTGACACACATCTCCATACAAAGCCGTAATGATGGCAGATTGTGTACACAGGGTGGATCAATGAGAAGCAGGTAGTTGTGAGTAACATCTGCTTTCTGTGGCCATCACACTACAGCTACATTAAAGTCACTGTGAATCCTTCTATCTATATAGTACTGGATGTGTAGAGTCTGATATGTGTCTTAAATGTAGCTATAAACATGATTAAAGTGGAATACTCGTGAAACACTTTGCCTTGCCATCGGTTTTCCTCCAAGAAAACGCCTGTACGGCTCATCTCCGCTGCTGGTTTTCAAAATAAAGTCGCTATTATGTTTATCACAACTCGAACCCCCTGAAACCACCTAATTGATATGGATTATACCAAGTCAGGTGTATTTGTGAGTATAAACCTCGAGTTTTAGCTGTGAGGCTGATATGGTATAAGATTGGAGGCGAGAGTCCAGTGAAGCGACGACGAACAAGGAGGATAAATGAGGATAAGCATGAAATAAACAAACAGCTCGTTGAGGAGAGTGTGCGTCTGCTTCATTGTGAAAGGAAGCTCTCTGCCCCCCGGTCTGTGCGGAGCTATCAGCTGTTAGCTTCACCGGAGCTGCCTCCTATTGTCCCGGTGGAGTGTCCGGTACAAACCCCGGTACATTCACTGGCTTGCCCCCACACACACACATATACACACATACACATATATACAAACACACATAGAGGGAGCGAGGTGGGTTCCTACCGGAGCTGGTCTGGACTCCTGCCCGCTGGGGATCACTCGGCGTCCGCTCACAGCAGCGCATCAGCTCCGGGAAAACTACTCACTCCTGCTCTGCCGCCTCCTCTTCCCCTGGGGCTGCGTCTGCCGCTGGTGCCGCTTCTGCCGCTCCTGACGCCTCCTCCTCTACCGCTAGGTCTGCCGCTAAGTCTGCCGCTCCTGACGCTCCTGCTGCTGATGACGTCATGTGACGTCGCGACATTTACACACGTGCGGTAAATCTGCCAAGAGTCACAATCTGTCTGTCTGTCTAGCAATCTATATATGTCTGCTTTTTTGACCACATGCTACTCTCATGTTATCGTTTCTTCTGACCTCTGTCTCCTGCTGCCTTATAGCGCACATTGCAACTCTGTTTTGAAAAATACTGTCATTATAATTATCATTATTATTATTGTTGTTTCCATGTTTTGTAATAATAGTAATAGTAATAATAATAATAATAATAATAATAGTAGTAGTAGTAGTAGAGGTACTAGTAGTACTTTTGTTGTTGTTTTGTATTCCTGCATGACTGCATCCTCACTCAGGATGAGTATCAGAAACAAGTCTGTGCAAGATTTGGTGCTGCTATCTGTTGCGTGTCTCGCTCTTGAAGACAGTGTTTATACTGATCTTACTTTTTTTTTAGTCGCCTGCTTCTTTTTTACCTACACGCTTTGCTGCTGCATCATTTGGGAATTAGTATGTTAGTAGTCTTAGTAATTTGTGTATATCTTTGTTTTTTGAATCCTGTGCTTATCACAGGACACAGCGCCTGGGGCAGAAGAGGGAAACTAAAACCTGATGACAGTTACACAGCATCTGTGAGAATATACAGACTATCATGATTCAGGATTATATCATGATTTCTTGCACGTCCTTCCTCGCCTCTGACATGGACAGTCAGGAACTTTCTTACAATGATCAGTATATAGATCTTATGCATTTTGTGTTCTTCCTCACAGATATTTTGTGTTTCCTCTGTGTTTTTTTTTTCCAACCTCCATACCTGCCTAACTACTTGTTATTTGAAAGCAGATTCTAATGAGTCCTCTACTAACCTTTGCAAATTCAGTCCTGATTTAGATCTATGGTAAAGAAAAAAGATAAAGAATAAAAGATAAATACTTCATTCCACAGCCTCAGAACAGGCAGGATAATGACATAAGCTGCCATTAAGCCAGACGGTGCTGGTGTGTGAAGAACAGACATGTAATTAGAGCTGTGGAGTGAGGAACATGGGGTCAGTGAGCGGTATGTGCCATCATCACGTTAAGGACTTTCACACAACTCATCCTACACACAGAGTAATGCACTGGCAGGAGTTCACAAAGTGCAGGGATGTGCTGAAAGGTAGTTCCTTTTCAACAATGTAATGATGTGAGCCATGACAATTAAGAAGTTGTGGGAGTGGGAGGGCTTTTAACGAAGGTATCTAGACCATGGGAGAAAACCAGTATCCCTCGGGGAGAATGACCAGGCAACAGCACTAACCACTGTTCCACCATGTCACCTTCTTACCTTCTGTGAAAATTTAAACAGTCATCATCATTTCCATTGAATAAATACCATATGTATAAAGAAAACAACGTGAAGTGCACAAAAGCTTGTTTCCGGAGAAGCTTCAGCTTCTATAAAACATCTGAAACATTCTCCTACTCAATAGTCTCCCTCAGAAACCTACTGGACTCCTCTGTGCTTAAAATTGTACTAAGTTCAAGACCTCATGTACAACACTGACATCTGATGGAAACACTTGTTAGTGCAATTAGTGTATTAGAATACCTGACATTAGGATATGAATGAAAGTTCTTTAAACTATAAAACTGATCATTTTATACACATTCAGTGCGGCTGCAAAGGTCAGTAGTTACTTTAAGTTACTTTACATAATGATAGATGGGGGATTTATGTGTGTGTATGTGTCTATATATATATTAAGGAAATGTCCTTCTCACCCTCTATGGGGTGGTATCATCCTCCAGCTCGGGTCCTCTACTAGAGGCCTGGGAGCGTGACGGTTCTGCGCAGTATCTTAGCTGTTACTAGGACAGCACTCTCCTGGATTGAGGCTTCAGATGTTGCTCCTTGGATCTGTTGGAGCCACTCACCCAGTTTGGGGGGCACTGCCCCCAGCGCTCCTATTACCACGGGGACCACGGTAGCCCTGACCTTCCACATCTGTTCCAGCTGTTCTTTCAATCCTTGGTACTTTTCAACCTTTTCATGTTTCTTCTTCCTGATGTTGCCGTCAGGTGGTATTGCCACATCTATCACCACTGCTTTCTTTCTTTCTTCCACCACTATGTCCGGTTGGTTAGCCAGGAGCTGTTTGTCAGTCTGGAAGCTGAAGTCCCACAGCACCTTGGCTGTTTTCAGCCACCTTCTGTGGTACGGCCCATTGGGATTTGGGGACTTCTATTCCATACTGGGCACAGATGTTTCTGTAGACTATCCCTGCCACCTGGTTGTGCCTCTCCATGTATGCTGACCCGGCTATATATGTATATATACACACACACACACACACACACATTTCCAAGTTAATTCTATTTTTATTTTTTTCAATAATTTTATGAGCGGTTTGTGGGGAGAGGGGGCGGGGCCACACCGAGGGGGCGGGGCTTTAAACAGGAAGTGCCCTGTACCGCGTGGCTTGTCCTCAAAAGTAAACAAAGCACCGATTCTGCGGTTTCTAGGCCGTCTGTTTCGTGTCGCTATACACGTAACTGATATTCAGCCTGAAAGTGAACTTTATCTGTCTGACAGCTTCTGAGCACACTCCCTGTCGAGGTTCCCACGTCTGATGGAGAAATGTGGAGAAATGAGAAGAGAAAAAAAATCCTGTTTTTGTCTCTCTTGCTTTAATGGTCAGTAGATCTGAAGCATTTCCCATTAAACAAATTTTCCAGAACTTCTGTGTTAACAAGGATAATGTTAAATAACATACTTGCAGTTATGAGCTCACTGTCACCATATCATTTTATTCTCATGGTCTTTATCTTGTGTTTTTCACTGTTTGTCATAACTTGCGTGCATCAGAACACAGAAGGACTGATAACTTATCAGGCAGCTGCCTTTTGTTTACAACTTTGAATGGTGGGATCTACCCAAAGAGACTCCCAAAGAGTCTAGAACCTTTTGTATGTTACATAGAGGTAAGGCAGATTATGATGCAGGTGGCATGATCGAGGCGATGAAAATATCTTGGGGAGGAATAACAGACCCCACATGTCAGCTCATAAAAGACTAGTGAAAAGAAACTTTGAGAATGTGTTGTAGTTCAGACTCTGTGTGTGCTGTAGTCCTGCTTTTCTTTGCAAAGATGTTTGTGATTTCAGCCTCGACTTGAGTAAATTCCTTATTCGAAAATAATTTCTGCATAACTAGAACAATAAGTACTACATTCAACTATTCTAGGTGTCAATCAGTGAATGTAAAATAAACCACTGTGTGTATTTACACTTTGTGAATATTATTCATCACTGGTTAATAACAAGATTATGTTGACTCTGCTGCATGGGCACAGGTCTGGGTTTCATCAGGGTTGAGGGTTTTGTCTTCCCACACGTAGCCAACGAAGGCCTCGTGAACTCCTGTGCCAGGGAGCTGCTGAGATATCTCAAACAGATCAGAGCTGAATATGCGCACCGAAAACAAACTAAGGTAGACACCGAGGAACATGTTGATCCTTTAATCTGCAAGATCTGAACGATCTAAAATCTGACACTGTGGATTCCTGCATACCTCTGCCATAAAGGGTGATTCCTACAGATTGTCACAGGAATGGAGAGAAACTACAGGAGGGCTTTGTTTAAGTCTGTGGCCAAATAAGATAACTCAAAGTGAAAATGAAAGTCTGACCTACATTTCAGATCTGTTTGCCTAGGCTAAACTCTCCTAGTAAAATCTGTGGAAGCCCGATAATAAAACCTTGTATATGTTTAAGGTAGTGAAAAAAGAACGATCTTGATGGATGTAAAAACCCCTCACAATCATTTAGCAGATGATTTTATCCAAACCAATATATACAGGAAAAAAGAGACCTTTGTGTGAAAACCATTAGCAAACCATTCATCAAATTCATTTTGCCTTTAAAATAAATTTTTATGAGCAGAAGCTGAAGGATCTGTTAAAACTGAACTCATGTGAATCATGTCAATGTATGCTCACTGTGTCTGTGAGTGTATGTGTGGTTTCCAGTTCCCACACTCCTAACACCAGATGTGAGCGTCGATTGTTTCTTGCTTTTATAGCGACTTGAAGGAGCTTTGAGGTGCATCCCCAAACCCTGCGCTGAGCCACACGGTGCAGAGAGCAGCAAAAGAGAGGTGTACTCACACAACTGCACTCTGTGGTGTCATGTCAGGAAGCAGCACAAGGCTGCAGCTCTTGGCTGCAGCTCCACCGTCGGAAAGTCTGCATTATTGTAGTAGCGAGGTGGCAGAGGAGCATCATTGAAGACATAGGAAGCAATAAATAGTAGCACTACAAAAAGCAGAAAAATGAAGTAATTCTAGTCCAACTCCCTGGTAAACAAAATAATGAAATACATGAACAGTTTAAATGCACTGTACATGTGAAATGAGTGTTATTCTCGTATAACATAGTTTTATACTGAGGGAAGCAGCTCAAAAACAATTTGACGAGTGTCAAATGTGTTTTCTCATTGATGGCTGACAGGGATTTCCTGTGTACAGCTGCAATTTAAAGGTCATCTGGAGGCTTGTGCAGCAGGATTGCTCTCTTCTCTGCTGGCATAACAAAGAGCTGTGATTCAGTTAATATCAGTTGATGCAGAGGGTTCAAGAGTGGAATCTTAAAAGCTAAATGAAACACAGCCAAAATCAGCAGGCACTTCCAGAGACAACACCGTACAGTATATCAAATGTTGAGACAGTACCATGTGTGCCCTGTAGGAGACGCCCTCAGCTGCAGTGACAGCTGCGTCCTCAGAAACAGAACAGATCAGCAGTCACCCAATATGGGTCTCAGCTGGGGCTCAGGAGGAATGCTGGATATGCACACTCACTGTGTGTGCGTGTGTGTATGTGTCTCACACACACAGACCATATACAGTCAAGTGTTAATAGACAGTGAGTCATCTAAACACAGGGATGTTTTGCTCTGCCACAGCCACACAAACATAAAGCAGTTGCAGAGAATATACAGTGATCACCATGGTAACAGTGATGCATCAGACAAAGAACAAAGTATTACACAACTGTTTTATTCTTGACAACAACACAACAGCAGAGCGATAATACAGTTAAAGGAGCATCTTCTGTAACAAAACAAAGAAAAGTTTGTTAAACTTACCACACGGACAGAAACATGTCCCGGAGATTTTAAAGCAAGTCCACATCTCCTAGACCTATCAACAGACAAAATGTATTATTTATTTTTCAGGTTTTCAAAAGTCAATAATAGCAGCTCCTGCTGCTCTGGAGGTTGATTGTGAAGTTTAATGATTTGCTTCTGGTATATTTACTTGTACTTAAGCCAGATTCCAGGCTGATATACATTTGTGTAATTTACTTGACAGCTGATCATTCATAAGTTAATTTTCAGGGTCAGATTTGACATCACACATTATATATACAGTAAGCATCATGCAGTAAAAAATGTTTCAAAGGATCTGAAGTAGAGCAGCCACGCCTTCAAAATACTGTTTTCATGTTGTTTATGTTGCTTATGAACCACATGAACAACAACATTTAACTGGTACTTCTGTACTTTGACATTTTACATGTACATCATTGTGGTTGACCGATGTCCGGTGTCCTTTGAGGAGCTGATGATGGACCGTGTTTTGCTTTGTACCGAGGGTCATCGGGTGTAAAACCTGGACCTCGACTCTCTCAGCAACACTGGCCCTTCTATTTAAAGCAGTGTCTGCGATGCGACACACTGGCTGTAAACACCCTCTGGGCACGCAGACCCAGGTTCAAACACACACACACACGACTTCACCATCACACACACCCAAGAACAAACAGACACGCACACATGCACCCTGTCTCCTGCAAACACAAACGTGCAGCTCACATGCCGGGGTGGAGTTTGGCCTCAACAGAGTCCAGAGTGCACATATACACACACACACACACGCACTTTCCTGATTTAGTTCCCTCTCAGTACTGTAACAAACACTGTGGTTGATGCTCTTCAGCTCAGATATTTAAACGATATGCATGACCATACACAGTCTCTATTATTCATATATCAATAGACTCCCATTCAAAACCTTAGATTTGATGCTAGGCCGCGAAAAAACTCAAAATCTCAAATATCTAATTTAACATCCAATTACTGTATTAATGCCTGTATGTCATGACACGCGGAGACAATGTCTTAAGAAAACAAGATTTATTTGCAATTTTTTTGTACATTTTATAAATACACACAAATAGAAAAACAAAACATAATACTCAAATATATTTACACTCGTGGGTCTTACATGAACAATCAGTGAAACGTGGAAGAGAGTATCTGCTGCAAAGTACAAAATGGTCAAGTTAGTACAAAATATCAACAGTAGTTCTGTAATTATTCCTTAAGACTCCGTCAGAAACAGAAGGAACATCGCTCTCAAGAAATTCATTCACAAAGAATCATTTTGTTTTTGCACAACATTTATACTACACAGGTAAATGCGGCAAAGAAATGTTTAATACACAAGAAGGACTAAAGCTAAGGCACGTGATTTCATATACAGTCAAACCGGATGTGCCAGAGAGCAAAAAGTTCAACTTTTTTTCCTTTTTTCCCCCATATTTGGATCAGTGTGTGACACTGAAAAAAAAAAAAGAAGAAACACATCCACATAAATCCAGCCTCCTCTAAGTTCTACTTTCAATCTAACACTAACGCTTCTAACTACTCACTCGAAACGAAACAAAAAGAAATCGCGCTCCCGAAAGTGAAGCACAGAGCGATGTGTGTGCTGCTGATGTCGTCCACCCTGAGGGCTCGACTGTGGCTCGTCGTTGTCAGACGTGTGACAGTGCAAGTTGCCTACAATAAAGTCAGTACGAAGAGCTGTGTTGCTGTTTTTCTTTTGGCCGGAGTTCGATTATTATTTTGCCGCACGGTGGACGGCGAAACGGAGACAGTGGTGCGAAACCTGAGTCACTTTCAGCGGAGGCACTTGTGCTGCACAGCGAGCTCGCCTACCCCCCCCCCATACCCCCCACCCCCCTCCCATGAACAGCTGACAGGCGGCTCAGTAGTTGTAGAGGCGCTGGCAGGGCTGCTTGAAGTGGCCGTAGCGTCTCTCGGCGGCGGAGAAGCGCGTCTTGGCCAGGTTCTGCCTGTGGAGGGCGCCGCGGCTCAGCTTCTTCCTCTGGGTCTGGCTCCAGGCCCGCTGCACCGCCAGCAGGTGCAGGTTGCAGGGCTCAGGAAGCCCCCAGGCCGCCAGGCGCCAGGACAGGTGCCGCCGCACCGCCACTGGCCTGCAAAACACACAAGGTCGGTCAGAGGGTTAGTTTCTGGTAGTCCTAGGAATGCACATGGCCCGAATATCGCAATGAAAATGAGTGAGAGAAACACCTAAATGTCGAAAATGGGTGGTGGTTGGGGTCGTTATGTGGAGGTGGTTTTCAGATATAGAAGTTTATGGTAAAAAGTGCAATGGAAACACTTTTCTTTTACATTTACACATCATTAGAAATAATGTACGGGGGTCAATAGATAGATAGATAGATAGATAGATAGATAGATAGATAGATAGATAGATAGATAGATAGATAGATAGATAGATAGATAGATAGATAGATAGATAGATAGATAGATAGATAGATAGATAGATAGATAGATAGATAGATAGATAGATAGATAGATAGATAGATAGATAGATAGATAGATAGATAGATAGATAGAAGCCTCAAGCCTTGAAAGATTCATGTTAATGAGTGCTAAGTTACCTGATGTTATCGTCCTCATCTTCATCTGAGCCAACCTCTTCTTCCTCCTCCTCCTCCTCCTCTCCTCCACTCATCCTGCATCTCATCTGGTAGACTGACATGCTGGGGTGCTCGATCAGCAGGTTCTCCAGGGGATCCACCTCTGGCACCGACAGCGGTCCAGACTCTGTGAAGGATAAAGAGATCTGTCACGTCAATCTGTCTGTTTCCCACCCCCCCCCAGTAAGCAGGGGCTAAAGCAGCAGCAGCCTCCAGCCTCTTACCTGGCAGGTTGACGATGACCCAGCCTCCGTCCTCAGACTCCATCAGCTCCTCATAGCGATCGTCCTCACCAGCCTCAAAGTCCTGGCTGGTGTTTCCGAGCAGGTGAGCCAAAATCTTTCCAATCATCTTCACACCTCAGGTCTGATCCAAATGTCTGATCTGTGAAGTAAATCAAATTGATCCTGAATATTGAAGGAAAACACACTGTCATGCATTGTATTATGTATTATTATTATAACTGAGCAACATTCACTCTGTGCCCAGTGCAAACTGTCACCCTCTCTATTTACTGACACCATTTCCAATTCGGCTGAAAACGGGGACAGCGCCCCCAGCAGGCTGCCCCCAGTAACCACCCACAGAGGCCACTGAAAGGTGAGCCGTCTGTGGTGTGACGTCCCCGTGACGTCAGTGGGAATCTGAAGGAACACGGTGGACCAGGAGAGTGAAATTACCTCCAAGGCACCAACATTATGTAATGTGTGACACCGACTTAGATTTATTCCACGAGGAAGACTGATCACACGCAAACGTGCGTGTGTGTGTGTGTCCTAGATGTTAGGGTTACCAATTCCACTGTCTCAACACGCCTTAAAGTTAGAAAAAACAGACACAGGCCTCATCCTGTTTATCCAGGTTAGTGTGTGAGTCCCTCTGTTTGTGTGTGTGTGTGTGTGTCTACAATGTTAACTGCTGACGTCCTAATGGTCATCAGCTGTTGTCAGCTGGTTACAAAACAACTCCAGAGGGACCTTCTCCCTCCTGATCTGTGGAGACATGACATTCCCGATCTAATAAACCTCCATCGAAGACACTTTCTCCTCTATATTTGAGAAGAGTTGGTGTTTTTCAGCCGCTGTTTGTTGTTGTTGTTGTTTAGGGTGCACATGCACCCATAAATAGCCCGTGTCTGTCTGTCTCTCTCACTGTCCTTCAGTCTGTCTGTAATTGGTGCAGTCTGTCTCTTTCTGTCTGTCCTCCAGGCTCTGTCTGCTGTCTGTCTATGTTTGCTATATCTATATGTCTTGTCTGTCTGTCCTCCTGCCTGTTTGCAGTATCTATCCGCTGTCTGCCCCCCCCCCCCAGTTTGTCCTCCGGTCTGCGTGTGAACCCGTCCTGAAGTAGCAAGTTTAGCACAGATAGCAAGTTCTTTGTTCCTCGCTGTCAGGTATCTCGGCAGGCTCTCTGGTCTGCAGTTGCTCCCTGCTCCTCCGCCCTGTCTGCAGCAGCCCCAGACAGCCCAGAACAAAGCCCCGGGACCGGGACAGAGACGGCGCCGGGTGTTTCCCCCCCTGGCAGACAGACTGTGGCTGTTCCTACCTGTGGCAGTGAAGCTGGGGTGTACTCTTCCTCTTGGTGGTCGCAGGGGCAGCTCTCACTTCGTCCTGTCTTGTTCTTCAGGGTTTGTTTTGATCGCAGACTTGTTTATCTCGGCGTTCTCACTGTGTCCCCGACGTCACTAGAGCCCGCCCACCGGGGGCGGGACGTTTTGCGTCACAGTCTACGTCTTACATAAACAAACTCCTCCCACTGTACTTTGTTTTTCTTTAAAATGAATTTCATAATAGGAATATCTATAGAACAACAACACGTGGAACATTTTGTTTGACTTCTTCCATCATCCAACGAAAAAAGTAAAACAAGCGTTCTCATTTGAACATTGCTTTGCTTATTATATATTATTCAGTGCAATTTCAATTCAACTTTACTTTTCAGATAAGCCTTACATACAAGAGACAGCACAAATCAAATGTTCATCCTCACGCACCCATGGGGCATACAGAGAGTAGAGTAAAATAGCATTTTAGAGTAAAACGTTCTGTAATAGACAACAGTAATAGACAACAAAAACAAATTAAATAGATGAGGTCATGCAATAATACAAAAAACAAACAAGGAGGCATGGTCCGTTATTTTGATGTGAGGTAGTGTGGTGAAGTGCAAATAAACAAGGAATATGGATGTGCAGTCCCTAAGCACAACTGCTTACTGATATCATGTGTTTCTTTGGCTACTGGATGCAATCAATCCGTACAGGTATAAATAAAGTAGTTATCTTGATAAAGGCCAGAGTTAGGCCTGGACCATGGGGAGTCCCCTTGGTACATATTGAGCTCTCTCTCTCCCCTCTCTCTCTCAGACTGACTCACAGTGTCCTCCCTCCCTGAGCTTGGTTTATGTTCTGCTCAAAGTTTCTGACCTTTGAAGGCAGTTTTTGCTGACCCACGTCACAAACACCAGTTTATCTGTGTGACTGTTGCGTTCTGGTTGTTTATGTGTAGAACAGAATATAACATGATATGCCTTTTTCATTGCCTCCAATGCCAGAATGACTGAATAAGTGAGTGAATGCAAAATGAATACAGTCAATTTGAGGCAGTGCTTGATTCAGTGCATCTCATAAGGTCTAGTGTCTTGAGATAACATTGTTTTCAACTGTGGTTCAAGAGTGGTTGCCATTGGCTATCTGTTAAAAACAAAAGCAACTGGACATTTCGCCTCTCATCCAAAGGTATTCTTTAGTTCAGAACAGAAGGCCAGTGTCCTTTGTTTTCTTCAATTAAAGACGTCGTTGTAAAGTGTCTCTTTAAATGAAGCCGAATTGAACTGAACTGAATAAGATCGCACTCCTGCCAAAATCACAGTCACAAGCCTATTTACTTTACAATGAACAACTAATTCATTGTCTTTTTGTCTTGTGCTGTTGTCCTTTACAGTTCTCTGCATGTCCGAACGCTGCCACCAATGAACAGTTTAAATAAAGTTTATTCTGAAAGGAATCAGCTGGAGGTCAGGGCGGAAGCAGGAAGTGAAGAGTCATCATGTGTCACGTGACGTGAGCAGCTGGACACGCAATTGAGGAGCACCCGGTGAAGAAACATCTGGACCCTCAGGTACGTCCAGATCCTCCTCTAATACCCTGTGAGATGAGTTTGGTGAAACTATTGATCTGATGTGCGCGAGCGTCAGTTGCTGGACTTGTTCTGATCCACAGACCGAGCGTGTCTGTGTGTTTAGTCAGCCGAACTCAACAGAAAACACAGAAAACAATCTGAACTACATATATTATTTTTGTGAGTCTGTTCGGGTCACATTGAGTCGCTTTGGGAGGATTTGGAAGGTTCAGCGATCGTAGATCTGCGACCAAGGTTTGACTATCGAAGCTTGCACACCAGACTCCATTGAGAAAAGAGCCGATTTAATGATAACTGAGGCTCTTAGTAAAATACGACGTGTTTATCAGATTTTAGGAAATGACAACAGCCACACCTCAGTCCAGCCAGACAGAGAAACTTAACCTGTCGTCTCTAAATACAACTCCTTGTGTTAAACTGTGTTGAGGAAAGTGAAAGTAATGGCTGAAAAGGCCTGTTTTTCCCACCTGCTGGAGGTTTAAGCTTTCATTTGTGGTATTCGTTTGTGGTAACCTGTGTAACAGGTTTGTAACCACAGAACAGATTTAACGTTTTAGTGGTATAAAAGTAACCATTCCTGTCCACACATTTGCATCCTGTAGTATATCTTCTAGACATATAAAATAGTACAAAACTTCTGCCCACCTCTCCCTCTATGTAGTCATATGTAGGCATATTGCAGGTGTCATCCTCAAGCCAGAGCTCTGCTTTAAAAGGCAAATTATCTCTATTATTAAGAACAGTCTTTACCAGCTGAGAATAATTTCCCCTCTCAGAAGTCATCTGTGCTTCTATTACATCCCAGCCGGTTTACTGCGACTCCCTCTATCTTGGTCTCCCCCTTACCAAATGAATGCATCTGCATTTGGTACCAAATGCAGCCAGTAGACTGCTGACAGGTACCAAGAAACAACAACACATCACCACTGTGTTGGTCTCCCTACACTGTCTCCCTATTAGCTCTAGGATCCAGTTCAAAGTCCTCCTGATGCCACATAAGGCACTATGGACTGGCCACTACCCATGTCTCGGATCTTCTACAACCCCATTCTGCACCCAGGTCCCTTAGATCTGCTGACAAGGGCCTTCTCTGTGTGGACTCGTCTCAAACAAAAGGGTGACCGAGCCTTTGCGGTGGCGGCCCCGCCTCTGTGGAATAGTTTGCCCCCAGATATTTGACTCGCCCCCTCTGTCTACTCTTTTAAATCTGGGCTTAAAGCATACCTTTACTCCTTGGCTTTTGCTGACCCTTAACATCCATTCCTTATCTCCTTTAATCATGTGTGTCCTCCATTGTCGTCGTTCATCTGTTGTTTTGTGTAGGCCTATTTTTTGGACCTCTTTGTCTGTTGTTGAACTTTGTGTTTGACCTGTTCACTCTTTCATCGCTATTACTACTTTAACTGTGCTCATCTCTCTGCTTATTGTTTAATGTTTAGGCTTTGCACCATATCTATCAATAGCAAGCATCTATTAATGTTTTTAAATGTGATTCATAAATTAGATTTACTTAGATTTTAATTAGATTTTCTTACTAACTTTATTTGTTGAGGATAACTAAAATTAAATAAATAAATAAAAAAAACAACAAGATTGGAATATATGTATCAACTGTGTAGAAAAAACAACTGAACTTTTATGAATAAGAATTAACATCTTAATACATGATAAATCAAATGCCAATAAAAGACACACACACGTGTGATTCCTCCTTGCATTGCATAGACCTGGACCAATGACAATCTCCATAGAAGTCTAGACACACACACACACACACAAACACACACACTCACACACACACTCACACACTACTTGTCTCCTCTCTGTCCTCTGCAGAGGCACAGTCTGAGTGCGGGGATGAGTCCGAGGATAGATGACGTGATGCGTCTGTGCTGTGAGCTCTCGGCTCACGATCAGATCAAAGTGGCGGTGAGGAACTCCACCAAAGGGGCGATGGTGGCGGGAGGCACCGCCTTCGTGGGGGGGCTCCTGGGGGGGCCCCCAGGCATCGCTGTGGGTGAGGACGAGCGCATCTTCCTCTGGTTATGTGTTCTGTATCGGCTCCAACATATCGAACCGGACAACAGCTGCAGTTTAGACCATAGCTACAGCAGAGCTTCCGTCGCTTCGTTACTCAGTACTTAGTGAAGGAGAACAAGCTGAGTCAAGCTGTCATGTCATGTCATGTAGGGTCAAGTTAAGTCATATAGTCATGAAAGTAACATAAGGTAATGGACAATCATAGGGAGTCATCTTCTCCTAGTCGAGGTCCCCTTTAACAGATGAACTGATGAGTAACTATGGCACTATAACACAAATAACTACAGAAGCTAACCATCTAAAATTGCCAAGTAACTACTAAATATTATAAACTCACACCTAATAACTATAAAAACAAAAAAATCAATCTGTGCTATGCTAACTACCTACTCAGCATTCAGACCTCTCATTCAGTTCATGATGAAAGCTGCTCCGTCTCAGCCAAAAGTAAAACTCGATTGTAATCAGATCATCCTATATGTCAACCCGTATAGGACGGTAACTCATACATTTTTATAATAAAATACGCCAAATTGGAATATTTTGACTTAAGGCGTCAAGGGTTGGACCAGAGTCCATATTCAGCAGGAAGAAGTAGTTTTGGGGGTTCAGCTCCTCTTCAAGGTCCTTTTCTAGGATTGGTCAGAGTTGAGCAAACCGTCCTTTTTTGAGATTCCCCATCAGTTCCTCACAGTTGCCCTCTCTCTCTCCCTCTACTCCTCCCTCTCCTCCTCCTCCTCCTGCAGGGGGCTGCGTGGGCGGCCTCCTGGGCAGCTGGCTGACCAGCGGGCAGTTCCGGCCGCTGCCTCAGATCCTGATGGAGCTGCCGCCGGCGCAGCAGA
This sequence comes from Karalla daura, assembly GCA_029224185.1. NCBI lineage: Eukaryota > Metazoa > Chordata > Actinopteri > Chaetodontiformes > Leiognathidae > Karalla > Karalla daura. The sequence goes on along the minus strand of CM055190.1, from coordinate 23,420,131 downwards.
AGAAGCTGTACGAGGACGTGATGGCGGTGCTGGGCAGCCTGGACTGGATGGACGCGGCTCAGCTGGTGGCGCTGGTGATGGGCAACAGCACGCTGCAGCAGCAGGTGACCGCCGCGCTGCTCAGCTACATCACCAACGAGCTGCGGGCCGAGGTCAAGTACAGGGACTGACCCTCGTCCACCCGGACTCTGCATATTTATATACAGATAGTGCATATTATCATGCTGGTTGGCTTGGATCTTTCTAGATCTGTTTTTTTTTTTATGTTACAAGGGAGGTAAGATAATCTGTGTGCAGAGGAACTGCCTTAACTCAACAAGCATCATGATATAGTGCAAAGATTCCTGAAGCTTCTCTTTTCCTCTTTTTATCATGATCAGGACACAGTCGCACACTCTGCATCAGGGTGTTTTTATGATGCCTTTGCTCATGAACATCGACAGAATAAACAGGTGGTTTTGTGATTTTTGACTGATGATTTATTCATGGTTTCTCGGGGGTCGTGACATTGAATGTTTGTAAAAAATACAAAGTGCATGGGCAAGTCTTTTTCTGAGGAAGAAAAAGCTCCAAGCCATGCCATAGAGACTAGACCAGAAAGTGTTCACATTTCAGAAGCTTAATGCAGTGAATTTTGACTTCGTTTCTTAACATCCTTCCCAGAAATGTTCTTAAATGCTCAAATCGATTTATTGATTTCTCTCTTAGCTGAGCAGTCGTTGCAGCTCTAGAAGAGTTTTGTCCAATTTAAGGGTCATCCCTGAAACTGTTTCCACTCTGTCCTTTTGGGTATTGACTTCCATTTTATTACCACAGGTTCTTTGTCTAAAAATGATGCATATTTCAAGTCACGGCATCCGGCATAACTACGGCAAAATTACATGTTTTAGTTAAAAAAAAAAAGACAAAAAAGCACAGGTGGTAAAAATAGGAGTAATCCTGGCTTTAAACATGATTATTTAGTTAGTCTACAACAGCTGCTGCTACCGTGGCTCTGTGACAGCGAGTGATCCGTGTGGTGAAACAAAGTGAGTGGAGAAACCAAGTGAAAAGTGGTGAACGTTGTCATGCGAGTGGAAACGGACAAACCCAGGCACCGGCTCAAGTGTATGAACATGGCGAGTATGAAATGCCTTGTGCTTCAAATGTACGTGTGCGAGTCTGTAAGAGAGATTCCCGTCATGTGGCCACGGAAATAACAGGTGACGCAGGCTGCAGCTGTCTCTGAGCCGTCAGCCTGAGGCTTTTCATCCACTGGAGGGCGTCGCCTGCACTCGTACTGTACTGTATGTGCCCAGTTACTCAGAGTGGGGGACACACATGAGTAGTATTACTACTGTTTTCCCATTAAAACGCAGCTGAGTCTTCAATATTCATAAAACATTAGTTAAGTGTTATTTGTAAAACGGACATGACACAGCGACAGCCCCATCCTTTCCTCAAAACGCAGCGTTATAAACCTGTGTCTGACAGGGAAGATCAGACACGTCGTGGAAAGGCACAAACTTTCCTCGACTTTCCTGAATGAAGACTGAAGGAGCGCGTACCGAGGACACACACGCACACACACGCTTCCCAAAACTTTAGGACTTGTGCTTGGTGACAATTGCTATGTGGATCACATATTGTAAACGAGGCTGCAGTTCAACAAGCCACGTGGGAGAGTGAACAAAAATGACAAGGTCCACGGTGTGAGAGCACAATGAAACCTACGGTCACTGGTTTATTAGAGCAAATGAATTCAGCCTAGAGTTACCAGAATGACACAGAACATTGCAAGCAAACTGTCAAGGAAAAAAGCTGCAGCCTGAGCTGAATCTGTTCAGGTCTGGTTGTAAGAGATGCCACAGTTTCCACTGCAGCTTGAACTAAACCTTCGCCTGCGGCTGTTCCACAGTACCATAGCCGGCACAGGCTGGAGGGGAGGGGGGGGGGGGGGGGGGGGGGTGTTTATTATCACACAGCTGTTAACAGATGCTCGTCATCATCGTGAGTAACTGGTAAAGTTCCATCTTGGACTCGGATATAAAGCAGAGAAGGCACACGGTGACGGGGTCTCCGGGGCCCGACTGTAAACACGTAACCAACGCTCAAATCCACTGGCCTTCAGTTTATGTAAAACCTTAACTTCTTCAAGACTTCGACATCAGCGAGGAGCTGGTTAAAAACTAGATACACAGGAACACTCCTCGGGTCCAGACCCAGGAACCCCTTGGTTCACGCATCGGCCGAACCCGTTAAAACACAATGTAAAGATTCATCCTTACGTCCTTCTTACCACTGTGGATCACCATTTCTCTAAGGAACAGTCAAAGCAGACGTTTTGCTTCATGTACCCTTTTCCGTGTACATCCAAGGTTTTTACACAGCGAGTGTCACACACACGAGAGTACAGATGGGAGTGCATTTCATGAGGCAGGGAATCGGCGTACGGAGATAGAAAAAAGGGGAGTAGAAAATGGGAACATCCCGAGGGTGGCAGTGCTCAGTGCTAAAATAAAAAGGTGTGTGCGCTGCGGGTGAAAAGTAGTGTGACGATGTGGCAGTGCTGAGAGTCGTACTCGTCTATTCCAAGGCTCCTCCTGTTCCTGGCAGAGCAGGTGGCAAAGGTTCACAGGCACAATAGTGTAAAGATATGCTAGAAACGGTCAACCGGCAATCCGTCCGGTGAGTGCTACGTGAGAAATAACGCACAGTGTAGCTCCAAAAAACGTAACCCATCCAATGTCTAGTTTTAGCTCTAATAATAATAATAGCAATAATAATGATAAAAGAAAAATACCACGATGCAAAGCTTTGCGTTTCCTCCTGAGATGACAGACGTGCGATATTCGTGAAACGAGTCAGCGTCTATTCTGACAAGTCAAAAAATATCTCGACTAAATCTACCTGTGTATCTAAGTTATATATATATGTATATATATATATATATATATATATATATATATATATATATAAATCTAACAAGTGCAAAATGGGAGAGGAGAAGAGAGGAAACGCCTCCCACTTCTGTGCAACAATTGTTGGAACCGCCCACCAGAATAAAAGGTCTCGTGGAAAACGTGAGCGGGACAGCGGAGATATCAGTGGTAAGAACTCGACCCTTCTTTTTTTTTCTCAAACCACAAACTAAAATCTCAATCAAGTCTCCCGGCCAAAGAGTTAAGGAGTCGGTACCCGAGCAGCAGCGGCAGCAGCAGCAACAACGCGTTGGGAGCGGTCGGAAAACACGCCGTGGAGCGTCGTGAGGGGCGGGGTCTTTGAAAGCAGTGGCGTATTAGTGAAGCTACGGGCGAAGGGTACAGTTTCACTTCATTTACATGACAATTAAGTGTAATGATGAGAATAAAAAAACGGACAGACAGACAAACACGATTTACAGGGGTATAATACACGGATTCGGAGCTAAACTGACGCTGGAGGTCGTTGGTAAAAAAGGCCGGCCGCCGCAGTCTTAAAACTGCTCGGAGAGGAGATCGCAAAGTCTCTGAGACACAGAGTCTCGGCTGGTCCGCAGGGTCAGACGGTACATCTGAGGAGGACAGGACACACACACGCAGGCGCACACACACACACGCACACACACACACACACACGCACACAGTTACACCGGTGCAATGCACTCTGGGGGTAATGAGGGGTTAACGCAAATATAAACAGTTAAAATGCACTAGAGCTCAATTTTATTTGAAGTGCCCATTCATAACAAACTGAATTATGTCAATCAATATTGCATGGCTGCAATGGATCATTATTTGATGATAATTACTGTCAGGGCTAGGGTTAAGTCGACTGGTCTGTGGATTACTTTCCTTGAGCAATCCATTCGATGTTTGGTTCATAAATTGACATAAAAACTGTGGAAATTGTTAATGACCATTTCATAAGAACCAGAAAATGTTCACGGATCAGAGAATTTGGACTAAATGTCTTAAAATCCCTAACAAAATGCTCCAATCGAAAAATAAGTATTATAGAAGATTTAATATGTTTTATTAAATGAAGTATGAAGCAGTGACAGTGTGTGTGTGTGTGCACGTGCCTACCTGTGCTTGTGTGTTGGGCTCCAGTCTGAGCAGGCAGCCCACCTGAGTGCTCTTGGTGTGAATGACTCCGGCTCCGACGAAGTTGGCGGGGTTGGGATCGACCCCGTCCAGCAGCGCCACACCGAAACCTAAAATCTAAACAGGGGTTCACCGGGAGAAAATGGTGGAACGCATGTGGCGCACAAAAAGGAGCGGCTCTGATGTGTGTGAGCGTGTTGTGTGTTGTGCAGGTTTAGTGTGAGCCTACCTTGGCCTTGGTGACGTCTGTGTCCATGGGGTGTTTGGCTTTGAAGATTTTCTGGACCTCCTGCTGAGGACTGAGGAGAGGATGAGGATGAAGTTACGCCGCTCTGCTTTCTGCTATTACCTGTGCTGGCAATGCATTTTGAAGAAAGCGACCAGGTGACAAGCGAACAAGCTAATGTTGGAGACGCTCACGCTCCGAGCTGCTTCCAGCGCTGGAAGAAGTCCTGGGACGTCATCTCCGTGGGCTGGAAGAACTTGTTGAGCATCACTGGGAGTTTCACTGCAATGTTCTGAAGGGTCCCTCCATATCTGTCCACACATACACACACACACACACACCCATCAGCACTTACACAGTGGAGCGCGTGTCAAGGCAGTGTGTTCAGACGCAGACCTGAACTGGATGTTGAGCACGGGTGCGTCACTGAAGTCCGACACACACTCGATGTTGAGGATCTGCTGCACCTGGGCTCCCCCCTCTATGACCGGGTCCACGGCCTTGGCGTGGACGTTCAGCTGTGGGGGATGCAGGTCAAGGATCCCACAGAGAGCGACACAGACACATTTCTTTGCCTAGGTCTCTCTACATTAAATTCTTTAGCTGTACATTTCTGCATTCGTAAGACACAAACATAGCCTCTTTTGTCACCGGCACGTGCTCAAAGTTGCATCTCTGCGTTTATTACCGCCACTACACTTCTTCATCACGGCTCGATCCGTTCGTTCCGTTTACACTGCCGAGCGGTGGAAGGATATGAGTCTGGAGCGGGTCCTGGCTGGACACCGAGGAGGTGAAGCTGAGGAACTGGGTGGACGTCTTGTTGCCGTAGAACACGTACATGCGACCTGCGGAGCCAGAGCAGCGCAGACGGCCACGTCAGACCACTCCCTGCTCTCGCCGAGGGACCAGAAACAACTCCCAGGAACGCAGTGGGGACAAAGCAGCAGCCGCTCACCGAGGTTCTGCCTGTACTCAGACTTCAGCCCCACCTGCAGCAGCTGGTTCTCGAAGATGACGCCGTTGTTCTTACAAACAAACCTGCGGGCGCACAACGGGAACGTCCGTTTTGTGTCGATTCTCAAAAGCTTTCCAAAAACACTTCTTTGACTATTCAAGGTAAGGCATGAGCAGCTGTGACACAGCGAGGACCGAGGCAAAGATAATCCTCACGTTTGCCCGGGGAAGTTTTCATCCAACTGGGCATAATATTGGTTATTAGGCCATAACTTTAACTATACCTTATCAAATGAAATGAGGCAAAAAACACACCTTGATTTACTGATGGGAACAAGACATACAACCTAAATAACCGCTGTAACGATATCACTTGAATCTTTCAGTAAACCTAAATACTGATTAATACACTGGCTAAACTGAATGTGTGCATTGTCTGATTTTAATATCTGTAATGGCAGTGCCATGAAGGGTGCAACTGTTTTGTTGAATTTAAAAAAAGACATATTTTCAGCATAATAAACGAGACAAATGAGCTCTCTTTTTCCGCATGTTACAGAACACTGTACCCCCCTCGCCCTCCCAACCACAGACCCCAATGTGCTGCCCCCACCTGCTGAAGTTCTCCTCGGACACCTCCACGGACGGGGCCACGGCGGGAGTCTCCGAGAAGACGTCCACCAGCAGACTGGCGGCGGTCGGGGGGGCGGGGGTGGAGTTCAGGTTGAGCAGGTCGGTGAAGGGGTGACTGGCCGCCTGGGAACGTCAAACCACAAGCGTCACGCTGCGCCACGTGACCCCGAGTCACGTGACCCCCCCGACCCGTTTCCGAAGCTGAACGAAACCTCTCGTCTCGCTCGAGGTTGTGTCGTGGGGACGGACGAGAACAAAACAGCCTGCAAGTAGTTTTGGTTCACGAAACCAGACAAAACATTCCCCGAAAGATCGGTCCGTGCGATACGACAGCGAAGTGGGCGTGAGGAGTGACAGAATGTGACCGGGCGTCTGTAAAAGGAGCCTCCGGCTCGAAAATATACCATGGTCCCAGCAGAGAGCAAGATGGGACTAGAAGAGGCAGGACGGGGTCTGTTGGTGGGGAGGAGGTCTGCCATCAGTGCAGGAGAAGACTGATGGAGAGAGCAGACGAGCAGGAGGAGGAGGAGGAGGAGGAGGAGGAGGAGGAGGAGAGAACACAAGAGAGGTTAAAGAGTGAGGAGCATGGAAATCAAGGGGAGGAAACGAGCTGTGTGGAATGAAAGCGTGGCTGGAAGAGAGTTGGCATCAATCCACGGTGCAAAGCTGATCTCACACCTTTTTCGGGGCTTCGGGCTCCTCTGCGTGCTCCGCGCTGCCGTTGACGTTCCGGCGCATGTCGTCGATGTCGGGCAGGTTTCCGGGACCCTTCTTCTTCTTCAGCTTGGCCAGGATGGAGGACTCCCTCTCAGGGAACGGAGGCATCTCCTCCAGGACCGTGGCCTGTGGAGGGACGGGGGCGGCACAAGACTCAAGTTACGCAGTTACGCAGAGCGGCCTCCAGAGCAGCCACCATAATATGGAACATGGAGACAGTTCCCCGGTCACGTCTGGGCTGGCTGTGGATGCTACAACGCTACATTGTGGAATTATCAACTTCTGCACTTTGACCTTTAATGGTGAGAATGTAGCAATTTTAAATGCAGGTATGTGGATCATCATGATTTTCAGTGCCCGGACATGTGTCTAATGATGTTCTGTTGTCTTTGCTCCAGCAATAACGTGACTTTCCAAAACTTAAGGCGTATTTCTAATTACTCCTTAGTCTGCACAAAAACGCTAATACTGTAGACATGAGTTACATACTCGATAGTAAGCTGTGTGTGTGTGTGTGTGTGTGTGTGTGTGTCTCTGTCTGACCAGTATGTCTGTGCTGGCGATGCAGCTGAGCCTCAGGTACTCCACGGCCCTCTGCTGCAGCTCCACGTCAGCGTTGCGGAGCTGGCTGTCGGAGCGCAGGACGTCCTGGATGGTGGCCTTCACCTCCGGGAACAGGTTGATGAACTTGATGTAGGCGGACAGCAGCAGGGCCCGCGTCGGCACCGAGCACAGGTGGAACTTGGAGTGCAGGAGGTCGAACTGGACCAGGGGGCTGCAGGGGCAGAGAGCGGGAACTCGAGTGACGAAGACGCCCTGTAGGAACACCACAGGCTCTGGCAGCTGTTTGAGGGTCCCAATCATCACAGGATTCTATTCAACCAAAGCCGATGGCGTGCTCTTTGGTAGAGCAGTGAGTGGGGGAAAAAAAAGACTAGAAAATTCCCCTGGAGGAAATACTGAGAGTGACTTGCCGTGCTTCTGCGCTATGTTGTGAAAAACAGCCAAAAATGACTCCTACCACTACTACTACTACTACTACTGCACTAGTTGTATGGAGCCTCTAATCAAGGTTGCCATGGCGATGCTAGAGCAGATAGAAGATAGGAGCAGAGCGGCAATCAGGATGAATGGATAGCACTGCATCACTAATCAGTAGATACCTTGCTCATTTTGCACTCATATCACAATTCATCATTGCTGTGGCAATAACAATAGTAATGCCGATTCGGATGGGCGGATACATGGCCCATGAGTACTTCCAAACACCATTATGATCAACTTCTGTGAGGTGCTGTTGTGTACACAGATCAGCGGACACCAACTGTACCTGGAGCGCGAGTCGCCGGCGATCAGGTTCCCAAACTCTCCCAGTATGTAACCTCCGACCTTCACCAGGTTCTCGTGGCAGGCGGGAGCCTGGAGCGCCTGCACGTGTGGACAGAGAATGACACTGGGTTACGGAAACACCCTTGAGAGAGCGAGAGAGAGAGAGCGAAAGCGAAAGAGAGAGCGAGAGAGAGAGAGATCATTTAGCTGTGCCCGCACCTCGAAGACGGTCTTGGCGGCGTAGCCTTGGACGTCGTCCCTGTTGATGACGATCTGGATGACGCGGTACCACACCTCCTCACTCACGTAGTCTCCGGCGATGCGGATCAGGTTGAGGATGGTGTCCACGTACCAGGTGTAGTCCACCGCGTATTTCTCTGCCAGGATCGCCACCTTGAGCACCTGACCAGGAGGAGGAGGAGGATGAGGATGAGGAGGAGGGAGAATGTGGCACACAGGAGGGACACGCGCTGCACGGGCCCATGAGTCTGAGCGCTTACGATCTCCTCTCTGATGGAGTAGTCGGCCGTCTCCAGGTAGCTCAGCATCTCCGCCACGATCTGCTTGGCATTGCTGCGGTCGCACATGGCGTAGAGCAGGTCGACGGCACGCTGGCGGACACTCACATCTCGCTCCGTCTGGCGAGGGAAAAGCAAACACGAAGATTAAGTCATTCATCAGATGCCCCGGCACAGCAGACAGCTCGGTGGAGCAATAAATACTGCTCTTCTTTCTACAGACTTTCTGCCTCTGACTTTAGCTGTTGTGAACATCTGACAAATTAAACAAGCCAAATCATTGGATGGCGATGGTTCAATGTGATCTGCAGCCCCATTACAGGCCTATGAATCCAAATCACTCTATACTGTGGGAAGGAATGAATCAGAACCAAGCAAGAGTGACCAGAGTCCACCAGGTGTATGGACCTTAATTAATCATGGTTGCCATGGTGACGGCAGCAGAGCGGGAGAGGATTTGCTCCGTGATCATGATCATTGGACAGTGATTGGTCAGAAACTGAAAGAAACTGTCAAAAGGTTGGATACCAAGTCAACAGAGTGGTCTTGTGTCTCCAGTTTAAAGTCTGAATGGTGTCTCTAGGTGAAGGTCTGCCTGAGCTGTAGAGGAGTGCAAAAAGCCCAACAGTTTGTTAGTTTCACAGACACGCAGCTCTACACTGGCTGTGGCAGTTGGACCGAACCACTGTGAGTTATGGTAGGCGGGGGGGGGGCCAGTTTGAGAAACATGGAAAGAAATCATTTTGAGTCTATGACAATACTGAATTGAATCAGTGCATTTAATTACACTTTATGCATTTCCATGCTTACAATGATATGAAATTTGTAGTGAACAACTTCAAGTGTTCCCAGGTCATTTCTCCCTGAACCCGGCTGTGATCCCCTCACATGGATGTGTGGAACCTCCCACAGCAGAGCACGCACTCTGAGCACAGAGTGACTCTGCAGTTATGACCATTGAACGGTGATTGATCAAAAACCTATAAAAACCATCAAAAAGTGGATTTTCAGGTCAACAAAGGGGACTTTAATCTCTAAATTGACGTTTGAATGGTGTCTCTAGGTGAAATTCGGCCTGAGTCATAGATGCTTAAAAAAAGTCCTGTTCCATTCATTTCTTATGGGGAGTTCTTTCACAAATTACAATGTGGAACGTTAACTTTCAGGAAAAAATAGCAAATAGCACACCGGGTCTGATCAATCTACTCGTTTTCGGTGGCTTTCTCAACAGTCAAAAACTGTCTGGAAGAAGAAGGAGAAACAATAAGAAAGCGCTTCCCATTTAGCCGGGCTGAATGCCGTGGCAGCGCTCACCTTCAGGGCGTTGATCACAGTCTCTATGTGCGTCTTCACGGTCTCGTGGGAGAACTCGGAGCTGGCCAGGGTGCACATGCTCTCCAGAGCCAGGTAGCGGAGGTTGGTCTCCCTGTGCTGCAGGAACTGGCCGAGCTGGTTGCAGGCTCGTACCAGCAGGGTGGGCTCGCTGCGGGACAGAGGACGGCAACCGGATCAAGACCCGAACCCCAGCCAACAACCGAATCCAAGAACACATTTTAAATAGAACTTCACAACACGGTAGAACCTGCTGAACATCTTTGGTCTGCTACAGACTGATGTTATTCAACAAAGACGAGAGAAAAACGACTTTTAATTCTAGGTCCTAGTGTTCTAGCGGTCCCCGCTTGCAGTCTGACTTCAGAGGAGCGTGGCAGACCTGTCGTGGTGGATGATGAGGGAGATGGCTTCGAACAGAACGGCGTTCTTGGCGTTGGAGTGCTGGACCTTCTTGGACTTGGGCGGCTCCTGGGCTTTGTTGAGGATGGTCTCCAGACACTCGGTGAGACGGCTCCGCAGGGCCGCGTCCTCTGCAACAGCGAATGGCTGGCGTCACGTTTCAACCCCCCTCGTTTTCAGCTTCTGCTTCCGCCTCACCGTCAACGATCCCTCCATGCAGGCCTACCCTGACCCCACACCTCCGCACACAGACCGTCCACAGGCACGATAACGAGAGCCGCGACAACTAATCCACTCATCCGATATTCACTTACGAGTACGATAATCGATACTTTGATTTGAGAATGATTTTTCATTCATCTCAGCCTCTAAGATGTGGATATTTTCTGGTTCCTTTTGTTTCTGTGAGAAAAAATTGAAAGCCATAGACAAAGGAAAGAAAGAAAAGCATTGAAAGACCTTATTTTGTCCTGTGTAAGAGAGGCGTTAATATTTTTTTACCATTTTTGCATCATTCTGCTGACCAAACAACTAATCGTGAGATTAATCAATCATGACAATAATTGTTTGTTCACCCCAAGATTGACCAACTAATCACATAATCAACAAATATCTTAAATATCGATTAGACGATTTAAGCATTTGAAATCTCTCGAGGCATTTTATGAAATTAAGCTCAGGTAAACGAATTCAACAAATGCATTCCTCAATTACTCAAGTCATTGTTTGGTTTGTAAAATGCCACAAACATCGTGAAAACGGTTTGTGCTCGTTTCAGGACGAGGGTTTTGAATGCCCTTTTTCCCCCCCACTCAATTTTCTGTCTCAGAGACTTAAGAAACCAGGGAATATTCCCTTTTAGGTTCAAGAACTTTGATTCCAATCCTTAAAACTCACCTCAAAAAGAAGGAAGGAAATGCTTGAGCTGTCTCACTGATTATGAAGATTAAGCACAAACAGATCATGTATCATTCGATGAATTGTCGATTAACCGATAAGTTGTTGCGGCTCTTACAATAACACATCCACCTACACTGGAACCAAATATCTACATGACCGACACACATGTAAAAAGGGACACCTTGAGATTCCGTTCAACTCTCTTGATCGCCATCGTTCAGCTTTTAAGTACAAGCACAGGTCCGGGCTCACAGGCCTGAACGGCAGCAGATTCATGGAAGAATAAAACCACGCTGAACAGCTTTTCTGGAGCGATGACACCGAGCGATAGGAGGGCGGTAAGCCACCACGCACCACGGATACCGATCTGCGTAACTCACTCTCAGCCGGAGTGGAGAATGGAGACACTAATCTACACATGAAGCCTCTGCAGACCTAGTCGGAGGGGAGCGCGGAGCACCCTGATCGGCGGCTTCCGATCAGTCTGGAGGATGGTATTGAAATGAGATGGACACACGGACGCCACATGCTACAAACACAGCCTAGGAGGAGGAGGAGGAGGAGGAGGAGGTCATGCCAGATGGTGAGAGAGTAATGGGACGTCCAGAGCTGGTAGCAATTATCCTTTAAGTCCTAAGCCTACGGCAAGTTTGATAAAGTGATGGCGTTAATTACCTTATGGAGAAAGCTGATAATCTGAATAAAGGGCAAATACCAGAGGTGAATAGAAAACAGACCATCAAAGATAAAACGATCAAGTCAGTTTGCTGTGAACAAGGGAAAAAAACCTCTTAGGGGAACATTAGAGATTAGACATTGGAGGTAGTAAATAAGAGTTACACACGCACATACACACACACACGCACACACACACAGGTGACGTTCCAGCTACGCTACATCATAATTGTGCAGCGGAACCGAACGTCTGTGGCGCGTTGGATCGTACCGGGCGGAGGGTAACACTGCAGCAGGCGCAGCAGCTTCACGGACAGCCACGGGGCTGCCACGAAGTAGTACGTGTAGTCCTGCAGGTCGATGGACACCGAGGTCACGATCTGGGAGAGCGGGAAGAGGCGACAAGAAGAAGAAGAAGAAGGCTGAGCTGCAGGTGGAGGTGGGGGTGGAGGTGGAGGACCAGAGGGTGCGGCGCTCACCCTGCTGAGCCTGGCCACGGCGAGGGAGATGGACGTCTTGAAGTCTTCCGGACTCTTCTGGGCCAGCGTGGTGATGAGGCTGGTGGCGGCCGTCACCACTCCCTGCGGGACGAGAAAAAACGCTCACGCGTTCAAAGAGCCGCGCCGACGAGGCTGCAAAGTGAACCTCAGAGCGGAGGCCCTGGAACGTCTTCCTACTCCCCATTCTTCAATCATTCGGCACGTACACTTAACCCTTATCTTAAAACCCTATTAAATCGTGTGACATTATACCCGTGTAAAGCACACTGAACTGTCTCTGCGTGGGGAACATTTCTACTGCCCTGCCCTGCCCAGTGTGTAGCGTGGGACTTACCAGGTGCTGGTCGTTGAGCAGGTGCACCACCCGCGCCGTCCATTCCCCCATGGGCACCAGGTCAGCGGACGTCCTGTTGAGCCGCAGCAGACACAGCGCCGCGCTCTGCTTGACGCTGTCCATGGTGTCCCTGGCGGGGGCGAACGCAAGCGTCACTCCCGTGCTACGCGGCCCCCCCCCCCTCCCCCAAGGGAACTGTGAGAGTGATGAAGCGCAGCACTGCTGGGTTGCATCACGTGCGAGTACATTTCTGTTGGTACCTCGGCTACGGCTGCACCAGCTGTATGGAGCCTCTAATCGGGGTTGCCATGGCGACGGCAGCAGATTGACAGTAGAGTGACAGAGGTCTGAAAAGCGAGAAGTCTCTGTACGCACCCCGCCACCAAGATCCTGGGGATTTCCGAGGCGAAGGCTTCGGCCATCTCCCGGCTGCCCACGTTGGCGATGCAGTGCAGGGCCAGGTTCATGAAGGTGGGGTTGCGGCTGCCCAGGTCGTTCTTGATGGCGTTGTTGATGAGGCGGATCAGGTCGCTGTTGGAGTTGACCAGCACGGAGATGAAGAGGTAGCCCTGGGCGGGAGACACCGAGGCGGTCACCGAGCTGCCCGGGAAGTGTAAAGGGGGGCGCGCGAGCCAGCTCGCAACGTGCGCCGGCCACTCACGATCTGCTTCTCCGTGTACTTGTTGGAGCTGAGCAGGTTGACGGCCTCCATGTGCCCGAAGTCGATGTCGTGGCCCAGGAGGAAGATGAAGAGCAGCTTGCAGACGTACTTTTTTTTACTGTAGCCATCGAGAGCTTTGTCCCCTGTCCAGATAAACACACACACACACACACACACACACACAAAAAGACAGAATCGATTGCGCACACAAATGCGGTTTCTTTCATTCATCACTCAGTGAATAACAGAGGGAAGGGGGGGGGGGCTTCAGCTGCTTCCAGTCTGTCATTGCTAAACTGGCCGATGTCCAAAGACTGAGGAATTCAAATGACTCATTTATGTTTTGGTGCAACGACGAGATGTTTCATCTCGAAGCTTCGAATGTGAGGAAACTCGGGGAAAATCACATTTTGTCACGAAATTGAAAAAAAACGTTGCATTTCATTACACAAAACAGTCGGTATTCTCTGATCGCAGCTTCATAGATGTGAATGTTTTGTGGTCTGTGACGGGGGTTGAAATGTCTTTGAGAGAGAGAGAATCAACAGCGGAGAAGTCACCCAAAGGTCTCCGCGAAGTCGGGACCTTCACGAGGACGCGGGCGACTTCACACAATGAGCGCGCCGACATGCAGCATGCGGGGGAACTATGGGCGGGGGGACGCGGCCTCGTCCCGGGCCAAACTAATTATAGGCAGCGAGGAACAGGTGGCGGGGGGGGGGGGGACAACACCGGCAGCACATTACAAGGACGTGTCCGCGCGTACGCCCATGTCGGACCCGACGCAGAGGTTTCCCCACGTGAATCCAGAGAGAAATCCCCGTGGCGCGGAGTCAAACGGAACCGCCTTGGCTTTCAATTCGCGTTGGTCTGAAGCAATTAAGACAAGTGCAAAAGTGCTGGTTCTAAAAATAGAATGAAGTCTTCAGGACGGGGGCAGTTTCCATCGCCGATGGAGGGTTAGGTATGTCCAGGATCAAAACGCTACCGTGAAAAACACGTCGAAAGTCTGGAGAAATCTCTCATTTTCAGCAAAACATTACAATGTTTACACAAGGTGCTTTTTCAGATTCCATAAAGTGTGATGAAATGTAGTGTAGGAGGTCAGGTGACCAGCTCGCTCCAAATAAGAAGGTCTGTTGTGGAGCGGGACTGAACCTCTGGATCTCATTAAAGTATCTAATGGAGATATCTCCATTCTCTCAAAATAGAGTTTTATCATGGGATGTCAGGGGAATGCACGAAGAATCAAGGCTCCTGTGCAAGACACCTAGAAGTAGGACATGTACTTTATATTTATTTTATACTTTAGAAATATTGCTTTTGTTTTGCAAAACCCTGTACTGGAGACAAACTAATGTAAAGTGGAGGGAGCTGCTGGGATGTACAGTAGGACCTATGCTAGCTTTTCCTGCTACTGCAGGAACTGTTCAGAGCAGTTAAGTTCCTCCTCTTCCTCTTCCTCCTAATCCTCCTCCTCCTCCTCCTCCATAGACCTCCTCAGAGGTCAGTCCAGGACAGAGCAGCTAAAGATCCTGAATCCTGCGGGCGAAGCACTGAAAACGGCCCGGATGAGTTAACGCCACACCGCCGGTTTTCATTCCCATCGGAAAGGACACGAGGCGCTCCGAGTCACCGGGGTGGCGCTCCGGTCACCTACCTTTAAACTTGGAGCGGATGTTGGCCAGCTCTTTGTTTATTCTCTTGATTTCGGCCTCTTTGCTTTTACCTGCAAACAGATCCAGAGAGAGAGAGAGAGAGAGAGAGGGGGGGGAGAGGTGGTTATTAGGTGCTGCTATTACACGCTTACACTCCCTGGTGATGAGCCGTGTGCAAATTCACCTCCATTCGACAGAACATCTGGGAAGCATTGGCTGAATCCTGTTGTCAGGAAAACAGCGTGGCAACATCGGATTAGAACGGTTTAGACTGATGACTGTTTGTGTGGATTGACCATTGATCTAATGAATTTTACAAAGCGACTTTTTTTCCATCGTAGACATCGCGACGAGTGCGTTAGAGCTCTAGGAGTAAGGCCGAGAGCAGGCGGAGGGTGCACACGTCTTGGTCAAGCTCAAGCACGGGAAAACCAAGAGGGGACAATGAAAACTGGACAAACTAGGAGGGAGAAAATGTCAAACGTTTCATCTATCTCCACGTGATGACAATGCATGCGATGATGACAGTGATGACATTTGTATGTAACATTTTAACATGTCTTTGCTTTGGGACAAGTAAAGGCACACGATTGGCTTTTGAGTGCTTGTCGCGAGACATTTACAAGGTCAACGAAGTCGCCACGCATCGTAAAAGGCCTCTTAAACAGAGCACAGGCTTCTCTGCGGCGGGTTCGAGAGCTCCTCGCGCCCTCCTCCATTATCGGGAGAACGTGTCGGGTCCTCGTCCACTTCCCAGCTCGAGGATTTAGGCAACAACTCCGGCGAAAGCACAAACTGCAATTACGGGACGTGCCCGTCAGCGCATCCTGATCTGCCGCATTAGCGGGATTACAGAGACCCGTCTTCTCACATGTCGAGCGAGGAGCAGAAGTGAAAGCAGGGGACCGTTGGGCAAGACATTTGGCAACAGACGCTCTCTGTAGAAAGACAGATGTATGTCCAGGAGGAGATGCTGTGCGGGTGACTCCTCCTAATCTGACCAGTTCCTCTATAAAAAAAGGAAAAAAGAAAAAAAGAGACAAGAGGCCCCAGCAAACAGATGAATCACCGCTGTTTTCCGGTGTCGCTCGGTCAGTTTCATTTGAGAACCGCCCGCTTTGAGACACTGGGTCCGCATTGAGCGCCCCCAGCTTCTTGAATGTGGAAACACCTCATGGTTTGTTTGGTCCCGGGTGACACGACGACGCACGTCAACGAGGTGATGGGGAAATCGCCGAAAGGAGGGGGTCATGGGTCTGTTTCGTCTGCATTCAATCGTTGTTTTGTTATGGCTAAAATGGCATTGATTTATCGTGTTCAAAACTGTGTGACAGTAAAATCTATCACACTGTATAAATCAATAAAGCCAACATGTGAAAACATTTAAATTAAAGAATAACGCTGTGGTGTCTTCAATTTAAGACTGTCAAAACAGACTTATGTCATGTCAACACTGAAGTGCGTGGGGAAAAAATATTATAAGATAAGACTGTTTTCCCATGACAGCCCAGTCCTAGTCCCCGGTGAAAGCTGAAAAAAGATAGATGAATAGATTTCAATTTCACACCATATCCTTGTTTCACCATGTCTTGTCAAACGATATTATCTCACTGCCTGGACAGATGATTTCACTTGTTTTGAGTGCTTTTTGTTTTGTTTTTTTGGACACCCATCTTTGACAGTCTGGGCAGCTTCTCTACGGTCCAGTTTGACACACTGTCCCAGGTGTGTCTCTCAGACTGTGAGAGAAGCTGAGGAGCATCAGTGGAGCTCCAGACAGTCCAGTGTGTTTGGAGGGACCAGGACCTTGTGTGTGTGTGTGTGTGTGTGAGGACCAGGGGTGTATGAGTGACAGTGTCTGAGCTGTGTTTTCTGGTGTGTGTGTGTGTGTGTGTGTGTGTGTGGGCTGCCTGCAGGTCCACGCCCTTTGACTCCACGTTAGCAGCTGGGAGCTAGCGGCTAACCAGCGCGAATATCACCGAGAGGACACTTCGCAGGACTACCAAGACAGGTCAAACTGTGAGAGGACAGACTAGAGGGGGACCTGGTGACCTCCACGAGCCTTGGCCGTGAGCCGGCCAGCCCGGGCTAACAGAGCAGGGCGGTGACACTTTTACCCGGAGCAGACACATAAACAAACTTACAGTTCCTGATGTCGGAGATGAACACGGCCAGGCCTCTCATCCCGTCTCCTTTAGACACCGCAGGCATCCTGTCCGCCTCCCCGCAGTCCTCGCAGCAGCCTCAGAAACCTGCCTCGGCACACCCTGGGCGCCTGGTCGCTCAGCCGGAGCCGCAGGTCCTCCACACGGACCCGGACGAGGAGAAGACGGGAGACCAGACAGGAACTGCACAGCCCCGGGGCCGCGTCCCGTTCCGCTCAGGCTGCCGCCCCGCTGCGCTGTTCCGCGCTGCGCTGACAGGCTTGACAGGGCCGCGTCCCGTTCCGCTCAGCAAGACCAGACCAGACCGGACAGGAACTACTCTACACTACACTCACTGGGAAAGAACGTCCTCTTTAGCTTTGTGTCTGTAAGGTAGAAGTACGTGCAAAACAATAAATATTTCTAAACTCCTCAAGGAGTTCAGTCACACATATATAGAGTGTGTTTTGTCAGTTGGAATAACGTGTTGACGACACAAATGTGACTGCGTACCATTTTGCTGAAGGATCTCGGTTTCAACCCTAGATAATTACAGGCATGTGCTGCCAGGCTGCCACACATTATGAGGTTATTATTTTCAACTACTTGAAACAAGCAGTCAGAATAAAGAACATACCTGTACCCTCAATAAGTCTCTATTACTGTGGTTATTTACACAACAGTCTTTACAATTTCTGTCTCAATCGCAAAATTCTCTTTTACTGAAACAAAAGTATGAACAAACCTGAGAGAAGAAAAACAGGCAGAAATGTTGAAGTGTTTTGTGAAATGAAGTGTTTTCTGAATTGTTGTTTTGTTTTGACCTTCAGGGCCACTGTATAATATAGTATAGAACATGATTATATACTATAAAAATATGAACTTAGCCTATTGAATATTTCAGTTAGATTTAGAAACAGGTCAGTCTTCTCCTTTATCCATACATACCATAGACACATATTTTAAGTGAACCAGTTGTGTGACTACAATATGTCATGTCACATACTTCGTAAGTGCAAAAACTGTTTCGATCACACTTTTGTGATAAACTTCTGCTGTATATGCACATGTCTTTAAACATGTTTTTATGGTATTTAAGAGTTTTTTCTTCAATATTTAAGTGTTTCTATCACCAGTTTGTCACTGTGACATTTAGGTTTTGCACTTTTTAAGAGGGGGAGGAAACTCACCTACAGATTCATCATCAGAAATCAAAGCCTCATGTGTATTGTTTCAGCACTGAACAAACACAGCACGATAAAACAGAAATAAACGTATGGCAGCAGAATTAGCTTGAGCAGTAGAACCCGTCGGATAATATTTCTCATTCTACACACAGGCCTGGGATCTGTAATCTGATGAACAGGCAGCAGATGGATGACACTCTGAGATTGTTTCCCATTAAGCTACTCAGAGAAGCAGAGCTGCAGTGAAGGCTGAGTTACCTGTCAGAGAGTCCTGGCTGACTGCAGACAGAGTGATACAAGTGAACCTGCCTCAGTGATTTCCTCTCAGAGGGTTGTTGGAGTCAGATCCGGCTGTAAATGTGTTCCATACAAAATTAAAGAACCAGGCCGACTTCCTGTCTCTTGCTATAATTGTAATAAGTCATCAAGGATGGATGTTAAGTCACATGATCATTCATGCCAGATAAACATGCAGGCGCAAATAGCATTTGAGGAATTTCTGATTAAGCTAATACTGAAAACAACAACAGAAAACAAGTACTCCATTCAAACATGCTTTATAGTTTACAAGGAAAAAGTTGCTAAGTTACATTGTTTAACAAGGAACATAAAGTCAAGTGATCGTTTGTGTGGCTTGCAAGTGAGAGAGCCCAGCAGTGTTCATAGCTTCTATGTTAAAACCAGAGCGCACCGATTGAGGTTGAAGTTACTCACAATACCGACATGCTGGACAGAAGTGACATTATGCCTGTGGGAGCCTATAATTTTAAGTGTTGGTGAAAGTGATTAATTGTCAAACATGTCACAGGCTTATCTCCAGGGGTTCTTGCACGATATCACACAATGCATAAAGTATGTGAAATTGATAAGCGATGACGTAAGTTCACGCAAGCATCACATTGCGGAGGGCTAATGAAAATGGCAAAATGACGCACATTGAGAAGCCGTAAAATGTGTGCGGCCTACCCCCATTGCAGCAAAACTACATCGGAAACAACGCAACGTCATCATCTCAGCTACCTACCAAGATGCACAATAGTAAGGCAGCCCAGTTTATTGTTGGACACTGACATGTCGAACAATAGATGAAAGCAGCCACAGACCACAAGAGCCTCTGATTCACTCATTAGTCTGTTTGCATCAACAGAAGAAGCCTCGTTAGCTGCGCTCACAACGTTGCTGATGATGATGGGGGGGTCTCATAAAGCTCTTGGTTCCTCACAACAGCAACATCATTATCACACCGGGACGTATTCAGTGTGAGTCACATCGCTGCGTGTGATGCAGTGAAAAGATCACAGAATACAATCGGCGTTGAAAGCTGAGCAGGGAAGATGTTATTTATCTTGTTCAGGAATAAGAAACAATGTCCAACCATGTTCAACCTAATCCTTATGAAGCAATGCACTCTACTGACTCTACACTCTAAGATCTATTTGAATCTTGAATTTTATTTGCTTTTAAATCTCTGAAATGGGGATTGGTCACCCATATATACCCGCCATGCTTAGTGGCGATTGTGACTGCGCTGTTGCAGCTCCAAAGCTCTGGAACGGTGCTTTCTCTGTCAGTTTATCAATTTGTAACAGTTGTGTAACAGCTAAGTAAAAAAGTGGGGCCAGAATGGATCAGACTGATAGTTGATCTCAGGATCTCTGTCTATTTTCATCAACAGAAAGCAAACCTGGGGCCCATTCCTTCAACTCAGGCCTCATTTGACCGGAGTTAATGCATCAGCTCCAGGGCTAGATTGAGGTTTTCTCAAGAGCAGATGTGGCCCTTTAGCCCCAACATTAAGTGATGTCATCCATTGGTTTGTGAGGGGCCATTTTTCAAGCCAGTAGTTTGGCTCACAGGGCATCGCCATCTTGAATCTTTGGAGCCAGATGGAACCATATTTGTTACTTTACCACTTGGTTTTGCAAGTAAAGTCACTTCCATGTCGGCTTCACTTTTCAGACTCGAAGACTTCGTCCATCTGTAATATACAATCTATGCTTGGCCCCCATATATATTCATGTGATGTTAGAATGATTGGAAAACACCCCCTCATGTCAG
Organism: Karalla daura; assembly: GCA_029224185.1. NCBI lineage: Eukaryota > Metazoa > Chordata > Actinopteri > Chaetodontiformes > Leiognathidae > Karalla > Karalla daura. The sequence continues at coordinate 23,399,836 of CM055190.1, read as the reverse complement.
AAAAACAACTTGGAGATAAATTTGTTAACAAGTTGCTGACTTGGCTTGATATAAATGTCACTTTCTCTGAAAAATGAAATGGAGAACATTTGTTCATTGGTAGTTCACCTGTTATTATTTTACATATTATTACATATTGCTGACAATTAATGCAATGTAATATAGTTTACATCCAGCTGATGTTCACATAGAGTGACCTAGATTATTGATTAGCATAAACATGTCAACCAGGACAATATTCTAGAGGGTATGTACAGGTGTAACAACAGACAATCACTGATTCAAAACTGCTTTCTTGGAGAAAAACATGATTTTTTTTCTTTCTTTCTTTTTTGTTTCAGCATTCTTGGATCTTTTTTTGTTGTTTTTCTGATTAAAATACATATTTCTGAATTAAATATAATGGCTCATCTGATCCATTTCCCACGTTTCAATGTCCATGAAAAATAAAACAATTATCAACCTGTGATTTATATGCTCTGTATATACATGTACATATGTTAAATAAATATATCTAAATAAATGTACACACGCACTGTGTATGTGTCTGTTCTAATGTTTTCATTGCATTGCATTTTGTTTGCAGCTAACCTCTCTGAGCTGCTTAGCTACACTCCCTGAGAGGTGACTGCTATTCACAGTTTCTTATGAATCACTAATTTCCACGTCACATTCAGCCAGGTTGCTCATTCTATTCCCTCTCACTCTGCCCCCTCCCCTCCACTGCAGCTTCATAAATACCTCTGATTTTCGGCCTGCTCTGCAGAGCACCTCACATTTTCTTGCTCATTTCATTGCTCACATTTTGTGCATAATTTCTGCTGAACTGAAGACAGGGGACATGTATGCCAGGCGGTCCAGACTACAGGTGCCCCACAAAGGAAGATCTTTTGACTCCATGAACTCTGTTTATGAGGAGACGCAGCTCAGCAATGAGGTAAGAAGAGTTCCTATTCCAAAGACTAATAGGATGTCAAAAGGGTGAACATTTGGTCTGTAAAATTATCACAAGATGTACACAAAGATGTCAGCGGTCTTAATTGGCTTGGATTTTTGTACAGGCTGTTGATTGACAGTGTGTAACATACAGAAGAAATAGAGCGCTGGTAACAGTTCCAGTCAGGAGCACAGGGAGATGTTTTTTTCTTAGATAAAGATGTCAAAATGTCCAAATATTCAGGTTTTTTTTACTTCCTTTGATGACCTGCAAATAAAAGGGACAAGAATGATGGAATCAAAAGACACACAATAACTACTTTTGATTCTGTTTTTTTATACATTTTATTTTTATTTTATTGAACACAATCGATCCATCAACTTCTTTTAACAGCATGCAGCACTTTGGTAAATTGGAATTTGGAATGAGGTCAATTGGCTACATATTTTGTTACTACATTTTTACATTAGGCATTTATATTTTAATGTGAAAATGTGTATACATAAAATATGAAATGTTAAATCTGAGGGATTTAGATTTAACATGTCTGCCTTCTTATTATACACATTTTCCCTCGATCCCAACACGTTTTCCCTGCAAGACATTGAATACATGACTCCACTATTAGATAGGGGTTAATCCTATGCAATGTCCCTTTAACACATATTCACAACACAATTTTCTGTCAAATGACATTAAAATGAGCAAAATATTTTGTGATCAAAGTCCCTGAGGGAGTCATCCAAATGTCTAAAGTCTAAAGTTGTACATTATACCTTCATAGTTAATATTTGATTCTGAGGTCCTTGTGGTACTTTTCTATTTCAAAGGTTGGATTCAGAAAAAAGGATAAGGTCCAGGACAACAGGAACGTCTCCTCAGGAAGCTCTGAGAAAGGCACCAGCATTATATTTTCACTGAAACAGGCAGTGGGAGGTTTCGTCGAGGCACTCAAACTCTTCCAGGTGCGTTTGACTTCCAGCCGCTGGTGCTCACTTCAGTCACTGCAAAATTACTGAATAATTTTCTGTTTTCTTGGCGAAATTATGCATTCTGGATGATCCGTTTGGTCCTTCTTCTGTGGTGTTTGTGCAGGAAAAACACGTCAACCTCATCCACATTGAGTCTCACAAGTCAAAGCGAAGGGATTCTGACTTTGAGATCTTCGTGGATTGTCACAGCGACCACGAGCAGCTCAGGGAGCTCATTCAGCTGCTGAGGAAACACACGGACATCGTGGAGATTTCTCCATCTGACAACTCAACTCTGTCCATCGACGGTGGGCCTTTAATTAGCAACAGCACTGATGTTGATCAGAACTGAGTGTGTCTGAGATTCAAAAGTCAAGTACTGGGAGCCAAATGTAAAAATTCAGTCAGAATATATATCTCACTTTCATCACATTTAATATTTAGATTTAATATTTACATTTAATATTTATCTAACATTTAGATTCAGGTCTCACATATAATGTTTACACAAGTTTAGATTTGACATTTGGACTTAGGTTGCATATTTAGATTTGGATTAAACAGATGCGGGTTTCATATTTACATTTAAGGTTTAGATTTAGGTTTCTTAAACAGGTAGCTTAAGCACTGAGACAGATTTAAGACAGATTTAAAAGTAATATTTAGATTTGGGTTGAATATTCAGATATAAATGTAATATTCAGATTCAACATTTAAACATTTGAATTTAATTGAATCTACATTTGGTTTTTTTATGCATTCACGTTTTCAATATTAGACATATAAAAAGTTGGTTCTATGAATTTCTGCATCAAATGACAGCAAGATGAGCTAAATGTGAGGAAATCAGTTAAATAGTTTCTGAATTTTTGGCACACCATACATTGTGCACAAATAGACAGTCCAGTCAAAGAGGGATTTGTGTGAGTGAAGCAAACAGAATAAGTTTAAGGAATGTCACAGTTTACACAATTCAAAAAACACAAACTAAGAAAACTGGTAAGCTAAAAAAAAACTTATCGAACATCATAGGCCCATAGAACCTCATAGAGGCTCATATAGTTGCAAAACAAAATATCCAAGGGCTGTTGTTACTACACTATGAAACCTGATCAATATGACAATTATTCAAGAGAAAAAGTTGAACTGGGGTAGTAAAGATTATGGCACATATAGTTTTAGTTCAGGGAAAAGCTGCTGTAGAATCTAGAAAATGTAGAAAATGTTGAAATTGTACCTGAACTGCATTTCAGATCCAGCTGCTGCACCCTGGTTTCCAAAGAAGATCTCTGACTTGGATCTGTGTGCGAACAGGGTCCTGATGTACGGCTCTGAACTCGATGCAGATCATCCGGTAAGTAGGACACACACAGCTGTTGTGTTCATGCATAGCAAGGCAGCTTTCATTTCTTCATTTTGTATAAAAACAATGTGGGAAATATACACTGACAATGTGTTGTATTAACAGGGATTTAAAGACAACACGTACCGTGAAAGGAGGAAATACTTTGCGGATGTGGCGATGAACTACAAACAGTCAGTTCCTCTGTCTCTTTGACTATGATACTTTTGCTTTGATGTATAAAAGTAATTTGGATATTAGTTAGGTCAATTATTTTGTTTTGTTGATGCTCTTGATCACATACCTTGATCACATCTGAAACATCTGTATTACACACATCATCCACACAAAACTGTCAACAGACACAAGGAATGATTTATAGTCACAAAATGAAGCCAGACACAAAACTATTATCTAACTTCCAGTAACTTCCAGGCATTCATATGATTTCCTAAAATTGATAAATATGCAGTGTGTGTCTGCAGAGACAGCGTTCATTCATTTGCAGGATAACGTCATCATTTCATTTAGCCCCGAGGTTACATTGGCTCACATTCATTATGAATGTGCAATGTACATTAGGAGAAACATGTCCAGAGTGTATTCATCTCTCATTGACTCTGTGTGTTGGCCAGTGGAAATCCAATTCCCCGCGTCAACTTCACCGCAGAGGAGGTGAAGACGTGGGCAGTGGTCTACAGGGAGCTCAACAAGCTCTACCACACTCACGCTTGCAAGGAGCATCTGAAGAACCTGCCCCTGCTGAGCAAGTACTGCAACTACAGCGAGTACAACATCCCCCAGCTGCAGGATGTCTCACTCTTCCTCAAGGGTAGCAGCTCTAGATCAAAGCTCATATCGATAACCAAATGAGGAGTTTGAGGTTAAAGCCCATGCAAGTGATCATTTGAAAATGTACATTTGTGTGCATGTGTGTAGAGCACTCTGGCTTTACCATCCGGCCTGTGGCAGGATACCTCTCCCCCAGAGACTTCCTCGCAGGCCTGGCCTTCAGAGTCTTCCACTGCACGCAGTATGTGCGCCACAGCTCCGACCCTCTCTACACGCCTGAACCGTGAGTATGACGTCACAAATCCTTTAAAGAAGAACTAACATGGTTCAATTGAGCATTTGTCCTTGTGCTAGACACTATGGGACATTGTTTTTATCATATATTTTACAGCTCTTCAACGATCCTGACCACTCTCTTTCTTTACTCTGGCCGTTTCACGTGAATGATCACGTGACTTAGCGTTCCTTGCCAAGCTCAACCAAACTGCTGCTTCACAGTCATATGCCTTCAGTTACTTCGTACTTCCTTAATGGAGGCAGCTGCACTGTCAATATTTTGGAGGTGGGGGGCCACACCATATTTCACGTCACATTCTCTCTCTGATCAGATTCAGATAGTATCTGAACTGACTGCAATTTAGATTCCAAAATGTATACATGAATGAGGACATGATGATGTTTAAAGGGATATTGTGTTATATTTTTTGTTGTTCATTGGCCAAAATCAATGTCCGCAATTATTGTGTATTATGACCTCCACGAATACATTACGACACATTCCCGTAAGTGAAGAATTTTAGGTTTATTTACATTAAATGGGTAAGCCATGAGGGAAGGGACAAATGGCACCAACATGTTTTCCCTGTGAGCCAGCGCAGGGAAAGTTAGGTATTTGAGTGCACTAGTTCATTTGAATGCGATACACGATTTTAACGCTAGATGGGAGTAAATCCACACAATGTCCTTTTAAGGACCTACTGAACATCTTTAGACGGGAGCTTACTGCCGATATTCACCGAAGCCAAAGTAAAGTAAGCCAAAGTTGTTTCTTTTTCAACGCCGGCTTTATTGAGGTAATATTTAGGCTCTCTCTCTCTCTCTCTCTCTCTCTCTCTCTCTCTCTCTCTCTCTCTCTCTCTCTCTCTCTCTCTCTCTCTCTCTGTGTGTGTGCGTGTTGCAGAGATACGTGCCACGAGCTCCTGGGTCACGTCCCTCTCCTCGCTGAGCCAAGCTTCGCCCAGTTCTCACAGGAGATTGGTTTAGCCTCGCTGGGAGCGTCAGATGAAGACGTGCAGAAGCTGGCTACAGTGAGAAAACACACACCTGCGCACACACCGTCATCGACAAACTTGGGCCGCTAACTTCTCTGAAGGTTTTATTTTAACACATCGTCATCGTCGAACACTCGCATCCGCTGTAACGACAGGGACGATGGGCACTGCCCGCGACGGCTCCTCTTTTTGCGCAGTACACTTCATGAGCAGTAGAGGTCATTGTACGTGCACAAATATTCGTCATGCAAATCCACGGAAAAGAGAAGACACTCAGGAAATCCTGTATTTTGACACCTTTTTAACGCTTCACTGCCATTGGCTGATTATTGCCATTGCTTTAAGACACAGGTGTGATGCAACGCTTGAAACCTGCACCACAGCAGAGGATTCTGTTGTGTTGTACCTGTTGCTTTTATAATTCCCACGACATAAGACTATCTGTTCTATGCTGTTCTACTCTACTCTATTGTAAGGTGCAGCTGTCTGTCATGTCTCAAGACATCTTGCTGTCTTGCAGCAAAATTCGTGTGAATCCATTTTTTTGTCTGCACAAGAACATTCAGATGAGATAAGAAGATAAGATGCGATGCTGTTGCTATGATACTCCGAAAGAATTTAAAGCACTGTGAAAAACAAATGACTCACATCTCTATTCCGGGAGATAAACAACAAATGTGTTAGACTGTGTTAATTTCACTGCAGTGCTACTTCTTCACGGTGGAGTTTGGGCTGTGTAAGCAGGACAGCACGCTCCGAGCCTATGGAGCTGGACTTCTGTCCTCTGTCAGCGAACTCAAGGTGACGTATCACACGTGTCTTATCTCACATTGTACACTGTATGAGGCACAACATCACTGACTGATTCAAGAGTGTGAAAATGAAAGGTTTTCTTGAAATGGGTCTGATGAGAGTATATATAGCACAAAGGTACTGGTACTTTCTGCTGACCGTGGCATTAAGGAATGAACCAGTGGTGGAAACTCCTGGCTATTTTTCACCACCACGCAACAGAAACTTTAGTATGGAAAGACCAAAGTCATCACATTTATACAGCTTTGTCCATGCGCGAATGCAGGTTCCTGTGACCCACTTTAAGCCTTGAGATGCAGGGAGCCAGAACCACATTGCTTAGCCAACCAGATTAAACAGGCCATTCTCTCAATATGTAAATCTGACCACAACATGTCTCCTTCTTCTCTCAGCATGCTTTGTCTGGCAAGGCCCATATCCTTCCATTTGATCCCATGGTGGTGTGTAATCAGGAGTGCTTAATAACGTCCTTCCAAGAGGTTTACTTTGTTTCCGAGAGTTTTGAGGAGGCCAAAAACAAAATGAGGTCAGTGGTGAATGGAGTCATTCCTTAATTACGTAACTTCCAAACCAGTCTCTGACAAGTGTTAACAGTGTCTCTGATAGGAATTAGTATACGCCTTCTCCAAGAGACGAATCAATACAACTTTCAGGTCCACGCATAAAGTATAAAGCTTTAAGCAGGAAGTGATTTTCATGTGGGAGGTAATTCACAATGTTGGTGACACAGTCTATTCACTGATGTAAAGACTCTGACGCATCTCTGCAGGGAATTTGGCAAGACCATTCAGCGTCCATTCACAGTACACTACAACCCGTACACCCAGAGTGTGGATGTCCTGACGGACACCAGCAGCATCAACCGTGTGGTGAAAGACATCTGGAGTGAGCTGAGCATCGTCGAAGAGGCCCTGAACCGACTCAGTGCATGAGGGTCTGAGGTGCTTCAATGTGCACTTCAGGTGGGGGTGACATGGTTGGATGAATTAATCAATTAATGTGTTTCCATCATCCCTAGAAATGCCCCCCCCCCCCCCCCCCCCCCCCCCCCCAAAAAAAAAAAAGTTGGGAAATAATCTGCATGACTTTGTTCTGAAATCTAAATAAACAATTTATTACTGTAAGTCTGAGGAAATTGCCAAAGATGCAGACAACTTCAGGTCTCCTTGCAGAGCCACGTCAATGATTACATACTACGTGTAAGGGACGTGCTTCCCTTGTGGAACCTTTTTCTTCTTTTTTTCTCTCAGAAAAAGGAAGTTCAGTAGATGCAGCTTCTGAGGAATTTTGAAATAAATTGTTGAAATGACATGTCACACCGTATCAATTGGTCAAGGGGCACACAGGTTCGAAGTCACAGAAGAGTTGAGAGTTTACATCTGTTAAAATTAGTGGTCAGTTGCAGTGTAGGTTTTCCACCCAGACTCTTCTAGGTGTCCTTTGTTTAGTCCCTAAATTTCATAACAGCCTCCCCCAGACGGCCCCAGACTCTGCGGACTCTAAATAAAACCTAACAACCTGTTGAGCCTAAAAACCTTCTTATTCAAACATGCATTTGTGTGGTTTGTAATATTTTGGCTCTGCGCTGGTATTTCCTTCCCTCACTATATTTTACTCTGTGTTTACCATCCATCTGTCCATTCAGGAATCTTCCACCCACACCTAGGGGCTTGTTAAGGAGTTGACCTAAACATGCGTTTTAAATTGTGGAAAGAAATGTGAGTAAAACCCACACATGGGGAAAACATGCATACTCCACACAGAAAGGCCCTTGGTCTGGATGGGAGTCAAACCTGAGACCTTTCAAGCAAGGGTGCTAATCAGTGCTCCACCATTTTACCCTGTATGTTTTTTATTGTCCTGCATAAGCCCGATTATGAAGCCTTCACACTGCGTTTTCTCTCCTGAATTGTGATTTATTTTATACTACTGTCAAACACTTGATGACTGCTGTCTGTAAAAGTTGCTCCATAAATAAACTTTACTGCTTCTTTCCTACTTACCAGGAGCTGTTTTTAATATGGTCATCTTATGCTGTTGCTGACAACATTCAAAAGTTGTCAATCACTGCAATGTGAATTTAGACACATTGAGTTAGTCTGTTGTTGTAGCCACAATTATTATCAACATGACTGTTTCTTTGTCGAACTAAGGCCCATCACTAACTAACATTAATGTTTCGTCTGCATAATGACTGATTTGCCCTTTCATGGTATCACCATGAGAACATAAGAAAAGTGCAGTAACTCTTTAATGTCATCATTTACGTCAGTTTCATTAACTGTACACATTAAGGATTATATCTCACGCTGGAAAAGTTTATTTAAATGCTCAATCCTGGTATTAATGAATGCTTCTGACGTTCCTCTAAAAAGATGGAGAATCAGAAAACAAATGAAAAATAAAATGTATCCTTCCTGCATCCGATAGTCAAAAATCTGCGTCACCGAAGTGATGTGAATATAAAGATGCAGCCAAGAGGCAGCCTGTGTTCGCACAGGAAGTGTTCACTGCAGGGCCTCACCCGCTTACAGTGTTAGGGTTACCCACAGTACCCAGTGACCCAAATGGTAGCACATCCTGCTGAAAGAAAGTGTGTCTAGCCCGAGAGTGAGGGCAATCTGATGTGCTAGAGTAATACATAGTGGATGCCCTCGTCAGTTTGGAATAGAATTGTATGATATTACTGTGTCGAATGACTTAAAACTGAAAATTAAAAATTACCACGTCTTTGTTGACCAAAGATAGTGAGATAAGTCCCCGATTTGTGTATGCATTTTCAGATTTTCAGAGCGTAATATTTTCATGGCCATAAACTGATTTAACCAATGTTCCATATTTTCTATGTTGACACCAGAGCGCAAGGACATACTCAGTTCAGCCGTTGTAGGTTCCCTTTAAGACCACTGGTCACTTTTTCAGTGGAGGCACAGATGGTGGTGGTGGTGGAAGGAGGCAGCTGAGGTGAAGCAGCCATCCATGCACCTGCTGCTGCTGTAACAGAAATAAAATCAGCAGATTGCTTATTCCTCGTTGCACGGCAGGGGAGCGATGGCATCTGTGAGGCAGTGGGTGGGCCACAGCAGGGGAAGGTGATAAGTGGCGTAGAGAGTGTGTATGAAAGATCGCAGAGCTGCAAAGTATGCTAAGCTCTGACCACATGCAGCACACACCATGAGCAGAGGCTCATGCTGATCTTCAGTGGGACCTTCTTGTGTTTGTTAGGGACCAAGCAGCCTAAGCTGCCAGGACACTATTTTATCTCAAAAACTGAATTTTTTACAACCATTTCAACTTTGCTCTCATGCAAACGATCGCAGTTGATGCAATAATGGCATTTTTAATCAATAAATTGTTTTTGAAAACAAATTACCAACATCTCCATGCTAGATGCAATTTGTGTGAGGTCCTGTAAGACTAGGACCCCAAAGCAGAGACATTCACACCAGTGAGTGGAAACTGGAGGTTCTTTAATAGCTCAATAAACCAAGAGCCAGAACAAAAAGCAGGCAGAGGTGGCAGGGAGCTGGCTGGCAGAAGGAAGTATTCAGCACCGAAACACAGGTAAATCTTGAAACAGGCAACTAAGGAGGACAACATGCAGGAGGAGAGAGTGGAATACCCAGGCAGCAAGCAGGAGGGAAGGCCAAGCGTATAAGGTGGAGGGAATAGATTAATTGAATACAGGTGTGGCTCTGCTGCCAACAGGAGGAGCCAGCCACGCCCCCTACCACACACAGGCTCTTCGAAAGAACAGAAATAGGGGGGGGAACAGAGAGAACAAAAAGAGGAAAGTACAACAACAAAAAAAACTAAGCCAAAACCATAACAATTTGTCTATTAAGAAGTAAGGTTTTTGTCTTCTGACAGCCATTGGAAATCTGCCTTCGCAACAGCTCTTGTCTGGCACACAGGTGACTGACTGGCTTAGTCAATTTATGAAGCTAGGTTTGACATTTCCATAGTGAGGTAGAGGATGGGTCTTGGTGTTGAAGATTGTGAGAAATCTGCCCAAACTTTCCACTGTCCCATGGCCGATTTCCTCAATTGAGAAAAACAAGACAGTAGTCCTGATGGTGGTGCTACAGCAACCATCTAAATTTCTGAAATTCATAACTAGTCTGTGTTTCAGCTTTGGTGCTTCTATTGTGCCTAAAATTGCACTGTGCTGGCCATTGCAGAATAGCAGCTATCATTTCTTTTGAAAATCTTTGAATGTTTAACTCAGACTATAGGACGATGCAACAAGGAAGAATTTCTCTATGCCGTCTGGCATCGCCATCCCAATGCATCTACACTTCTGTTTTCTTCCTGCCTTCTAGTTCTTGTAACAACTATGGCTTCCCACTTTGGATAAAAGCATCTGCTAAATTAGTAAATGTAAATGTAAGACCTTTACTTTTTTTAATATTCATGTGTTGACCTCAGAAGCTTTGAAGTCTTGAGCTGGTGAGGGTGCCCTGCTGCACTCACAATTAGTATTATCTGTTCCATGTTTTTATTGCTCTGAGTTATGCTGCTTTTATGTTTTTATTTCTTATGTTTATTATTGTATGTTGTGATGCACTTTGTGCAGATCGACTCACCCTGCTGCCATCACCATGGCAACCTTGATTAGAAGCTCCATGCACCTGGTGCAGCAGTTGTAGTAATAGCAGTACTACTAATAGTAGTCGTCATATTTTTTGCAACATAACCCGCAGCACTATTACTTCTACTTTAAACACATATATTATTAGTAGTATCGTGTATTCGATGTACTTTTCACTGCTATTCCATTGTAAAGCACTTTGTAACTGTTGTTCATGAGAGCGATATAAATAAACTTTATTTACTCATTAGTGTACTTTCTGTCTGATATTTGTGTATTAATACAGAAAGTCTGAGGTTCCAAGCTGGTGAGACACCCACACTTAGTATGGTGTATGTACATACTATGTGACAGCAGAAGTAGCATCATTATTATTATTATCATTATTACTACTACTGTTGTTGTTGTAGACTTTCAGCTCATGGTTTACTTTGAAGGCGCCGGGCGGAAGTCCTCCTCTCTTTGGCGGATGTTGGACCCTCGCGGCGCGGGGGAGCGAAGGAGAGGGAGGGGCCGAGGGCCTTGAGGAGAATGTGAGGAGGGAGGGGCAGCCGGTGAGGAGGAGCTGGGTGTTGCCTCAGTCTCAAAACTCAGCTCTGTGGGTCCAGTCGCGTCTCAGATCCAGCCTGTGGTCCCTGCTGCTCCACCTGGCCTCGTCCTTTCAGACGACCCTCCAGACTACCAAACAATCAGAGGAAGCTCGTCCTGACGGCCCAGACCCTCAGCTCTCAGCTCTGAAACCTTGCTAGATCCAAATAACGGTCCATCATGGGAGTGGAAGGCTGCACCAAATGCATCAAGTACACGCTCTTCTTCTTCAACTTCATCTTCTGGGTAAGACCCTGATGCTCTGCTAGCTTCTAGCTGCTAGGTGCTGGCTGCTGTGTTTACCCCACTCTCTGGGTGATCCAGGCCCCTTTTTACCCCCCCTTCCCCTCTTTCCCTCCCCATCTGTGTGTTTGGTGCAGTCGGGTTGTTGGTGCCGGGTTGTTGGTCGCCGCTAGGGGCACCAGGGCTGTGGGGGGGTGGATGTGGGTGTGGGTGTGGGGGAGGCACACAGCGTGGATAACGGTCATTTAGACACGATGTGGGGGGCAATTGTGTCGATTCGTTTGTTCATGAAACTGTTGAGACGCGGACGAGGCTCTGTAGCTCCGAGCCGCTGTAAGGTACAAGACCGTGAAGGGGTCTGGACATCATGGCTTTGTTTGGAGTACATCCTGCACCCCGAGTGTGTGTGTGTGCGCGCGCGCCCTCGACTTTGACTGAGAATAGAGCGTTGGTATTCAAAGAGGCCAGAACGAAGGCACCATTTCATTCATAGGTTCATATATTGAGAATGTACATTTTCCCGTGTGTGTGTGTGTGTGCCTGCGCACACGCGTACGTGTGTTTGGTGGGACCCACAGTGGTTTCCATGTGGTGAGTCATGGCTATGAGTGTGTGTGTGTGTTGGGTGATGGCTCATGGAAACATTTGCGGGTGTTTAGTTTTTACGCTCCTTGTGTAACAGCCGCCTCATAGTTTTCTCCTTTTTTTTGCATTTCTTATTTTCTTTTTCTATTTCTCACTCCTCTTTCCCTTTCTCTCTCTCCCTCTCTAACCTGGAAAGTTCTGATGGCTCACTGTGATGATGATGACAGATTCCAGGGGAATGTCCAGTCTGTCCCTCAGGACTGTCCCCCGACTTTCCCACTGGTGTCACCGTATGTCAGAGGAAGTAGTTGTTTGTCGGGTCCGCTGTGCTTTAGAACTCTTATTGCTAAGTAAAGATCTGTGTGGTTAAACTCAACTGTCATGACACAAATAGAAAATGCGTCATTTTGGATTAACTCTATATGCAGTTGTTGTACCACTCGGAAGTGAAAGGGGAATACACTCCAAAAAGACTTGAAAGACAAAGATCACGCCAAAGCCCAGATCTACAGAGCTGAGTGGAGTTTAACACCAATGGTCCAACAATGGAAAAAGAAAAAGAGCAGGACAGGGAAGGGATGCAGGAAAAAGTGTTCAATTAGCCTCGAGAAGACCACAAACCAGACCACACACACATTCACACACACACACGCGCACACACACACATATGAACAATACAAACTTCCCCCGGCTGCAGACACAATCAAAGGGAGTTCCACAGTTTTATTTTTTTCTTTACATACATGTGCGTGTGGTGAAGCCAGACACTTGTAATGGCTGTTGATCCCTCTGCAGTTGTGAAGTCTGGGCCTCTTTGAACGTCAAGTTCTCGACAGTCTGCTCTTTGGTTCTTTTGGCTTCTTTTGCCCAAACCTCCTCCTCCCTCACCTCAACCCATTCCTTAGAGAGAAAAAAAAACCCCAAACTATTCTTTCCATCCCATTAACAAACAACAAATAAAACCAACCTCAATGAAATTGAATTGGAGGGAATGTGAGAACTCTGAGAGGAGGTTAAAATACGTTTCTGTTAGTTTCTTAACCAGTTGTTATGTTGTTGTAACGTAGGCTCTGAGTTGACAACCAAAGATTGGACCATCAATTTTGGATTTTCTTCCGAACTTCTACCATAGATTTATAGAGCCTTAATATTTTGCATGAAAAGTGATCCAAAGGGGTTTCAAAGAACAAGATAAAAACGGTAAATCCGAGTAAGAAAACACAGTCCAAACAAGGGCAAGCATCTGTCCTCGCAGCACTTGAAAAGATTTCTTGAAATAAGATGTTAAGTGCTCGATTCAAGATTATAGTGCAAAGTTGAAAACTGAACATGAGAAATGAACTCTTAAAACAAGATACATTATCTGACACTTTTTTTTATCTTGGTTAGAACCGAATGACTTGCAGCACTGCTCTTGATTAACTCTAGCACAAATTTCATCCCGGTCCCGGTAGTTGAATTTCCTGACGGGAACCCCCCAGGGGGATCTGCAAAATTCCTATTAAACCATTTATCTAGTTTTCTGGGCTCTTTCAAAGAGCTGCATTAGTGAATCTGCTCGAGTGAACCCGGTCCAGACCGTCCTCAGCGAGCGAGCGAGCGGGCCCTGGAGACTGCCGCTTTAAAAAGGGGACCTCCTGTTTCCATAAATCACAGGCGGACACTGAGTGTGTTAGGAGGGAGGGGTGTGGGTGAGGGTTAAGGGGAGGGGGGGGGCTGTGGTGCTGGAGTCTTATGGGAACTGCAGACAACACCCCACCCCCTTGGTCCCCCTCCCCCCAGCATGCCCAGCATTCTACAACCCCCCGTACCGGGCAACAGGCAGAAATAGACTCTGGAGGGAGGGAAGCGCCGGGCCCAGACGCCGCGCTGCGCAGGCCTCCCCACGCAGGCCCCCCCCACGCAATCTCACATGATCTGACTGCGGAGCGAGCAGCCTCGCCCGCAGTCCTGCAACACCTCATACAGTAGGCACAGGGCGCCGGAGACGTCGCCGTGACATGACTAAACGCGCATCACGTCATGAGGTCGCAGGTCTGTTCCAGACGGAGCCGAGTGTGCCAGACCTCGCCAGGTTCACTCCCCCCAAAGTGGACGTGAGCAGCTGTAAACACGACCAGGGGCGTGATAAGAAGTGGTAAAAGTTGGGAAATTCAATTAGACGAAAGCCCTTAAAAAGAAGTGAAAGCCCCAGTCGGGATTTTACAAGGCATTGGATTTTGTTTCGAGAGCTCGAGAGCTCTGTCCAAATAGTTTGACTGCAAAAAGTCTGGTGTATTTATGGTGACTGGTATGGTGTGTTTTATGGTGATTTGCTTTATAATAAGATAATGAGATGATGGTAATCTTTCCCTTTGGTTTAATCTATTCTTTGGAACTTCGTTGTTTCCTAGATGATCTGAGGTCTGTTGTATGGTTGTACTTGTATGACTTTTTAGGAAGTTAAAGATGTTTCGCTCATTACGGCCTGAAATGGCAATAACGTGTTAAAGTTCTTTAAGAAGACTTAAAAAGCGTGTTGAAATCTCTGTCTTCCTCTTTGTCAATATGATGGGGTCATCTTTGGTTCAATTTTTTTTTTTGTTGCCTGTTAGCATGCGTTCATGCTTACGGGCAAGTTTCCGTCGTGGCACGAAGTTTTGCAACATCTGGATCCATTTGACAGACTGCAGACTTCGCTTTTTTTTTTTTTTGACCAAATTGGTACACACGAAGGGTATAAGAGCAGGCCTTTAACACTCATTTGAAGGTTCTTCCTATTTGGCTGGGATTCACTCTCATGTCCGTACAAAGAAACAACAGGAAAACATGGCCTCATATTGAGTTCCAACAAAGGCTCGGGCCAGACGTAAACCAGACCGGCCGTCCCGGTAGGCCTCCTGCAGAGAGACGGGAGAGTCATGCAACGCGTAGCGGGGGGGGGGGGGGGGTCATCGTGTCTGCGAGGCGAGCACACCTGCTGCCTTCGTGTTTGTCTCTTTCTGCAGCGCTTTGGACTCAGCAACCAGTGACAGGGTGGCATAGCACCGTTTACGCTACTGCACCACCACGTTTCCACTTCTTACCCGTCTCTGCACAATTCTCCGTACAGAGCATGAAGCTTAACTAGGTTATAGCTCTAACTGGCTGAAATACTTGATCGAGGGAAGTTGCATGTACTCAAATTGTTTCCGTTACCATTTTTTTTATTGTAATATTTAGGTTTGCGCATTTCGAGGGTCAGTAGAAGCACCTGTTTGTGACTGCGCGGTGTGCAATAGCCGGCTGCATGCAGCTGTCAATCTGCTGACCGGTTTCACCTCTCTTGCTGACCAAAGTCCCTCTTTCTACCGTCCCGATAGGAGCTGAACGCGAAAGACCCAGTTCACCGCTTCAGTCGTAAACGCCTCCAACTAAAAGCCTTGTCTTTTAACCCAGTTCAGGACGTTGCTCGTGTGGTGAAAGGACTGCGTTCTGCAGTGTATTGCACACATTAAGGCTCACCGATACAAAGTGTCAAAGTCCTCTATGCAAAGTCTGTTTGCGCACACACACACACACACACACATATCTAGCCGATGGCACAGTTTAGAGAACCGTGTCCTGGCCTGACTTTGTTGACAGGGCAGGAAATGTGGCCCAGGCACTCAGACAGAATTTAGACCATGTGCAGGGCGACATGTTTTACCTCATGTTGATGTTTTCAACCTGAACACTTCTGTTATCTATAGCTGTGTCTCCATTACAGTTTCTACCAAAATATGAGATTTGAAGATTTTGATGGGTGTTTATGTACCTCTCGTGTAGTCTTCTCTCTGGACATCCCTTAATTATCGCACAGTCTCGTCCTGAAATGTCCAAAACATTGTTTTAGTAGATGTTTTAATCAGATTTAGGAATAATTCATTGTCCTCCTCTGTCCAATGAATTGTTCATGGGACACCCCCTACATCATGTCACATGACATGTAAATATGTATAAAGTGTTTCCATTACACTTTATGATAATATATAATAATTATCTATCCCAACATGTCAACACTCCTCATGAGTGTAGCAATGTTCCAGTGACATTTGAGAGGATTTTTGCAACAGTGCATTCCAGTCCACCTTACATTTCAGTCCTCTCCTTCCTCCTCCTTTCTGCGACGATGGAGATGTAATAATTAAAGATGAAGTAATTCCCTGCAGTCCGTCCAGCGAGACGATGGAGGGATGGGCAGAGATGGAGGCAGAGGCAGGATTCACTCTCATATTCATAGTCCATGCATACGGAAAGGAGTCTGAGGTTTTACATCGTAGCCATCTCCTCCCTCCGCATCTTCGGATGTGTCAGTGAGATGAAGAGGGATGAGCTTCATGGCTGGCACCAGTTCATGGAGAGGAGCTGAGCGTTGGTTATACATCCCTGTCTTTGGGGGTGGGTGTGTGTGTGTGTGGGGGGGGGGTAATCTTGTTTAGCTTATTCATGGCTTTAGTTGCGAATGCTTCCCAACAAAAACTATTTCAGCCGTGACAAAGGAGGCAACGAGAAGCCGCGTTCTGACGAATTCTGAGATGGAAAGGAAATCATAAATCCTCTAAAGGGTCAGGTTGGCAATTAGAAAGAACGAAGCTCAGCAGTTTTCAAAAGGGCTCGAAGCTCTGGTTTAAACGATATGGAGACAGGAACTCAAAGTGTAATATATGACTGACTGAATGCTTTTTCTCTGCCAGAAGCTTTGGTTTTCTTAAAAAAAAAATTCTGTGATTCTGTACATTTTCTTTGTACATCAAAACCGGTCCCTCAACACATCCTGTAGGAAACTCGGCCCGAGGTCATTCAGCAAGCAAGTGTCACTCTCAAAGCTCAGTCTGAAACCATGGAGGATCTGCGGTTGATCCTTCCCAAGTGCTGCCAGCTCTGACTCAAACATCCCAGATGCCATAATTATGGCTCATAATTACTTTCTCATAGAATCCATGGGCTGGTGGGTGGGTGTGTGTGTGTGTGTGTGAGTCACACCCCTTTTCTGTGCCCTTCAATCTGCAGTGCTGTGTTTACTGTAACTGCATAGATACAGGAACACATTTATAAGAACTACCCGGTGGGGAAAGTCCTTGGGAACTACACATCCAGTGGCAAGTTCCAGCTGTGCAGAGAGTCCCGACTAGTAACTAATGGTAACAAAAAGTCCCCAGGAAGTTCTTTAACACGTCGAAGGACCTGAGGAAAGCTTTGATTGGTCTCTGACGGGGCCTAAAATGGCTGAATGAGCAAAAAACAAAACCCTACAGTTGGTTTCACTCACGTGAACGGTCACGTGACTTTACGTCCCTCGCTAAATGACATAACTCATCAACCGCGTCCAGGAACCAGAGCACGTAAACTGACATTTCACCAGGCAGGGACTGGGGATGCCAGAGACCAAATGTAAAAGTTTTAGGACCGCCTTAGCATTTCAAGGCAGCCCAGTGTTTAATAACTTTAGGAAAAGACGTATTATTAGTTGTAATTCCACAAAGCCATGGAAAAACTTGTTCACTCATTCCAGGTCTCCCTTCAAGTAGTTTTTTTTGCTCTATTCCGACTCATTGTTTCTCCGAGTTAACACCTCTCGGCTCTGTTGAGGGCAAAGCCAGTTCATACCAGGCAGTTTATGGTACGTTACAGAGGCAAGGAGTCCAAATGGAACCAATTAAAAAAAAATCTATTTTCAATGAAAACCGTCACATCCCAAATGTGGAAAAACAAAACAAGTCGCAGGGCTTTCCCTCCCACCTCTCCACTCCAAGTCTCCAAGACTCGACAGATCCCCCCCCCCTCCCCTTTTTTTTAGCCGTTTTCCTATTTCATTTAACCCGGAGAAGCAGGGAACAGACGAAGCGTTTGCCAACCCCGAACGTGGCTCGAACCGACCCGCAGAACCCGAAAGCCGCCAGCCTCCAGACCGCCCGAAGCAGGTCCGGGGTGGGGGGGGGCCTCGCGCCTCCCGAGTCGCTGCTCTCCACCCCGGCTGCTGATTCACGTGGCGAGGAGGCCGGGAGCGTCGGCCTGAGCTGCCGCCCAGAGCCCAGAGCGCTGCCGCGTGCGCCAGGCCGGCTTGTTCTCGCCAGTTGTGTTGTTGATCCGGTTGCCGGGCAACGGCCGACCTCAGCTCTGGAATGGACTCGACAGGAGGAGGAGGGGGGGGAGGAGGAGGAGGAGGGGGAGGAGGGGGAGGAGGGAGCTGAGTGTGTCTGCCTGGATTCACAGGGAGCGATTAAGCCGTGAGCTGCGTAATATGTCGGAGCATGAAATTTCTCAAACGTTTTTCGGGAAAGGAAGAAAAAAAACAAGGGAGGGTGGGTTTATTTTACTGTGTGGCCGGTTCCTGTGTGCCTGCTGAGGTGTAGGCCGAAGCCCCTGGTTATATATAGGATTTCTTTGTCCCCGGGACTCAAAACAAACGGGCTCAGGAAGCCTTAAGTCAATGTAAACCGACTTTAAGAACAATACCGGTCGCATACGCGGGTCTGGGGGCTTCCTCCGGGCCGTCGATGTGAGGAGAGCAGGAGGCGTGTGAGGTTCCCTCTCCCGTGTTCCCACACCTGTGGCTAATGAGAGGAAGCTGCGACACGAGCTCGCCGGGCCTAGCGCAAAGACGGACACACGGGAATGTGGGGAAAACCTCGAGTATCACCGAAACGCGTCTCTTTCCCCCCCCCCCCCAGATGTTTCAACATCGCAATCCGTTGCGAAAGCGCCGCGTGGTGTCGGCACGTTGCGTAACGCGGGGCGGACGCGCGTAGGCTCGAGTCGCGACCCTCCAGCTGAATGACCAACAGGCGGCAGTCGGGGAAACTTTGGGAACACCTGCCAGGCGGCTTACGGGAGCTCGCTGTGCGACTAAGAATTGGGTGGACCCTTTTAACCATCGGGCAATAGTTTGGATTGACTCGATGATGGCGCTCCACACACACACACACGCACGCACGCACGCACGCACGCTGGTGGACGCTCACAGCCGACGGCGCGCTGTCAAGTCTCCCGGTTTATCGCTGCTGAATACTTCATCCGCTTTCGTCTTTCAAGTGTTCCTCCTCTCCTCGATGTCGCAATAATGACCGCCAAGCCCCGACAAGTCATCGCCGCGAGTCTTCCGTCTCTGACGACGAGCCCCGTTGCGACCGCGCTCGCCAAACGTCGCTTCATCACCTCGTTTCCTGACTCTGGTGTACTTGAAGCTACAGCCGGCCGCCCGCCAGAAGTTTTTTTTTGGTTTCACCAAGTTTTTTTTCTGAAGTATGTTGAAGTACTTGATTTATCCTTGAAGGGAAATTACACGAAAAGCAGCCAAAAAGTCAACAAATAGTGCTTACCTACAGCATTGTCCTGATCATTAAGTAATAAATCGGTAGTGTAATAATAATAATACAGGTAACGACGATGGTGCTAATAATAATTAACTAGTGATATGAGAAAGTTGAGACAAGAAAAACATCATAAACCTCATTGATAAATGCGACAGTGCATGCAGACCTTTGTTCCTGTTCTCAGTGTTACCACACCTGGATTTGCAACAACTCATCAGTTAATCAACAGATTGACTCATAAATGAGCTGACGGCTGCTTTTTTTAATGGATTTAAGCGTCTCAAACCTTCAGACACGTCATGTCCCAGCTGCCAGCTTAACGGAGAACGTTTTCCGTGTTCGAGTCCCGAGGACAGAAAACTGAACGTTGTCCAGGCGAGGACGAAAACGTTGCTTTAAACGCCTTATTCTTTGCATCTCTTAAGAAACCAGACAGCGAATATGTGACCAGAGAGAGCAGAATAATGACTTGTTGCAGCCCTGACCTCATCCAGCGTCCGGTCGCAGCTTTCCGCGGCAGACGAGTGCACAAAACTGTGCGTGTTGTGCGTGCGTGCGTGCGTGCGTGTGTGTGTGTGTGTGTGTGTGACTGGAGGGAAACGAAGCGGGGCGAAGTGTCTCTGATTGCCTTTTTGCCGTGTCTGCCGTCCCTGCAGCTGACCGGAGGCGTGATCCTGGGCGTGGCCCTGTGGCTGAGGCATGACCCCCAGACCAGCAACCTGATGGAGCTGAAGCTGGAGGAAGCCCAGGCCCCCAACACCTTCTACATCAGTACGTATCTGCGGGACGGGGGGGGGGGGGGGCTCTCGCCGTCTCCACACTCACTATTGGCATTTCGCTTTCGTCACGTTTCGCGAAACGACTCTGTGACGGCTGCCGAGCGACGCAACGACGGGTCCACGTGAATTATTGAGGAGCAGAGAGAGTCGAAGAGGCAGGCGATCGATCGATCGAGGAGGATGTGTCGTCCATTATTGATCACTAAAAGCACTGAAAAGGAACGCAGTCGAACGGGGCGCCGCTTCCTCGAACGTTTCAAGAACGTCAGAGGAGATTGAACCCACTTATAGCGAAGCCGCAACAGGTGACGGGCTTGTGGACCGCCGGCCGTCATTTTAGCAATCAAATTGGAGAATTTCGATGTCCAACTCGAAATTCTCCAAATTCAGCTTCTCGAATACTTTCTCCGCTCCGCTCCACTGGGTGGGTGTAAGCGCCGCGTGCTCTACGCGCTCCTGCGTGGTAAGAGGGAAAGTGAAAGGAGACCAGGCACACGGTGTCTGCTCCATCACACCCAGCTGGAGGTTTTCCTCTTGGGGGGGGGGGGCGAGGCGGAGTTGCAGTTGTGAGAGTGGAGGATGCGTCTGTGTGTACGGTCACGGTGTTGGTGTGGGAATGTTTCGTTGTTGTTGTTGTTGTTGTGGTGCGTGTCACAGCCGGCGGCACCAAAACCGAAAGATTTTTCAGACGGCAAGTCATCTCAGGAGGACTGGGGGAAATTTTGCCATTTCTCCTCCGCTCGAGCTTAATCTGATTCATTTAGCAAACTTGTTATGCCTCACGCACACACACACAAACACACACACATACACAGAGGCAGTCCTGGACGGGTCGCACCCTGGCGAACTGGAGGAGGGAGGTGGATGGTAAACCGGTGTGAAATGTTTCGTAATGACGCGGAGGATGCCCTCACTTCTCCCAAATCACCGGCACCTTGTGACCAGGCCCTAAAGGAGGGCATGCAGCCCGTCATATGACTCCCAGGAGCCGCCACGCCCACAATTAGCATCTGTCAGCCCTCCAAAGCGCCGCATCCGCCGTCCTGATTACCACGTCCTCCGCCCCAGACCCGGCGGCCGTTGTAGAAGCCCGAGGGATGGCTGAGAGACCATTTCCTCCTACGTTTTTTTTTCCTCTCTCTCTCTCTCTGTCCTGTCTCTCTCTCTCTACCTCTCTCCCTCTACCTCTCTCTCTCTCTCTCTCTCTGTCTCTCTCTCTCTCTCTCTGTCTCTGTCTCTCACTCTCTCTCTGTCTCTCTCTCTCTCTGTCTCTGTCTCTCACTCTCTCTCTCTCTCTCTCTCTCTCTCTTTCTCTCTCTCTGTCTGTCTCTCTCTCTCTACCTCTCTCCCTCTACCTCTCTCTCTCTCTCTCTCTCTCTCTCTCTCTCTCTCTGTCTCTCTCTGTCTCTCTCTCTGTCTCTCTCTCTCTCTCTCTCTCTCTCTCTCTCTCTCTCTCTCTCTCTCTCCCTCTCTCACCCAGTAGAGTGGGTGTTTAGGTCATTGTTTTTAACCGTAGCTTCGGTCGTTTGGTGGAAAAGAAGACGGAGCAAAAAAAAAAAGCCTGGGCAGAGCACCCAGGGACTTTCTCTCCGACGGCCACAATGGTTGCATCTTACCCATTACATAAAGCCTCCTCTCATTCCACCAGGACGGGAGAGAAAAAGCCCAGTCGGTATAGGAAAAAAATTCCTCACTCTCTCCCTCCCTTCTTTCTGTCCCTCCCTCCCTCCCTCCCTCCCCTCCTAGGCGGCCCCACCCCACGTTCTCCCTCCTCCGTGAAAGTTTCCTCTCCTACACTCCTCTCAGTTTCTTTCCACTGTTGCCTCCCCCCACCGCCGCCACCACCCAGCTTCCCCATCTGGTTGTGGTTACTGTTCGCTGTCTCGCTTACCCTTATTTTTTCCTCTAGTCCCTCCCTCTCTCCCCCTATCTCCCTCTGTCAGGCCTTTTTCTCCTCCCCTCCCCTCTCCTGTCTTCATCCCCTGCTGCCAGGAACTTTTCAATATGGAGGCCTGCATCTGCTTTTCTCCCCTCTGCCTCTCTCCCCCCCTCCCCTCCCTCCCTCCCTCCCTCCCTCCCTCCCTCTCTCAGACACAATAACCTAATGGCGACCCGCCTCTCGCCTCCCTACGCAGTCAGAACCTGCCGAATCACAAACACGTGTTTGTTCCTGAGCACGCGGCTCGCCGTTTAACCCTCACACCTGATGGGGACAAAGGCCTCCTTTGTTTTTCCATAACTCGGTGGTGCTTCCGCTGCTTTTTTTTTTTTTTTTTTTTTGACTAATTTTGCTGCGACGTTCCATTCGCGTGTGCAGGCGAGGGATCTCTCAACATAACTTCAGTTCTTTTACTTCAAAGTGACTCGGAGACAAAGTTTGAATGGGGTTCAATGGGAAAAATGAGAAAAATGAGAATTCATCAAAATTGATTCAACACGTTAAAGAGTTAAATATGTATTTTAGAGTTTTTTGTGACATCATCATAAACTACATCTGAGGCCAGATCTCGCTGAACGATCAGTTCGGAGTAAAACCCCATGAGCTATAAATACAGCGTTTTACCGCACGACCCCGGATAGTCAGCCGACGCAATTTTAGCCCGGATCTTTCGACTTCCCCTCGATGGCCATGCCGCATCGCCGGGCGATGGGCCGCTCGGCCCCTCGCTCTGAGGATTCACAGCCGTTCAGGGGCGTCTCAGAGGCTTGAGCACCTACTTCGAGTCGGACATCCCGAGAACAATGAAACGGACACGGCGGCGGGTTTCCTGAAGTCATTGTCCCCCGCGTTCAGCGAGCGGCCCGGGGCTGCTCCAGGAAGTCATTAGCCGGGCCGCTGGACTCACTCCCGTCCCAATCGCTCGCTCGATTACTTCCGGTGGCCGCCGCGGCGGAGGCGAATACCCGGACGAGTTCGCCCGAAAAAGCCGGAGGGCGGCCGCCCCAGGAGCTGGAAGTGCAGCGGCGCACCAAAATAGAAGCGGAGTCGGAGGAGGATCCCCCCCCTCCCAGCGCTCCCAAATAGTTTGGAACGAGACGCGCTCGTATCGAAGCGATTGAAAACCTTAGACGCGGACATCCGACGCCCGGTGCACGCGCGCCACCGTCCCCGCGCAGGCTCTGCTTGGGCCTCAGCTTCGGACTCGCGGACTTTGCGTCCGCGGTGGAGAGAGACGACGAGCCCTCGGCTCGGGTCATCGTCCTCGTCGTCCAGCGGTCCGTGGGTGTGACATGAAATTAGCCGAAACGACAAGCGAGAACGCCACAGAAATGAACGGTTCAGGACCCGGCTGGCGGCCGCAGCCAGGAGGGTCACCTGGGGCCCGCCCCGGGACAGCTGCTGTCGGGCCTCCGCGGGGCATCTATTCGCGCTGACCTCGTCGCCTGTGCGTTAATTTACCAAAAAAAAACACAACAGGAAGCGGGGGGGGGGAGAGGTTCTCATTGTACGGTAAACAATGGTCGGATGGCTCGAGCCAGCATCTGGATAAAATATTTCGGCGGGACGCGACGCCCGCCTGATTGTGCGACGGAAATCGAGGCCGAGCTATAGGTTGTTTACCGCGGCAAGACGGATGGGCGAGCACAATGGGCCGAGGGCCCGTAGACTCAGAGCAGCACGGCCGAACGACATCAAAGAGATTCAAGGCCAAAACACGTTGCAACAGGTGAGATCGGGACAAGCCGCGATGTCGTTTCCTGCTCCGCTGTAACTACCTCTCCGTCTGGAAACGTAGGAAAAGTAAAGGCAAATGCACGCGCTCGGCAGAACACATCTTGCGGCCTTTGAAGCTTTGAAACCCGAGCTCGTGACACTCTTTTCCTCGCGGCTCCATCGCGTTAATCCATCATCTCCTGGTCGGGGGAGGGGTGGGCGGGGGGGGGGGGGGACGGACGGAGATGGAGAGGGAGCAGTGAGCGCGTAATGGACGAGCGAGAGGAGCGGGGCCCGCGAGGAGATTAAATCGAGGCAGACAGGAAAAGACGCCTAAGTAAATGTAATTATTGAGGGCATAATTCTGGACCAGCAAGTGCATCAAGTAGAAAGGACAGATGGGGAGAGAGGAGGAAAGAGGGAGGGAGGGAGGGAGGGAGGGAGGGAGGGGCAGCAATATACAAGATGGAGCGAGTTGGTCAGTCTCCAACATATCGATTTATAAATTAGCGTTGGTCTGTCTGGGCGTGTGTGTGTGTGTGAGTGTGTGTGAGAGAGAGTGAGAGAGAGAGAGGGGCTGTGGCTCTGTGGCTAGGGAAGACGTGGGGGATGGGGCGGGCAAAGTATGGGAGCAGAGTGGTTAGCGGTCCAGAATCGAATTACGCGCGAGCTGGAGTGATTGTGATGCTCAGAGCTGCACCACCACCGCGGCCACCAGCGCACTGCAGCTCACATCCACGTCCGCCCTGCAGGTTTCCACACGTTCCGCAGTCTTTGTGCTCCTCGATCGCAATCGAGGAGCGCCTTGTTTACGGGGGAGGGGGGAGGAGGTGGGGGGGGGGGGGGGGGGGGGGCTCCCAGACGTTGCCAGCATATGGCAAAAAACAAAAAAAAAAGTCAAAGGTAAGGAGCGAGAAAGACGTCTCTGACCGTAAACCATGACGTCGTTGCCAAGTTCGGTTGTTGTTTTCAGCGGCTGTTTGTGCTTTGGGGATTTTTTCGCCCCCCCCCCCCCGCCGTCTCTGAAGCCGATTCTGGATCGGAGAAGCTCTATAGCTTTAGTTTTAGATAATGAACCTTGTTTTACGGGTGAATGTCTCGTTTTAAGCACCGTAATAACTCCACTCTGCAATCTTAAACCGACCACCTCCCGTCTCATCTCCGTCGTGAAGTCATCTGTCCATGCCGATCATTTCAATGGTTTTCCGGTCCTTTTTCCTCAGATTCAGTGTTTGTTTTTTTTATCTTGCTGCAGCTTTGTCTTGTCTTTGTCACTGTGGTTTTCTGTGGCCTCGAGTTGCCCAACGAGAGCATTTTTGGTCAGATAATCTCTTGAATCTCGCTGAAAGGTGCACAACAGCTGCTCCCTCCTCTCCTCCGCCGTCGGCTCTGACTCGTTCCCCCCTTCGCCCCGAATCGGACCTTTGACCTGGACGTTTTTATTGGCCTATTTTGCTCTTCCTTCCCTCAGCTGTTCGACCGAAAAGAAAAAAGGTCAGAGCACAGCCGGGGAGGGGGTGTGGGTGGGGTGTGGGGTGGGGTGGGGGCGCTGGAACCACACTTTCTTCAGACTCTCGCAGCCTCAGAGCAGCCAGAGGAGGAAGAGGCCGTTTCTGAGGACGCGCGTTTGTTTCCGCCCCCCCCCCCCCCCATCACGTCGAATATTAACCTGTCAGAGGCTGACAGCAGAACACGGGAAACCACATGGACCCCCTCCGCCGAAAGACCACGGCAGAGCGCCCCCCCGGGCGGCCCGCTTTGTGTCCCGGATGATAAGTAACGCTTCAGATTACCAGGTCGACGCACGAGAGCACCCCGACTCGCTTCCTGTGAACATAACTGGACCATGACTCACTTACTCTGCTGGCGTCAGAAACGGGACGCTGCCTCCTGCTGGCCAGACGGTGTTACTGCACGACGATTCTTCGTTTATTCCCCAACATGTGTCTGTGGATGTTAATCATCGAGCTTAACTCTGTGTGTGTGTGTGTGTGTGTGTGTGTGTGTGCGTGTGTGTGTGTGTGTGCGTGTGTGTGTGTGCGTGTGTGTGTCTTCCTGTCCAGGTGTCCACATCCTGATTGCTGTCGGTGCAGTGATGATGGTGGTCGGTTTCCTCGGATGCTATGGCGCCATCCAGGAATCCCAGTGTCTGCTGGGAACAGTGAGTCACGAGCTTTCTACCTTTAGTTGGCCAGAGGGGACACACACACACACACACGCACACACAATGGCTTCACATATCCCTTGAATTTCCTTAAGCGAACCCCCCTAGCGGATCCATAAGGTTTCTACCTATGTCTGTCCGCCTATCTATATCTATAGCTCTAGCAGTCTATCTATATCTCTGTCTTTCTCGATCATCTATCGCTCATTTTCTATCTCCCTAATCTGCATCTAATCTTCTTAATCTATACCCGTCCGTCTCTCCATCCATACGCACTGGTCAGCTGA
The DNA here is from genome assembly GCA_029224185.1 of Karalla daura. NCBI lineage: Eukaryota > Metazoa > Chordata > Actinopteri > Chaetodontiformes > Leiognathidae > Karalla > Karalla daura. Next base: position 23,373,505 of record CM055190.1, on the reverse strand, counting down.
TCATCTGGTCAGCGGGTCAGCGGGCGTCAGTCACAGGTGGAGCCGGAGGGGTTGAGGAGGTGACCAGAGCTCTAAACTCTTCCGGGGACAGAAAACCAACCTTGATTACGGACACGCATTAGAAACCTCTGGATAAACACGCCGTGCTTCGGTGGTAGTGATAACTTGTGTGTGTGTTTATAAGAACTCCTCCTCCTCCTCCTCCTGCTCCTCTGACTCAACAAAACTCAAAAATTTTGTATGGTTGAATGAGACGACGCGCTGACGTCTCTCTCCCGTCCTGCAGTTCTTCGCCTGCCTCGTCATCTTGTTCGCCGCCGAAGTGGCTGCTGGAATCTGGGGCTTCCTGCACAAAGACGACGTAAGAAGGCACACACACACGCACACACACACTCCTGCACAGTTCTTAAAGGAGAGGTCCAGGCCTCTGACTTGAGTCCGACGTGAGATCCGATCGGTGGTTCGCGATGGGGCAGATGGGGGCGAGCGCAGGCCGAAACTCTCTGTCACTGTGTGCCCCAGGTGTCGAGGGAGATGAACAACTTCTACGACTCCGTGTACGACAAGGCCATGACGGAAAGCCTCACTGACCGGGAGAAGACCAAGGCCGCCGCCAAAGTGCTGAAGGTCTTCCACGAGACGGTAGGAAGACGCGCCACTCCTCTACCGGCATACACGCCTCTGCTCGTGACGGAGCTCAGAGGGGCCGGCGTTAGAGCTGCTGCCCGCAGTTAATCAATTACCTGTTGATTATACCAATCGGTACTAGATGATGGCCAGATGGATCGTCCATTTATTGGTTGTCAATCCGACAAAGCAACGATCTCCATAGAGAGGCAGCAGCTTGAGTAATATTAACTTGATGTATTGGCCGTTCGACAAGCGAAGCTTGGGCCTCTGTGTACTCACGCTGCGTTTTGTTTGTTTGTTTGTTTGTTTGTTTGTTTGTTCCAGCTGAAGTGCTGCGGCAAAGGCCAGGGCACCACCTTCCTAACGCACTTTACGGACACCCTGGGCATGACCGACCTCTGCTCCGGCACCGTCGTCGTGAGTACCCCCGTCCACGTCCCGGGGCGTCCCGCCGAGCGAAACCGCCACCCCATAGATTCCACGTGCGCGCCAGAGGACAAAGGGCAAAGGGCGTACACAGTACACCACAGCCCTCGGCGTCTCCCTCAAGGCCCCTCTGAGCTTGTTCAGTTTCGTGTAGTTCTGACGCATTTTTATCGGGTTTGATGGGTTTTGAAACTCATCAAAACGTGATCCCAAGAACGTGGTGTGTGCTCACGGGCACGCCTGTCTTCCCTCACAAAGACTCATTAGCCTGAAAGTCTGCAGCGAGCAGGTCCCGCTCCCTTTTAGCAGAGCGACTCCCGCCATTAAGCCGACGTGGATGCGACAGTCGGCCGGCCGCTCAATCTGCTTAATGGCCCGAGGGTCGATATTTGAGTCTGTCCGAAGCATTCCCGCCGCCTCGCTCACAGCCGTTCTCGTCCAGAGCCACTGCCGTGAGAGAAAGTGTCGAGGCCCGGGGGCCGCCCAAGACTCGGAAGCGGCGGCCCCACCTGAGTGGCACAGATTCACCCACAGGCGTCTGAACTCTCTCTGCCTGCATTCGGACACTCGAGGCCCTCGGTCCCTGTCGCAGCCTCCCTGAGTGCCAGGATTGTCGTATTCACTGCTTAGATTCTGGCTTTTTCCAGCGTTCCAGAGCCGACAGGTGTTTGAAAAGGGCCGGACTTGGTTTCTGTGGAGAAGAGTGGCGTTAGAAAACTGCGTTTCTTCTCAAATGAAGCTATCGCTGAGGAAGGTCTGAGCAGGATCACAGGACCTGTACTGGCACAGCTGTGGCAAAACCTTCCTTATGCACATTTGGACATGAGATAATGTTAGATCAGTACAGCACATAACTAGTTACAAGTAAACAATAACTAATGATGATAATAACACAATGCCACTAACAATGATAACAACAATAATAATAATAATAATGTCAAAAATGTAAAAAATATATATATGTGGTGCAGGCAAAACACTAGACAGCAGTCTAGTGTCTTCTCACATTTGTGTGCAGCCTCGATTCTCTCTTAATTAATCATGAATTATTCATCATAGTCTGGTTTCTGCCAAGCTCAATGTCAAAAAAACATACAAGAGACGCACTTATCCGGGACTCGAGTTGCTGGTTCAGCTGACGTCACATCATTTCAGCTATAAGTTAACCGATCACTGTGACTGTCAGGAATGCTCTCTCTTTAGAAGACATTATGTTGTGAGATGTCCCTGAGTGACAGGTGAGGCAGACCCAACGGTGTCTTCTGTTTCTACCCTCCGCAGAGTTGCCACAGCAGGGTCCGGGAGCTGTTCTCGGATAAGATTTACCTGATCGGCATCGCTGCTCTGGTGGTGGCAGTCATCATGGTGAGAACAGCCAATCATCAAACTCCTTCAATGGCATCATGTGCGCGTGGGAGGAGGAGGAGGAGGAGGAGGAGGAGGAGGAGGAGGAGGAGGAGGGGGGTGGGGGGGGGGGTGTCCGGCCTCAGTCTGACTGGAGTGACTGCAGCTCCAGCCGCAGTCGGTGTGAAATCCAGGACCTGCGTCACTCAGGATGCGGATGTTAATGTACCGCCCGGCACGGCAGGCCGTCACATTTCTGGCTTTATTCGTGAAATCGCTCGGTCACCCTGAGCCGCAGCCACCGCTTCCACACAGACTGACAGACACGGCGGCCTCGTCACAGTCTGCTGCGACGAGGCCGCTGCTAATGCCAGATGTGCGTCGCTGACAGCAAATCTGTGTCATCCGTGGCTGCGTCTGAAGACAATCACTCCTCTCTACGTAGTGTCCCGCAAAGGCCATTCTGCAATGTCTGAGCGTGCAGTAAACGCTATGCATTTGCACTCAGTGTGTCGCCCGGGCACATATGGATAGATGAGAAGGTGGCGGTTAGTTTGTTTGCCAGGAGGTGTGTCGTGCACGGCCTAGAAGTCCAGAAGCAGGGAAATAAGGAGTGAAAGAACCCAACTAACCTCTCTCTCTCTCTCTCTCTCTCTCTCTCTCTCTCTCTCTCTCTCTCTCTCTCTCTCTCTCTCTCTCTCTGTCTCTGTCTCTGTCTCTGTCTCTCTGTCTCTCTGTCTCTCTCTCTCTCTCTGTCTCTCTCTCTCTGTCTCTCTGTCTCTCTGTCTCTTTATCCTGGCAGATCTTTGAGATGATCTTCAGCATGGTGCTGTGCTGTGGCATCCGTAACAGCCCGGTGTACTAAGGCGGCGGGCCGCTCGGCGCCTGCTCGTGGCAGAGGGAGGGTGCCCCTGCAGCTTCCGTCTTGCTCCTTTTCTTTCCTTTTATAAGCGGGAAACGTCACACATATATTGCTTGCTGGATTTAGTCAGCTCATTGAGAAGACCATGTTTTAAAAAAAAAAGAAAAAAAAAGAATCATCCTCCATTGAGCATTTTAATTACACTGTCTGATTTTTTTTTTTTTGTTTGTTTGTTTTTTGTGTTTAGTCACAGATGCTGTTCTGCATATTTAACCAGTGTTATTCTAACCTCATGTAGATTTTATATCACACTGTCACACATGAGTTACACCCACCACTTCTGGTGCTCTCTTCTTTTAGTGTTCCGTTAGTATTGCTTTCTTACCTTACGACCATGCTATTATATTCTTTTTGTTTTTTTGTTGTTGTTTTTTTTGTTTTCTTTTGGAGGATGTTTTTTCCACTGTTTTATGTATAAACTGTATATAAATATATATATTAACAGTGCTTTATGACTGCCTGAGCATGGATATTGTACTACAGTAGCTCGTTCTCCTGTATTCCTCCTGCACTCTGCTTGTTTGTCTTGCCCGAGACGGAACCAGATGGTGGCGCTCAGGACCGTCCTCATCGCCGTGTGAGGGCCGCAGGAACTGACGTAAGAAGGGATCGGTGTCGTACAAGTGTCGGAAGCTGTAATCAAAGTCAGAGCGGCCTGATGGCTGTCCAGGTGGCTCCATGAGGTCGATCTTTGAATCGTCTGCGGCTGTCGCTGTGGCCGCGGTAGTTGTCGTTCATCGCACGTTAACTGTCCGAGTGCTCAGCTGTATGAAACGTCTCTCCTTCCGCTCTTTGTGTTTTCTTTCGGATCTGCAAAGAAAAAACGTGATATCTCTCTGGTTTGGGCTGATTCTAGTCTGCCGTCAAACTTGCCCGTTTTGAGTTCAGTTCGGCTTAATTTGAAGTTACATTTCATGACAATGTCGTTTCTAGACACTTTGAATTCAGAGCAGCTCGGTGCCAAAGTCTTCATCAAACATAAATACACCACATGGAGGAGCAGAAAAGGGTTAGTGAGAATTAGTGGGAATTTAAAGCAGGAAAGTCTTACTTTATTGGTGTTCTGTTCTCATTGGAAGAATTATGGTGAAGAGACGAAGCTGAAAGAACTGATTCTATCCAACTGTGCCCTCAGAGGAGTTGGGAGGGGACTGATCTGTTTTCGGCCCGACTCTCGGGCCCTGCTGCTTCGAGTCCCAGTGCCTCATCTGGTTTCCAGTCTGGTTTCTCCCGTCTATCTACCATGTTGGCCTATTAACTAACAATTCCCGTCTTAACAGCTGCCCCCGGTGCAGGGCAACAACTGGACAAACGGCCCCCCTGCTGGTTTGCACTCAGCTCTCTGGCTGCCTTCCTGCTGCTCAGCTGTTGTTTTGGCCCAATATGCACTTAACCCCCCCCCCCCCCCCCGAACACTCGAACCAGGCCTGCTCACTACGATTGTCAGGTGTTTTATACACCTCCATCTTTCCCTCATATCTGCATATCTCATTACCCCCCCCCCCCTTCCCCGGTCTTAAGGGTTTTGTCTCAGGCTGATTTCAGTCCGTGCTAACTGCCCTCGAAAGCTTCCACTGTAAACTCCAGCTCACGGGCTCCACAGTGTTGTGTCTTTTCTGCAGCGCGGCCTAAACCACACTCACATTCAACCACATCATCTCGCGTCACATGAGCTCCAACTAAAACCCTTGTCTTGTTAACATCTCCTACTTAAACTGAGAAATCGTAAAAAGTGTCTTGTAATATTTACAGCTCTGATGTATTGTACTAGTGAAAATCATGAAGGCTGTAGATAAAGAAACTGTATGCCTTTTGTTTTGTTTTTTTTTCCCTCCATGTATTGTGATATCTTTGTCTGGTACGTCGTCAGAGGAGTCTGGACAGGATGAGCAGAGGTTTCTGTGGCAGTGCCGACTGAGAGGAAGTCGACTTGTAACTCGCTTTCTTCTAAAAAAAAAACAAAAACAGGACAAACACATGGTCAGCGGTTTCGCTGGTGTTTCCGTCTCACTGCCTTTTGCATCTGGAAATTGATAACAGGACTCACTGCCACTCAAACCTCCAGCCGATCTCCGCTCTTATAGACCGTTTGCCCGATTATAAAGGGATTAAATGTATTTTACAAAAAAGAGACTTTGCTTCTTCTTTGTCGATCATATGTCAATAACATTTCTGGTGATCAGTGAGGTAATGGAGCAGGACTTTGTCAAATGTTACAGATGAGATCAGCAACAATTGAGCTGAGCATATTTATGTGTTATGTAATTATGTTTTCATATTAAGAGTCCCAGCAGACCAGAATGGATGAGTGATTGAAATTTACATTCTGCTGACTCGGCCATCATGGTGAATTTAATTCCTGTGCTGCCTCTTTATTCAGACTACTAAAAGTTAAATCTATAAATACATACTTATATCCTTTATTAATTACTTTAATGTGCCATTAAAGGGCACATATTGTGCGGTTCCATATTTCAGAACATATACTTTACTATACTATAATATATGTCCATGGTGAACCGCTGCAGAGTTGTATGAGCTATAGGGGTCCGACTGTAACCCACCAACGAGATTTCATATGCTTTTCAGTTTCCCTGAACGAGATGTGACGAGATCTCTGCGAGATCTATGTAAAACTTGATGACAGGTTTTACTGTCCAATCAGGAAGGACCAAAACAAGTCCAAGAACCCCGCCCCCAACCCATCCCTACTCCCGCACCAAAGAAACAACAAAGGATCACTGAACACTGTTCTTGTGAATTTCTAAAATTCTAAAAATGCTAAAATTTTTCAGAGCAATTTCAGAAGTGGCTGCATAGTGGCTGAAACATAGACCGTATATAAAAGATGGACATTGTCTTCTGGTATGAAAAATGGGGAAGTTACATTACTTAGGCCTACAATACCACAGAAATTCACTAAGGCTAAAACACTTTCTCCAATACATACCCAATCAAAAGAATGTTATTTTCAATCATGAAATACCCATTCAATAATTTTTGCTTCACAGCTCACACTGGCTTAAACAGTTAAAGTTTCTGGTGCCAGCAAGCAATCTGTTGATCACTTTTCATATGATATTAGAGCGTAAAGGAGTGAACGAATATGGGCGTGCCCATTTCTGCGAGACAGGAGGAGAAACAGTGAGGAAATATTAAATTAAACATCGTACTTCTGATGAGTAAAACCTAACAGAGCATCATGCAGAGTAGTAAGGTGACACACCTTCAAATAAGGGTAAATAAGGATTAAACTGTAGGCTGAAAAAAATCCAGTAATTCGTCAGTTTGGCTGACTCGCAGAGCTTCTGTGGGTTTGTCAGTTGGAATGAATCATTGTGAGTTCCAAGGGGTGGAGTTCCGATTTTTAGAAACATTGAAACATTGTTTTGTGACCACGATAACAATAAATTCATCCCAGTGCATTTAATAACCGCATTCAAACTTCTTTGCTTACACTAAAATGGATTTTGTTGGGGAACTATTTCTTGATTGTATCCATGTTGTAATCCCTGAACTCCCCTGCGATTTCCTTATATGGATGCATGGACCCTCTCAGTTTGAGTACTGGCTCTAGGTGAGGGTCGGCCTGAGCTGTAGATGTTCCATAAAGTCAAACAATGTCAAGTATTTCCACGTTGTTCCAATCATCCTTGTAGGTAATTTTTCAGTTTTGCGAGTCGCGAATTTGCTGTAATACCTTGGCAATTTTATGTTATTTGTTGAAATAAGCTTGGGAAGTTTTCGAGCCTTTACTGCAGTAAAAGTGTCCAAAGGCAACCTCTAAGGTTGCAGCTCAGCACAGGGAATAAAATTTGAGGAAACCAATTGTTTTTGTCTTTTGCCCAAAATTTTCCCCAGTTCTACAGGGTCGTGTTTCTTCCACCAGGGGGAGACAAACACCACAGCACTTTTTACGTTTCTGCAGTCAAATGAATCTATTATTTATTTATTATTTAAACCAAAGCTATTTGTGTTATTTTTTTAAAGTGATGTAGAGTTGTTTTACTGAATCGTCCTTTCACATTTACAGTGAAGATTTTGAGACAAGTACTAAAAGAAAAATGGACACACAGAACCTTTCTTTTTTTCTGTGCCATTTCTATGTTTATAAATGACAATGATTTTACGTAACACAAGTTTATGATTTGCATGATATCTTCCATAAAACAGGTTTCAGTGACTAGCCAAGGATGTAATAGATGAATATTGTACACACTGTAGAGCTACAGATCTTCTCACGGAGGATTTTGCTTTAATTGATCTAATTTAAATGGAAGATAAAGTTTTAAGGTGACGTTCCAAACATACACCTTCTCAACAACAACGCAGACAGGGGCATCCTGTCTGACTGCCATCACCATCTGGGGCTTCTTTTTTTTATGTCCATGGACAATTGGATCCAGGTGAGTGCGAGGAATGTGTTTGAAACTACACGCCCTAAAATCATTCTGCAGGACACATACTGTAGACGCACACGGCATGAGACTCTTCAAACCCTTTCATCCTGCGTCTTTCATCTTTACATTTTGATGTACACATCCCAGAACACGCAGCCGACTGTTGAACCGCTATTTAGGAGCAGTAGGAGTAAAACCTGAAGGACATAAACACATTCCCAATCTTATTTTGAGTTCTGTTTCTTCTTCTCCACCAAGTGAGTTTGTTTATGTTCAGATTAGTACATCTTCTGTTTCTTACTGGCAAACAGTCAAGTCTGTGGTTATCACACAGTTCCACTGGTTCTTCTGACTGAGTGTGATGTAGAGGAGTTTTGTGTTTGTGTGTCTCTGTGCGGTTTTAACATCTTTGTGGTTGATGCGGCTGGTGGTTGACTTTCTCGTCCAGCCTCATCCCTCCCTTCACCCCATGGACACAGAAGCTGTATCTATGCAAGGAATCTCTCTTTGCTGGTTTATCTAATTAAAAGCTGTCAGTGTTTGTCCTGGATGCTCTGAATTCCTGCACCCCCTCTCTGTCCTAATGAAAACCATCTCTGTCCAAAAATACCTCTCAGTGTTTCCTCAACCAATCAACCTCCTCAGCGGCAGGTTTCCCAGGAGTTTATTCTGCGTGAAAGCGAAGCTGTTTCATTCAGTCATTATTGTGTCGCAGTGTCTTCCCAACATCACCTCCACGCTCCTGAAGAAACATTTACACAGCCTGACTCCAGCCAAGTCAGGCATCAAGCCAGACATCAAACTGTTTTTGTATCAGTTTGTATGAGTGCATGTACATTTTTCAGAGATGGGAAGTAGTGAAGAAAAACTTACTCAAGTGTACTTAAGTAAGTTTTTCAGGTATCTGTACTTCTTTCATATTTATTTCCCCTCCCCCGTACTGGCACTGTGCAAGCGTTACTAAAATAAGTACATTGAATAATATATAACAAAATAATACATTTCTAAATAAATAAATAAATAGATATTGTGAATGCCATTTCATGTACACAGGAGTAATGTGGAGGTCTATGAGGACTGACTTACTGTTGAAGGCAACTTCATGCGGCCATTCAAAGAACTGCGGTTTTTGCTCCAGTTTTCTGAAAAAGGTCATGAACTTTGTACACGTGTTTGACCTTTTCGATTATGATGAAAGAGCTCTAATTTTCCCAGAACACTATTCAAATACAGAATATTGATCAGATGACACATTCTTTTTGTTGTGACTAATTCCTCTCATTCCGATTCACTCCAGGATAGAGGCAGTTCAACTCAAACTCTCATTTATCATTTACACAAAGTCCGATTTGTTTGCACAGTCCTGGTGTGTACAGATCAGAGAATTATAAACTGCCTCACTGCTCACAGCAGCAACACCCTAGGTTCAGCAGCTCGAGTGGTTTCTCTGTGGGCTGGTTTCAGGCTGCTCCCTCCTCGAGCCCCTCTGACATATTATGGCTCCTCAGACTGCGTTTCCCAGACCTCCCCCGAGTCTCTCTCAAGTCAGCTTTAGGTGATGAGATTATTTCCACATTCCTGAGCCCTGAAACAATCACACATCAGGAATACTGTGCTCATTTAGTCACTCTGTGGTTATGCTTGTATGAAGGAGACCTACAATTAAAAATAGTATGTTTTTACCTCATTATAAGGTTAGTCCATTCCTCAGCAGGTCCTAAAACATCATCAGATCAGATCGAAACATCATTCTCATTTTGAAATGCAGCTCAAAAATTGTTTGAATCTGAACGTGACATAAAATACGAGTTTGACGCCAACCATACCACCAACCTCCAGCTTCCAGAATAATGAGTGTGAACCTGCGTGAAGGTGCATGAGTAACAAAAAACACATGATTGTGAGCTCTCAGTAGTTTGGTTTTCAGTGTCTGGTGAACTGTCAGTGTCTCTGCTCCTGGTTCTTCCTCAGTCTCTGGTTTCTCTTCTGGTTCTGGCTCCAACATGTCAGGCTGGATGTGGACACATCGCTCCATAGCTGCAGCAAAGCTCAAGTTACCACTTAGTTCTGGAACAATGTTTAGATGGAACGCAAAGCTCCGTAGAGTCACGTAAATTCATGTAAAATCACATCATGTCACATAGAGTCATGGACAGTCATGTGAGACAGTAAGCTCCCCACATCTAAAAACAGGATTGTGAAAGGACTGTAAAAAAGACTCGTTCAACTCAGTATGTGTGTGCCCTGGGTCTCCTGCAGTAGGTCAGGGAACTGTGAGGCGTCGTCAGGGTGCGCCCGGTTTCCCTCTGACCCTGACACCACCCTGCTCCTCCCTGCGCCTCCTCCAACTGTACTCATCTTTAGGTCAGGGTTAGGGGAATAACTTTCAACACTCTGCGTTTACACAACATGACGTTAGTCTTAAAAACACTTAACACCGATATTTCACAATATAGGTCACAACCCTTATGGGCAACACAGTCATCTCAGACTTTCCTCATTCACAAGTTTTTTTTCACTCTTGTCTTCTATTTTTAGTGCATCTGTGCATATTCATAGATAGATAGATAGATATACAGATAGATATTTTCGTGTTGGTAAATTATTAGGAAGGAATAGTCAAGTTTATACAATGGTGAAAATGCAGTCAAAAAAAAGTCCAATAAGAAAAACACAAGATTCATAACAAAAAAAGAGAAAGAGAGAAAATATGAACCATGAACTGTAAATTACAGCAAGGGTTTGTGGGTGTGTGCTATGATGATAATTCAGAAAGAATGTTTGCACACACACACACGCGCACACACACACACACATGCACACATCTGTGCACATGATGTGATGTAAAATGTGTGCGTGTGTCAGATCAGAACCAGCAGCACTCTGTTTCTCTCCTCAGTCTGTAGTTTGCTGCTGTGAGGAACAGGTGTGAGCGAGGAAGACTCTGCTATCCTGACTCTGCTATCCTGGTCCTGATCAGGTCCAGCTCCAGTTTTCTGCTGGACCAGGTTTCTCCAGGTCCTGCTCCAGGTTCTGGTCTCTCCAGGTCCCTGTCCTGGTCTCTGCTGGTCCAGGTCCAGGTCTTTCCTGATTGGCCAGCCTCCACCTCCTGCAGGACCCGCCTCTTGCCCGAGCTGCGCTCCGCGGCGTCCGCAGCGCCTCAAAGCTTCTAGCTGCGCTCCCAAGACGAGGTTATCTGTCCCAGGAGGAGAGACTGTCTCTGGTTCTGGTCCCGGTTTCTCATGTTTATGAGTGTAGCCGCGGTGGAGGGCTGCATGTTGACGGCCCTGCAGCCTTGCTCCACCCGGACCTCCTACATGGTCCCGGGGGACGGACCCTCTGTGGACCCGGTCCGGAGGGTCAGGGAGCAGGTCCGGGCCCGACTGTCCGAGCAGAACCACAGGAACAAGTCCGCGTCCATGACCAGACTGGAGGACTCTGCAAACACAGGTGAGCCTGGAAAACAACTTTCCCAGGAGCGGAGCAGATAACGGTGTGAGGAGAAAATCCATCCGAACTGAACAAACAAGTTCATCAGAACAAGAACAGGTGTAACAGAGATAGTGTGTCCAATCTTTAGATCATTAGATGTTTGTGAAGGTCACTGAAGAATACTGAATACTTCTGTTAGGTTCTTAAAGGTGTATCTTCAAGAACATTTTAGAAGTTCAGACGAAGCCTTCGTTTCTCGCAGCTGAGGATGAATTGTTAAGATAAAATATGATAAGTTCTTGATTTATCCCCGAAGGCATTCAATTGCTCAATCAAGACCATGTTATGAGAGAAAATTACCCCTTTATTGTCAAAAAAGAGCTTGAAGCCAACCGTTATAACCTGTCATGATGAGGAAGAGAGAGTGAGGAGAGTGACACATTTCTCATCCAGTCCTGGGGTATGGTCTGGCTTCTTGTCTGAGAACTTCTTTTACTTTATGCTCTGGTCCTGGTTCTGGGTGGAGACAGTGCGCTTATCTGGAGCTGCTGCAGAAAAAAAGTTGAAAGTTTCTGGTACTTTTTCTCAACCGTCATAGCAAGCAACAACTTAGGTATCAGTCACAACTAATGAGAAACATGTTTGCATTTTACCACGTTTTAATAAAACGTTATTGAATAATGTTATTTCTACATTTCGATTTGTTTCCAACACAAAGCGTAACTGTCTTCACGTGGACACCTGACTGCTTTGCTCTGAGCAACAAGATACAGATTCGGTCTGAGCTTCAACACTCATTCACTGAGCTGCTTGTTAAGCATTAAACCTAGTCATGCAGTGGTCTCACTGTCCTGTTGGTGGTGGTGGTGGTGGTGGGTGGGGTCCCGGTGTTGGCCCCCCTCTCCTGTGGGTCGATCAGATGACGGTCTGAGTCTCCTGAGTGTTTGGCAGTGTTTGAGGCACCTGGGCAGAAATGAATCTCAGGGTGCGTCCCAATCTGACAGTTTTGTGGTTTGAAATGCTGACTCAACACATAGCAACAGCAGATGTGAACCTGAGCTTTTAGTTATTTCTAAACGATCACAGATTTATGCTCAAATGACAACCAAATATTACGCGAGGGGACTCTGGGGGTGACTGGGTGTTTCCCAGTGTGTCTCTCTCAACTTTTACATAGATTGTGTGGTCATACACACTTGCCAGAGCGTTATTTCCTGGTCATTTCCTGTGTTTTTTCCCAGGGTATGGAAACAATCATGACATCACAGATTCCAGCCGGGGCAGTGTTGAGTTATAAAACTCCACATATGACACTGTCGGTTAAAACTTGACTCTTTTCCATTGATAAGTTTAATCTAATCTTATAAATGTATGCTCAGACATTCCGCGTCTGACTGGCTACAGCTCGGCCCTGCACCAGTCTCTACATACACATAGAAAGCAGAGGAAAGGAAGGAGCAAGGTCTCCTCCTTCAAACCGCTTCTCCTCCTTCTGATAAGGAAACAGGATGACCTGTGAGGGAGTCAGGAAGTCGGACGAAAGCTGCGTCTAATCTCGCATGAGTAGTCAGTCATTATTAGAACGATTTACTACCTTTCTCCAGGCTGGCACTGAACAGAGCACCTTTCATTAGACTTAATCTCCCGGTTGTATAAAGGAAAACAAGAAAAAAGTTCACGTTGAGGCAGCAGAAACGTCAGAGTCCGGGGCCTACAGGGGGAGAAGCGGTGACAGTCTTCTCCGGATTCAAAATATTTCTCCTCCATTTTTGCACAAAAATCAAACAGGCTAGGCACATACCGCTTTTTGTTTTCATCAGTCTCACTGTCGAGGGAGAAAGCTGATGAGAAACCGTGTTTTGTGTGTTACGAAGCTGTTGCATAACATTCTATCAAAATATCTATTCTAGCGGATTTACATACAGTATGTGCTGGGTTTGCAGTGATGGGAGAGGTTTGGCTCACAGAGCAGGCAGAGAGGAGTGAGCAGGGCTGACTTTGTTTTGAGCATTTTAAAGTGATGCAACTTCAGCTGAATGTGTTTGACCTTTGGATTACTCATGTTAGCGGAGTAAATCAGAAAGGAGTTTTGACGGACATAATCAGGCTGCCCTATACTTGTAACTCTGACCAGACAGTACAGAAGGTGTCCGTAGATAGGAGAACGTCCATTACCTGAAAGAAAACATTGGAGTCTGCTTTTAAAGAAATGAATGAATGAATGAATCTTTAAGTTGTGGACAAAACACCTTGGGCTTCATGGACCATGGAGCCAAACTTTACAGCATTTTCCCATCACTTTTAAAGCTCAAACTACTTGATAAAAAAATAAGTTGGAAGTTAGAAACCATGGAGCATGTTGAGGTCAAGTTGAAGATTGAATATATTTTCATTTGGAAATCAACCCCGAGAGTGTGTGAATGTGGGTTTGTTTGTTTGCCTGTGTGACCCCCACTCTTCACACTGTTGCAGTCAACACGGTTCAGATCAGGGGGCGACTCATTTTCATCACTGCTCCTTTCTGCCTGGTTGTCGCTGTTGTGTGTAGCTGTCATTGTGGGCCATTTTCCATCACAGATCAAGACGTGGAAAATAGAGACGGCCACATTCCAGCCTTTGTGTCGGGGCCGAACGCAGCAACGCTCGATGCGCTCTCGTTTTTTGTGCTCCGCTCGCTCTGTGGACCCTAGCTGAGAGCTGCACACATATGTAAAACTACATGATGTGCACGGTTCAGCACGTGACTGGTTTGACCTCCTCTCACTAAAAATAGAGGATCAGTTTAAAAAAAACAACACCACAGGGATAGAGCACCCACCATGTGGTTTGTGGTAAATGACCACTTCACTAGAGTGAAGACAGAGATCAGTGATCAGTTTGTCATTGAATTAAAGTGAGTGTAGCACCGGTTGGTGTTTTGACATTTTGCGATCTAAATGAGCCAAAAAATACACACTTTATTATATGTACTGCAAAAAAAGATGAAAAAAAGAAGTCTGAGGAAAAAGATCCTCAAACAAGTGAAGCTATTAGCAAGATGATTTCACTCCATAGGATTTCTTGAAAGATTCTCAGTACCAAATAATTTGTAGAGTGGATTAACATGAGAATTCTGATCTGGTCTAGTCTGATCTAGTTTCTGGTCTCTTTGGCAGAAAATTGAAACACAATTTAAGGACCTGATCTTGGCCTTTTTTGAAACAAGACTTAACAATTTTCACATTTTTTCATCATTTTAGAAACCAAACAACAATCGAGTGATTTAGAAGGTATTTGACAGACTAATCAGCTGTGAAAATAGCACAGCCCTAATGTGAACACTCTGCATCAAAGTAAGTTAAAGCTGCAGAAGGAGGACAAGCGGAGAAACGTCCGGCAGACGAGGGCCACATTTACGTGGGTTGCTCACCTGGATGAACGAATGAACAGAGCTAGGATAGATCAGATCGGAAACCCCTACGGTCTCTGATTGAACCCTGCTGCACTGACAGAGAAACCCAGAGAGTTCGCTGCTCCCCGTTTCAGCTCTGACTGCCTGGTGGGCAGCACATTCCTCTCCAATCTGCTCTTCACAGCCTGCTATCAGAGTCTTATTTTAGACTGACCTGCACTTCGGCCACTGGTGTAAGACCTGTTGACGTGCTGATAGTTCTCACTGGGCCATAAAAGTAGAGGGTCGTTCATCAAAGAAAACTGGATGACATTGCGCTGACAATTAAGGCATTTTTTTCTGGCCTCACACAACACAACACTTTGCTTTTAATCCAATCATTTTTCTTCTAATTATGACCGAGTGAAAATAGATGTAGAAAAGAAGCAAAGTGCAAATAACGTAATCATCCAAAGCAGTCATGTTTGGGTCAAAGTTTCCCATCAGTGTGATAGCAGGCGTTTGTTCTGTACACAGTTCTGTAAATGTTGCGTTACCTGACGTGTTCGATGAGAGCTGACCCTGATATTTCTGCTGTTGACTTGGCTCGACCTTGTAGGCCTTTGTGCTACTTTTTAGTTACTTTTTACAAAATGTCCAATGGTGTGAGACCAGGTTTTCTAAAATGTAGCTTGTTGCGGCTACTTACATTCACGGTCTGCTGCTGTTTATGCCAGTGGTTGTAATACAACAGTGCCGAATCCTCAGCACTTTCCAATGCCAGTGTTAGCTTAGCCTGGCCCAGAAACATATACAGTTCTGTATATGAACCAGTCTGTGACTGCAATACAGCAAGGGCAATGCATTACTCTAATGGCACATTTGGTAAACGTTGCATCAGCTTCCAGTGCTGTAAGATGCCCAGCTAACAATAGATTGGCAAATGCTGAAAATGCTGAAGAAGAAGACAATTCAATCCCAAAGTGGTCAAAAAAAACATGCATTCATTTATGAAAGCAGGACGACCTTCATGCCTTTTACTCTCTTGTCTCACACTCTGTCGGTGTGACGTGCATGATAGTGGCAAAGGAAAGTGGTCCATTGATTGGCATCAGCTCGGACAAACGTAAAATCAAGCAGACGAACTGCAGGTACTTCTTCCTGACATTTTTTTTTTCTTTTCTTTTTTTTTTGAGTTTATCGTTTTAACATATTGCTAGCTTTCTTTCAGGCTGTCAAAAAGCTACAAATGAGCTGAAGGAAAGGCGGGTGTAGGTGAGGTTCAGGTCAGGCTCATTTCAGTTGCCAGTTTTGATTAAACACAAATGCTGTGAAATGCAAAATACTTTTCATCTTCCCAGGGACTTTTTTCTTTTTCTTTTTTTTTTTAGATCAAACTATCTCACCCTGAATATCTCAGAATCACTGACAAAACTGTTTTGTAGTGGGACTCCTATCTGAGTCCTACGTTATAAGTGTGTTTCAGTGTCTTTCATTTTGGTGTTGTGAGAAAGGCCAAGCCACACGGGGTGAAGACGAGGGGCTCTGTTGATGTCTCAGCACATGAACTGAATTGCTAACTAGAGGATGAGTTGGTGGCACTGAAAATACAGATTGGGGAAAGGCTTGGCTGGAGTCCATGACCCGATAATGGCGTATGGTGAAAGAGAGGAGCCTCACGCATAAATCACTGACAGGCTTCGTGTTTTGCAGAAGCTAGAGGGGAGAAAAACTCCATCTGGGAAGATGAGGCCTAATCAGTGTCTTAAAACTTAATGACGGGAGTGGATTAAAAACATGCACATATTCAGGATTCCTTGCAGTATTTTTTTGCTCAAACAAACAAAAGAAATGAACCAGGGTTAGGTTTACCGCCCAAGAAACGCACAGAAGGTCAGTCTGCAGCTTAAAGACCTCTAACCCACGTCGGGATATTTTCAAATCTATAGGACGAGAGAGGTCCCACTCCCCCGCTCCATCACAAGATACTTTTTTAAATTTGTTTACGCTGCAATGGCCGAGTTACGATGACGGGAGGTTTGGGTGGCGTGTCCGTGTGAAATCTGAAGTCCTGCCCCGTTTTTATAGGAGGAGTCACTGCCCTGAGTCCACTGGCGAGGTCACCAACCACAAGTGTAAATCAGAACTGGGCCAAACTTGCAGTCAGGGTCTGAATCTTGCATCAGAGCGACAGAATGTGTGCGGACACCGAACCAGGTTGGCAGGAGGTGCAATCTCTGAACTGCAGCAGGAGTTGCCCAGAGAGCAACTGGTTTATGAATGCTGATCAAATACTTCCATTCACAACTGTGGATTATGTACAATTATTATTTGCATGCGAAAGGAGACGCATGAGGCTGGATGTGTACGCACTTCACTGCTGTATCACTTGAGGTAGGAAGGCACGTAAAGTCACGTAGAGTCCCACAAAGTCCCACAGCTAAGAACATGATTGAATGCAGGTTCATAAAAGTAACTTCTGTGTTTAACATTAGAGAACAAGCGTACAGTTTAGAGCTGCAGGGATCGACCTGTCGGATGCGTCGTATGGTTATTGTTCTGGTGATGAGGGAGCATACCTCCCGTGACCTCTGACCTGGTGATGCCTTTGCTCAGGCATGCAGCCCAGCTCTCTGCCCAGCACCTCCCTCCCTCCCTTCCTCCCTCCTCCCTTCTTCCCTCTGTGCTGCTGGGCTGGTCCGGAGGGTGTGTGTTGTTTCCCCCTCTCTTACTACAAACCTGCCCATCCCCTCAGTGAGTCCACCTGCGCCGCTGCAGTCGTCCCCTCTTGGATTTTATATGTAATTTCATATGGAAAGTTGTGGCCCACGCATCTGTATCTGTTTCTCTCTCTGTCTCTCTGACAAATACGCTCCAGCTCTTCTGCCTTTCCATTACAGTTTCGCTAAATGAAAGCGATATTCCTGAGATTTCGTGTCTAAGTGTTTCTATTGAAGGCTGTTCGACGTAAAGTTGATTCCAGTGATATCCAGATGCTCTCTAACTCTAACTAAAATGTCTTCCCGTGTGACCTAACTTTGAGGGAGGTTGACATCTAAATCTTTTTACTGTCTCGACATATCTATACACATACAGCATAATTTCTACATATAGTGTTCCCATCACACTTTTGCAGGACACTTCAATACTGACACATGAAAAACCACCTCATGAGAGGGCAAAAACACTTTTGTGATTTTTTTGGGGAGGTTTTTTCCGACATTTAGGTGTTTCCATTACCAGTATTTTATTGAGAAATCCATCACTCATTCCTAGGAGTGACGGAAACACACCTGCATCACACCCAGCTGCATTTAAGCCTAGCTAATAAAACAATATCACCACTCTGGCCAACCATGTGCATCAACCAAACAAATTGTCACATTATCCACATACACATGTATGTCTTTCATCGACTCTTATAATCTTATATTTTGTCTTCTCTTTGTCCAGACTACAGTTTCCCTGAGGCAAGGAGCCTCGCGCAAACCCTCAGCCTCACCTCCAGGTCCATGGTCAACACGCCGAGCCGTGTGATGTCCGTACGTACCCCGCTGCATGTCTGCAGCACACACACACACACACACACACACACACACAAACAAACACATAGCATGACGTGGCTGTCAGTTTTCCAGCAGACTCTGATTGTAGGTGTAGGGCACATGTCATGCAGCTCAAAGGCAGGAACTGGAAGTCCGCCTGTTTCTGCTACTTCTTTGTGATTCCTACAAGAAGTAGCGCTTTGTTTTTGGTGCTTTACGATGTGTGAACCGAGCCTGCGAACGGGACTGTGTGGGGTTTACCGTGACTGTGCTGCCAGAAAACCGTCAGACTGATGGATGGTTTTCTTTGTGAAACTTAACTCTCCAGTCCAAAGAGTGTGTAGGAGGGTGCAACACTGAAAGATTTACTCTGACTTCTGTTTCGTTCTTGTTGTTTTGGCCATCCTTTACCTTGCCAAACTGCTGAACTGTGCATTTTTATGTCTTTTATTTATTGTTATTTGTGGACCGATGGGGTCTTAAAGTGGTGAAAGGTTCAGTTCAGACAGATGTGTTGTTGTTTTGTATTGTCAAGTACTAAATACATTTGAGATATTTTTCTAACTTACATATAGTAACGCAAGTTATTTATAAATGTGTGTTTAGTCTTAGACACTGGATTCTGGATATACGCTAGATAAATTGTGTGAAGTAGAAAACTGTCGAGTAGAAACTCATCCAGGATCCAGACAAAAAGGAGGACACAACCTCCATGTTCTCAGCGTCTCAATCGTGGACATGCAGCCTCAGGGCTGAGGAGAAAACGGACATAATGGGTGCTAAGACCCTTTGGACACACCCAAAAAAGCCAAAACCAAGACAGACTTGATAGATATCAGCCAAACTGCCTGCAGACAGGCAGACTGTGAGGCTGACCAGACACCTTCCCAGTCCTCTCACATTCAGTTTTACATTACATCATTAATGTCAGGCTGACTGAAGGTCCATCTTTGTGGCCCAGATTGCATAATATCGAATCACCGCCCATAAACAATGTAGATTTTTATGTAAGATTGTAGGGAACTCCCTGTTTGACTGGGAACCTGAGCATTTACACACACACACACACACACACACACATACACACACACACACACTCACACACACACACTTTAATGCTCGTCTGGTTTATTCATAACATTTCCTCTCTGATCTGATTATGTCTGTTTCTGCGCAGACCTCTGTTGACCTAGGCTGCTGAGCAAACTCAGAACAATGTTAAGACAACAACTAAATATATAAACAGGACGTTTGCCTGTTGCCTGTAAGTGGTCAGCGTAACAATGCCGAGGCAGCAGAGAGCTTCCTGCAGCTCCAGTCCAAGGCTCTGATGAAGGTCTGAAGGAAACGCTGCTGGATGTGGAAACTCTGAAAACTCCTACTTGCGTGTTTTAAAGAAAGATGCGGGAGCTCCTGTTGCTGCAGTCTGCGTCTGCAATTTCTCTCAACACACAGATATGAAAACGTGGCATCTAAGATAAGATTACTTCAACTTTTATTGCGTGTAGTACGGTTACCGTGGCAACCGAGCTCATTGTGCCGCTTGTACATGGGGCAGCTGTGTACAGAGCATGAACCCAGAGCGTAGAATAACAGAGTATTAACAGTGAAATAACACAGTAAAATTATGTTTTTATATATTTTGATTTGTGTCATCTAGTCATTACAATCAGTCAGATTTCATTTACTGTATTAAGTACTTTTCATGCAACAAAATGTGGCACAAAGTGTGCTACGTATTAAAAGCAAGTAAAACAAAGTAGTGCTATATACCCATTACACTAAAAAACACACATGCAGATACACAAACTCATCCATTCTCCCACACATGTAGCTCAGGAACACACTGGAAGGCAGGTGAGCGAAGCATCATCTTATGTCACCAGTTTGCTGCGTTAGCTTTAGTGTTAGCATTCATTATTCATCACAAGTAAGGCTACTAAATCCAGTGATAAATTAATGTATGAGCAAAAATAAATCAATTAAAATAATACAATAAATTGGCTAAACAAAGACTAAACAACTAAAATAAATCGATTAGTAATAATGTAATACAATGAATGTAATACTGTATGAATATGTAGAATGCAAGAAAAGCTATGCATAAAAGCTATGCATATGTTAAAAGCCAAAACTAAAATCTCAATGGAGATTTAAATAGATATACTCAAGTCTCCGTGCTGTAACCCTAACCCTAGCTTGAGACTTTTGAGTTACAGTGCATGTGTGATTTGTGATGTAGATGCACATCTTAAGTACAATAACAAACACACAACACCAGAGATGAAATGAGTGTTTTCCTCCACTGACCCCTCATCCCCCTCCTCTCTCCCCCCCAGGTGGCCACAGGCCCCCTCCCCTCATCCGGCTTCTCCTCTCGCTCTGCGGTGGAGACCTCCTCCCGGGGTCGCAGTAAAGGGATCAGCGTGGTGCAGCAGAGCAGCTACCAGAGCTCCCAGTCCCAGTCCCAGAGCCGGAGCCGGAGGTCCAGGTCTCTGTGCCAGGCCGACCAGGAGGCCTTTCCCGTTCACGCTCTGCCCCAGCAGGAGAAAGCCTCCTACACCTACACCGTGCCGCCCCCCGGCTCCCTGAGACGCAGCCTGTCGGGGACTCTGGCCCAGGACCGAGGAGGTCTGTGGCCGGAGGAGGAGCTGACCAGCCACTACACCTACAGAGGCCCCTCCCACCGCACCATCAGCCGCATCACCAACCGCCAGCAGCAGCAGCAGCAGCAGCAGCAGCACTTCCTGCAGAGCTCCACCCTCAGCCCCGAGGGCTGGACGGGCTCGGTCCGGGGGGTCCCGGCGGCGGGGGACGGCTGGAGGACGCAGTGGCAGCAGCACGTGTCCAGGTCCAATCACGTGATGGGGGCGGGGCAGTACCAGGCGCCCATGCACCGGGCCGCCTCGCTGCGCAGCGTCCGGAGTGTCGGGAAGGGAGTGGACATCCTGGACGGAGCCTCCATACACAGCAACGATCCCTTGGACGGGTGGGACGCATTACAGTACACCTTCACTAGTACAGGTCATGAAAGGGGAGAAAGGGGACGTAAACAGAGCATTCAACATGCAGTAGAAGCTGTGGAGTGCTGGTTTCAGCAGAAATGCTGAAATGGGTTTGATTTATAGCCCTCTATCAATCCTTTTTTTACCTGTGGGAACATTGCACTGAAGTAGCACCTATTAACTAGAATTAGAACTAGTGGTTGCTTACCTGGCAACCATAGTCCTGTCTGCCATTTACATGAATAACCATGTGATTCTATGTGACTTTAGGTGACTTTATGTGACTATATCTGAATTAATGTGACTCTTTAAGCCTTACCCCTCTCAATGTGTGTGTGTGTGTGTGTTTGTAGTCTGCAGAGTTTGGATATGCCAACAGCTGTGAGGTATCTGTCCGAAGCCGACTCTGCTTTGCAAATTCTGGGAGCTGCATACATCCAACATCAGTGTTACCATAGCAGCAATGCCAAAAACCAGGTAACCAGCCTCAGCTTTGTCTTTTCTCATTCATCATGGAGCAAAATGTTGTTTGTACCTTGTGTTGTTTTTTTGCTTTTTTTACTCACACACACGCACTCACACACACACACACATACACACACAGAACAACTCAAGTGACTCAAGTGAGCTGTGACAGTTCAGACACAAGTCGTAATTATACTCTTTATTGAATGTTAGACCTAGGCTCCAATTTTTCTTTAATGTCATTTTAATTCACATTTGTGTCAATATACACCAGAACAAGATTTTGATGCTTTGGCAAAAATACTAATAATAATGACTTTATATAATCATGTTTTAAATGACATAAAAAACAAGTTAAAGTATTAAATTAGTCATAAAGACTGTACGTATAGATCACCTGTTTATCTTCCCATTTGCAACTTTGTGTTTTCCCATCTCTGTCTCGCCCAGGTGCGTTCCCTGCACGGCGTCCCCGCCCTCGTTCAGCTGTTCTCCAGTGACAACGTGGCAGTGCAGCGCTACGCCACCGGCGCCACCAGGAACCTCATCTACGAGAACGGAGACAACAAGGTGGCGCTGGTGGACGCCGGAGGAGTGGCGCGTCTGGTCAGCATCCTGGGAGAGCCAGACGAGGAGCTCCGCAAAACCATCACAGGTAGAGAGAGGGGTCTCGCACTGCCGCGGGCCTGAAACAGTTGAATAGTTGAGTGTTAGCATAGAAGCTATGGAGCACTGGTTTCAGAAGAAATGCCGCAGAGTCTGATTTACAGCCCTTCATCAAACCTGTATGTCTGTGGGAATAGTATCCTCTGTTTCTTCACATATCTGGCGCCCTTTCATGCTCACTACATCTGGTAACTTACTCTGACTGACTTTATTTGACTTAACTAATGCTTATGCTGATCTGGCCCCTTTATTGTCACGTTACCATGTCTGTGTTCCGATGAATACTTTTTTTTTTTGCTGCGTTTCTAAATGTGTACATGAATAAGGAATTTGACCCAGAATAGACTGTCAACATTCAACAAAGCTGCGATAATAAAACAAGATTCTAGGTCTCCTTTAAAACTGCTTTCAAGTGTATTTGTAATCTCCAACCCAGGCATTACCGGACAACTCAAACCAGGTGGTGTCACTGACAGGCTGGAGGTGCTCACTGTGTGTGTGTGTGTGTGTGTGTGTGTGTGTGTGTGTGTGTGTGTGTGTGTGTGTGTGTGTGTGTGTGTGTGTGTGTGTGTGTGTGTGTGTGTGCGCTGCAGGCGTCCTGTGGAACCTGTCCTCCAGAGACAACCTGAAGGAGAAGCTCTGCAGAGAAGCTTTGTCAGAGCTGACGGAGAAGGTGCTGATTCCTCTGTGTGGCAGCCTCCCACTGAGTCCTCCGGAGAAAGACATCTTCTACAACACCACTGGCTGCCTCAGGTGACACATGACAAGAAACACACTCAGAGCCTGGACCCTGACTCTACAGACCTGACTCTACAGACCTGACTCTAAAAACCTGTCTCAATTCACTGATTCAGAGAATGAGAGAGACAGAGAGACTGAGCAGCCACTGTGTTATTTACATCTTCCTGTGAAATAGCAAACTGTCAGTGGGGAGTGGGTGAGGAAATGGAGGGGAAAACAATCCTTTATTCCCTGGAACACAACCGGTCACAGGTTGTCTGTTTCCTCTGAAGGTAGATGTACGTAGCTCTCATTTCTGCTTCGGTGGAATCTTAATGCAGTGTCTTCATTTTTACAGCTGGGAAGAGAAGCTGGACTGAGATTACAGCTAATACATCATGGCTGGATATCTGAGGGGTCTAATGACAGGAGGTGCTTTTGCGCTCCCCTAAAAATGCACACAACTTGAGTGTCGCAATAAAAAAAACCTCTCAAATGTCACTAAAACTAAAAGTGCTGATAGAAAAGTTTATCGCAAAAGTGCACTGGAAACTGTTTTTTTACATTTACTCGTCTCGTGACATAACCATGACCAGTTCACGTCATGAGCCGTTTCTGACTCTAACTGAAGTATCTCATAAAGTGATGTTTTGGACGGCCGTTAAAGTGGAGTCTCGTTGCATGAGAGTGAAGAAAATTATGGGATGTTGTGGGAAAATTCCTCGTAGAATTATGGCTCTTAAATGGAAATACCTGTGAGTCGCAGTGTTCTATTTTTGAAACATCACTTTTATTTAGTCAATAACTGAGGTGAAAAAGCCTCTTGTGACCTGAAAACTGCTTAAGATTGAATATTATGGAGCTATTATGGAACATTAAGGAGCTAAGGAGTCATCTCTGGGGAAAGTGGTAGAGCCTAAAACGGAGCTATATTAAAGCACCTTGAATGATTTGAAAGCACGAACATGACGTGTGTGTGTGTGTGTGTGTGTGTGTGTGTGTGTGTGTGTGTGTGTGTGTGTGTGTGTGTGTGTGTGTGTGTGTGTGTGTGTGTGTGTGTGTGTGTGTGACACAGGAACATGAGCTCTGTGAACGAGAGGACGAGGCAGAAGATGCGGGACATGCAGGGCCTGGTGGACTCCCTGGTGTGCTACATTGAGCAGGAGGACCGAGCAGACGACAAGGTGACGCTGCAACGGCCTCTGACGTGTTTACGCTCTGTTAATAACAATGATCTGCTCCTCAAGGCTGCACTAACGCTGCACTGGCAGGCGGCCACTAAACCACCGAAGCTGGAGATAAAAAAAAAGCCCAAAAGTCAAAGCTGGATTAAATGAAAGACTGTGTTTAGCGCTGTGTTGGAGTTCAGGGGTTCAGCTTGTGTTTTTCTCTATTTTTCTTACTGTCAACAAAGCTCGTGACCTCAGGAGAAAAAAACACTGGTGACTTTATAACCTCGGCCACAGACTCCAGGCCCTAAACCACACAGGGAGACAGAGATCAGAGTTTTCAGTATCATCCGATCGGGCGTTTATTTTCGTCCAGAGATTGAGCCACTGCTCATTCATTTACTGGCAAATCTGACATCGGTACTGAACTGTTCCAAACTGTTCTGACTGAGGATATCGCAGATTAGACAGATTGCGCCATGATGTTTTCAGCCCGGATATTGTGAATCTTCCTTTCATACATTTAACTTTAAGAGATAGAGTTAGATTGGAAGTTATCAGGCTGTTTGTGTTTTCAACCAATAGTGAAATAAGGTGTTTATTGTACTAGAACTGCAACGACTTAATCGATGATCTATTTTAATAATCGAATTGTTGATGTAAGTGTTTAAAAACGTTTTTTAGAATAATTTCAAGACGTTAAGTCAAAATTCTCAGATCTTGTGAAATGTCAACATTATCTGTTTTCTTTAGTCTCTCTGACTAATTCTGCATCATATAGGGCCCCTATCT
The DNA here is from genome assembly GCA_029224185.1 of Karalla daura. Lineage (NCBI taxonomy): Eukaryota > Metazoa > Chordata > Actinopteri > Chaetodontiformes > Leiognathidae > Karalla > Karalla daura. The sequence goes on along the minus strand of CM055190.1, from coordinate 23,348,619 downwards.
TCTCATTTGTGAAACAGACATAAACTATTTTCACTGTTTGTGCATCATTTTATGAACCAAACAACTAATCGATGAAGGAAGAACCAGTCTTAGACGTTTCCTGCTCCAACACATCTGATTGTAATAATCGGCCGATTATCAAGCTTTGCAAAGCTTCATGTCTGGCTGATCATTCATTGCGTGTGTGTGTGTGTGTGTGTGTGCAGGGTCTGGAGAACTCTGTGTGTGTGCTGAGGAACCTGTCGTACCAGCTGTACTCGGAGCTGCCTCCCTCGGTCCGGCTCCGCCTGGAGGGACCCAACAGAGAGGCGGCGGTCAGAGACAGCGACGCCATCGGCTGCTTCCCTCTGTACAGCAAGAAGGTCCCCGACGTAAGATCATCACACTCGTACAATTACACACCAGCCATCAATTATTTAATCATCTGGCCCGGGTGCCGCGCATCGAGGGAGGGAGCGAACCCTACGGTCACTGCTCCCGAGAAGCCGCGCTGATCCATGCATCATCTCCTTACCAGAGGAAAAGTTCCCACTACAGGCGAATGTACCCCGAATGTCACATTTTTGATGAATCACTTTCATGTCTGAGCAGCACAAATCAGACCCAGGACACTTTAATATGTGGCCTGTTGACCCTCAGTCCCAACGGTCCGAGTAGAATGAGCAAGATGGGATGTAAACAATGCATTAAACAAAGCTTTTTCCTTAATTTTCTTATTCCCTTTTTCACTTGATTAGAACATTTGGCTCTGGTCATACGACACCTTCAACAGTGATCCACACATGCCATATTTACTTCTGTAAACACGTGACATCATGTCTTCATCTGCGCATGTTTCAGAGTCATTTCAGGGCATTTGACATATGATGTGAAAAAAAATGACAGGCTTCAAGAATGTAGTCACTATGGGTAGAAGCATCTACAAAAAGCCTGAGACTGCTGGTGGTGACAGATTGCCCTGTTGATTCGATATATCATCATGAAAGCTCCAACCTCCTTTCACGATGGCTCAGTGGAGCAAACCATCCAAGGCCTCAGGTTTCTCGGCTCTCCTGTTACACGCCTCTCTTCAAACTTTTCATCAGCAGCAGGAAATTTCCCAGCTTGGGATTAATTCAGTATATCTATCTATCTAAACTGTTTTCAGTGAAAAACACGTGAAAATGTCCTGGTGCATTTACTGCACACACAACCATGGATAAGTTAAAATAAGATAAGAAAAGATGAGAGGATGAGGCTACCGAGCATCAATGAAGGGACATGCCCTTAAAGTAACAGTATAAAAGAACAGCGCGGGGAAACGGAAACTGTTCCATCTTTTTGGGGTTTCTACGCTCACTCCTCTGAGCTCGTAGTTAGCAGATCCAGGGTTGATGTAATCAGAGACCCCATCGCGTCAGTGCTGCAGCTGCTGCAGCCACACCCGCCACATCTCTCGCAGTGAAGTGCGAAGCAGCGAAGCTGACGTGGGCCTGCTGCTATTTCTGCTGCCTCACACGGGGCTGCGAGCCCGGTGTCTGCCTGCCTTTGTCAGAGCTGCCCATCGCCACCCTTTTTTAGCCAAACCAGATGCCCCACGAAGCCACACTGTTGTACATAACAATTTTTATCTGCTCTGCGACAGTCAAAAGGTGGCAAAATTTAAAACTAAGACAGGCTATTTGCCATCTGATCCATAGATGGACGGAATGACAGGGGGACATAGAGGAATTACTGTGAGACGTTCCCAGAGTTGATACTTTAGCAGACAGAAACTGAGGCCAAGAAAAGTTACACACAATACGAGATGGGTGCTAAGACACTGGGGACAGGGTAAACATGGCCATGCCCTTTTAGGAGACAAAGTGTGTACTATTTCATATCATTGGAACAGCTTCTCACGGGCCGTGTCCAGGGTCTCCCCCACGTCAGCATCCTGCTAACGAGGGGTAACATCAGGTAACATCAGACACTAGAGAATCCAACATAGATTTAGCTCTCCACACTGTCTGTGGAGGGTGGAGTGAGCAAAACTATTTCTGCTCAGAGCCCCATAAAGGCTGGCTAGCCACAGTCAGTTTATCAGAGGTTTATCCTCCATCGATCGTCCTGGTCTCAGTTTCAGGCCCAGTGACGCTCTCATTGTCTTCATGTCAGCACAGGAAACGCACGAAGGCTGCAGATGTCCAGGTCAGACCAGCTTCGCGTACTGATGACACTTGATGATTTTCACTATAGCATCTGTGTGTGTGTGTGTGTGTGTGTGAGTGCGTTAGTATCAGAGTCTTGAGATGTTGCATCAGTAATATCCACATAATAAGTGACCTCACAGAGAGAAACCTGAGCTGCATCCACAGCTCCACAGGGAGGCTTAGCTTCCACCCCAACACACACACGCACACACATAGGCCGCGGATCAAGTTTCTCATTTCAATAGTGATGCAGGGGAATGTAGAGTAAACATCAGGGGCACTGTTACATATGTGCCCCCAAAGCCACAGAAAAGGACCCGCCAGACTACGCACGAGCTGGTCTCACATGCGATCTGATGATCTGATTCTCATATGATATGCAGTCCCAGTTTACGCTATAGTTAGTTCTGTTTTCTTCTGCATAGATCATATTTGACCTTTCACTGTTTTATACTGTGCACATTTGCCCTTAATTAAATAACATTAAACAGCAGGTAATTTTAGGTTCAAATAACCTTAAAATTACCTTAAAAAGTGTAAGAATACAAAAAATCTACTCAAATACAGTCACGTGAATAAATGTAATTCGTCACTTTCGTCCTGTGGTCCAACATTAATATATCAAAGCCAAATGCAAAAAAACTTAATTTATAAAGGTTTTGCACCTTCCTCATACACCTGTGTTTCTGACAAAAACACTGAACTTCGCTCCATCCTTTCTTCCTATTGGTCGTCTTGTCACGTTCAGACAAAGCAGACACTGATAAGCAGCCAATAAAAACACTTTTTCTCCTCCTCTCCAGCAGAGGAGCCAGAACGTGTCCATCCTGTCGGAGGTCTCCCGGCAGCCGCGTGGCGCTGAGTGGCTGTGGCACCCCAAGGTGGTGGCGCTGTACAAGCTGGTGCTGCAGAACAGCGACTGCAACTCCACCAGCCGAGAGGCGGCGATAGGAGCCCTGCAGAACATCACTGCAGGAGACGCCCGAGTACGTACGCTCTCACACCCGGCACACACACACACACACACACACATACACAACTGCCTCCAGTCCTGCTTGGGTGCTTTTGAAATCTTCAGACTAATATGCTATATTAAACTGCAAACTACATGCTTCAGCATTTTGAACACTGTAGACTTGGGTGCTGTTAAACCCAAAAACAGGTTCTAATGGTGGAGATGATCTGGGCTGAAATAAGGAGGTTAATGTATTCTGCAGGGAGAAAACAACAAAAGCACATCAGTGTAGAAGTGTGCTGCATTCACTTCAAGAAGAATAGGGTCGGTTCTGTTTTTTCTGCATCAAGTAGGCACCTGAGCAGCTTACGTTTCCTCGTTGAGAGCTTGACTGGAAGATGTCCCAGTGAGTTCCAGTTTTACTTTGCACTGGTTCTGAGGCATTTTAAGATACAAATCCATGCAAAGACTTTGTGGTTCTTCACATGGAAACGTATTCAGATCTGCCGGTCATTGCAGCAATCAAGGACTATTTTCACTGCTTGACTGTGTGTCTCTTTGGGTTTGGTAATACATAGCGCATACTACCAAAATGTACTTACTCCACCAAACTGCAACTCAGAAAGCCCAAAGGTTCTCTTTTCACTTTTTCTCTTACTATATAAGACTATGTGGACTATGCAGCACTTGCACCCACCATCAAGTAGGGCTGCGGCAAACCACTATTTTTGAAGGCAGTTAATCTGCAGATCACCTCTTCAATTTATTGATTGGCTGCGTGTTTTGCAAAAATGATGCGAAACTGGTAAAAACTGGTAAAAAATGCCTGTTTTCCTGAAGATCAAGATCAGGTCTTTGAATGCCATTGTATGTCCTCATCTCAACAACATTCAATGTTCTGTCACAGAAACTCAAAAAACAGAAAATATTTGCTTTCAAGAAACATTCTCAAGTGTGTGTGTGTGTGTGTATATATATATACATATATATATATATATATATATATATATATATATATATACACACAAAAAGCTGGTAAATATATATAGCTCTCCGGGAAAAAACAGCAGATTGTAGTTTATATGGAATATAACATGTGGTGTTTGTACTGGTGGAGTGACGTGTGCTCCTGTGTGGCAGTGGTCTGCGGTGCTCAGCGGGGTCGTGATGGAGCAGGAGAGGATGCTCCCCGTCCTGATGGACCTGCTGGACACGGACAGCGAGGCAGAGCTGAGGCCTCTGACGGGTCTGCTCAGAAACCTGGCTCGAAACTCCACCAACAAAGACCACACGGGTGAGATCCACCATCCAGCCATTCCTCTCCCTCCTACTACGCATCGTCACATCGTGTTTCCAGATCCAAGAGTTTCTTGGAAGGAAACAAGTAAACATGCAAGCCTGCATGTATCTCAAGAGTCAAGAATGATCAAGTCAGCTTCGGGACATAGATACGTCCCTAGTTATTGGATTTCTTTCAAGCTCTAATATCCTATTTATCATGAAGTTGTTGTCAAACTGACCACCAGATCACACTCTGGCCTGACAGACTTCAGCTGTTGAATCTGTGAAGAGAAAATGTATTGAATGAGTATTTCATGTTTCATGAAGATAATATTTTTTGACATAGCCGGTGTTTTTTGAAGCCATTTTTTAGACCTTTTTTTAAAAAAATGCACAGAAAATGCTAGAAAACAATAAATAAGTAATAAAATAAACATACAGTGATGACATACAGGCACATTACAGATAAATAATGCACATTACAGGGAAGACGCAAGTTTGATTTTTTTTTTCATCTCTACATTTGCTATATTTTACCATATAACTATTCTTGCGCTATTACTAGTTCAGATAAACAGCTTTGTCTACATCCAGACTGGAATGACTCTTTGTACTGTAGTAATGTGCTGGTACGTGCTGGTGCTCCTGCAGCTCAGACCATGGTGAGGGTCCTGGTGGCCAAGCTGCCCAGCGACGGCCTCCAGAGGACGCCGTCCAGCGAGGTGGTGGTCAACATCTGCGGGGCGCTCAACCACCTGGTCACCCGCAGCTCCCTGGCGGCGCGAGACGTCTCCTACTTCAACGGGCTGCCCAAGCTGGTGGGCATCAAGACGTCACACGACAACAGGTACGAGCCGAGCTCTGCCACAGGGTCTCACAGCCTCGGCTGTGTGCACGTCAGACTTTGAAATGCAGCCAAGGTTACTACGGCGGCGCTCGCTTTTGTAGAATCCCATCCTGTAAGAGTCACTTTATGTCAGATGGATGTCCAAAACAATTTATGTGTCCGTGGTTTTGTTACATATTTTAATTGGGTTCAGAGAAGGTTCAGTGTCACTCCATGCTGAAGCAAACTTCAAACACGTTGTTTCAAATAAATGTTTCTGTTTCCCCTTTTGCAATAAAGATGTATATTCATACATCTGAAAAACCACCTCATGATCAACTGTTGATCCTGTGACAACTGAAACTACAAACACAACACTGCTATATTCATAATGTTTGTGTATCAAACAGTGGCTCATAAATATTTACAAATGATTCAATGCCCTTTCGGTTCAGTTTTGGTCTCCACCACTGACCCTAGAAATATGCCATACTCAAACACTCCTTAGCTGCTGAATGCTCAGAAATAATTACAATCACAGTTTTAAGGTCACAGGTTGGGTTTTATGCATTTCTAGGGTTGATAAAGACAAGCTTTTCTTTCTCACTGGATTCCAACTCCCTCCCTGATTCTTCCTCCCTGGCGGAGAGCAGCCCCTATGGCTCCGGCCCAAACTCTCATCTCTCTGACGTTCTCTGATCCGGGATGAGTTCACTGTCTCTGTGATGAGCGCTTCTTCAGCACCTTCTCTGACTTCTAAAGTCTGATGGTGACGGAGCGCTTCCTCCTGGTGACGGAGTCTGAACACAGGCCAGGCTCTGGGCTCATCGTGGTCACAGGAAGTCGGGCTTCCTCTGCTGCATCTGTCTGTCTTTTTCTGCCCGTTTGACCCTCTCAGTCAGCTGGCTGCAGGCTGGCAGCAGAAACAGGAAAATGCGCTCTGAGTGGAGTGGGGAGGCCTGGGTGGAAAGTTCCGGTAATCAGGGATTTCGACCCCCCCACCCCCCGGTGGGCGGAGTGCAGCCGCTGGAATTTAGAAAACAGCAGATTTCTGTCAGATAAAAACCTGAGGACAGACATTACAGGAGGTTGTGGCGTTAATGATTACTTAACGAATCCTGAATAAACACATACATACATTGAAATCCCGTTAAGTAAATCAGTGAATATTTTTCGATTGTACAATCTCTCAGATAAACCAGGGCTGTGACCTCCTGTTTCCTGTTTATTTGCGAGCTATATTAACATTTTACTGGCAATTATTAATACTTCTGTTTACACTGCGGTATTTCCGCTTTGTGTCTCAACTCCCCTCCCTCTGTCGTTGGTTTTCCAGCAGTGGGAGTCTAAAAGCTGCCAGAGCTGCCTCGACCGTGCTCTGCAACATGTTCCAGTACAACAAACTGCACCGAGACTACAAACTGGTGAGTGGCCCCGACGCAGAGAGCCAAAATCGTCCAGACACATCACTCATGTGGATAAAGAGATAAAAGAAAGGAAAACAACTCATTCCTCAGTGCTTTAAAAGCCACATGAGAACTGTCTTCATAATGTCTGTCAACCCAAAAACAACACTGTCTACTTGTGTCTTTTATGTCCTCTCCTCAAATTTTCTGTTACAGATACTAAAGAAACCAGAAAATATTCACATTTTAAAAGCTAAGATCGGGATATAGCTCAAATTAAAAATGTGTCAGCAGATGTAGAGCAACGTAAAGCTTTAGTTTGTGTCCTCAAACTAAAATGTCACAAACATTCTTAGATTTAATTAACTTTTGCTTTTACTTTGTGGAGGATTTTTCAGCTTTACAGAGAATGCGTCTCTGGACACATGCAGCAGCATCTTAACCCAATTGCCATGAAGTCGCTGCAGAAAGTACAAACAAAAGTTTAGTAAAAGGTGTAAATCTAATTGTTTCATGACCCAAACATCCGATAGTGGGACAGTCAACAGTCAGACAACTGCGTCCTGTGTGTGTGTTGTTTCCACCACCACCTGTGGATGAGGACTCAGTGGGGTGGAAGTGTACAGCAGATTGCGTGGGAGTGGGGCGGCATTGTGCTCCAGACCTTTGTCTCCACCAGATGGTTTTTTAGTTTACGTCTGCGCACATCTGTTTTTTGTCCCTCCTGACCCCCCGCTCCCCGCTCACTACTGCAACACCCCTCCCACTCTACTATGTTTGTAAAGTCTGAGTCTCGTTAGCCTCTGGCATTGCCTTATCTAAGAGACTCGGTTCTGCACATTCACATATTTTCTGTGCGGCTGATAGTGCAGAGATTTTAGAGTCACTGAACTTCTCCACTTGAGATGTTCTGGCCCCCGTTTTCACACACTGGGAAATCAGTGGTGGTGAAGTGAAAGCTACACATCACAAAGCAATTAGCATGAGAGTAAGAATACAGAACAGATAACAAACCATATGATACAGAGACCACACAAATTACTTTTCCCAGAAATACAAGCTCAAAAGTTTTTGGGCCTGATTGAGTTGAATAAAATGTTAATAATATTCAAAGCACAAAATCAAACTGAATGTGAAACTGCATTGTTGCTTCAGTCTCAGGAGTTAAAACATAAGGACTTTCAGATGTTTTCTTTTTAATCTGTTTCAAAGAAAATGCAATATTTTGTCTGTGCTTTTAGCTCTATTTTGGGTCCCCACCACTTCTCCAGAGATATGTCAGACCCTTAAACTGCTGAATGCTCCATAAAGGTTCACAATAATAAGTAGTAAAATAAAAGGGATATTTCAGAAATGTTGAACTGCCAGTTGTTTGCATTTCCATTGAAGAGTGTTAATTCTACATAGTTAGCTCGGATAACGCTCTATTCCAGCGACACCCATAATTTTTTGTGAAATCTAGTCACTGTTTTTTCAGATATTTTAATTAGATACAGAAACTGTGCAGTCTTCTCCCCCTCTTCACACATGCTACGCCATCTTATCTGAAGTGAACAGGTCATGTGACAGGTCATGGTATATCTGTAACCACTTTTTAAGGCAACATTAAGGTTTTACACATTTCTAGGGGTGATAGAAAGGCACCTGGAGTGAAACAGCCATCAGAGTCTTAAACCTCTGAAATGTGATCTGATTTCAGTGAGTTGTACTGTTTCGGTTTGAGTAAAGATCTCTATCTGACTAATATGTGGTCCAATTCCACAAATACACAACATGAGATCTTGTGACTTTTCTGGATAGAAGTGTTTATTGTGTTTCGGCTTCGATAGTTTTACCAAAAGCAGCTACACTCATTGCAAAACCAAAACCACCGACCACTCTTAATATAAAACGATTTCATATCTGCCCGACCAGAGTGCATCACTTCTCCAAAACCTCTGGAAGCGGAGCTCAGAGTTTATTGTATCAGCTGCTCAGGTAATGAAGAAGAGAAACCTCAGGCGAGCGGCACAAAGGAGCCTATTTGAGCAGGATTTGAACCAGAAAAATTGAGGGAACGTTAAAACATGACGAAGAACAACTTTTGGTTTTCCCCGGTTTATGAAGTTGATAAAGATCCGAGGTGAGTGGCGAACAGGATTACAGCGGCCTGGACACGGACCAGAGCAGCAGATCTTTTTATGGAGGGATTCTTTGTACCAATCTGCTGAGGAATGCCTCAGTCATTATATTAGACAACGTGATATTCCTCTAATGGAGGAAGACAGGAGCAAAACGATTCAGCGGTGTCCAGTCCTGAATCCTTTTATCTTTGTCTAACGGGTCGATGACGCACCCGCTCTCTGCTCTCTCCACATTCTCATGAGGTTCTTGTCTGTACCTGCTGAATACTGCTCCTCTGTCCGTGCCGGCCGGGGTCCGGTCGAGGGTTTTATGGCCTTTTGGTTTCTAAGTGACCGCTCGCAGCAGGAATGTCGAGAATCTGGCTGAGATATTCTGTGTTTTTCTCCTTTGTGCCTTGAGGGATGAATAAAAGAAGTGTTGGGTTAGGTGGACTTGGCAGCGTCTGAACGCTGTAATGTTCCTCCTTCTGTTCTACACACACACACACACACACACACACACACACACACACACACACACACACACACACACACACACACACACACAGGGAGAGAACCTGACACAGCAAACAAAGGCTTTGTGTTTTTGTGAGTGCCAGGTGGCCATGGCGAAGTTATTACATCTGATAGAAGCCCTGTTGTGTTTGTGTCCTTCAGTTTGGTTCCATGTAGCTCACAACTAAACTCTAAACTGTTGTTACAAGTCTCTGAGCAAACAAACTGATAGAAAACAAAGTATCAGCATCTCCTCCTCCTCCTCCTCCTCGAGTTCTTATCCAGAACTTGTCAACAGATATCGAAAGAGGAAGCTGATGACGAACTTGGCTTGTGGGAGTGGAGCATGAATTGCTAAACAGAGATTCATGTTATTTATTCACAAAAAGGAGGTGAGAAACACAATCTGCTAGCGTTTCTCTGTGTCTGATGGACATGTAAACTGAAGAGGCATGTACAATATTGTTTGAAACTGGGTCCCAGAGTGGTTCCTAGAGAGGTCTAGGAACGCTGCCCCAGAGTATTTGTGTGGACACCCAAGACATATCTTTTGTGAAAAGGTGATGTCATAACCCCTGCCTCTGTAACTGGTAACCTTAGCAACCACAGCTGGATGCAACACAGCAACAATCACAATGACAGACTACAGGCTTGCGCTACTGCTACCACAGAAGCTGCGTAATAGTTCGGGGCAACTGCAGCAAAATCTTCTGCTTCTTTGCAACTACAGCTGTAACCAATGCTGTGTTTCTGGAGATTTTATTCAAAATGAATAAGCAGATAGTTTTAGCTCCATTCACACATGCAGCCTCTCCCGGCATTTACATACAGTATGTCGCATCCAGATATAAGAATGTGACTCAAGGTGTTTTTTTAGACCATGTCTGAAAGCTGTAAAGGGTCCAGAGGCTCTTGAGTCCAGGCTATGTCCCTGGACACCCAGCTACGTGCTCAGTTACCGCCATCTTCTGGACAGTCCCACTAGTCCTGATGTTTGCGTTCCATGTGTGAACTGGTGTTATCCAGATTTTATCCAGGAGGGTAGACATGTGGGAATGGATGAGCCCACATGCCCCACATGGATTGTCCAGCATTTTGGTGGCTACTATGTGAAAAAAGTGATTTAAGTGTAGTAGGTGGTTCGGACCTGAGCGTGGGTTTGACTGAGGGTCTTTCTATGTTTGCGTGTTCTCACAGTTTGTGTGGGTTTTCTCCAGGCTCTCTGGTTTCCTCCCACAGTCCAAAAACTTGCAGCGTTTGGCCGACTGGACACTCTAAACTGGCCCTAGGTGGTCATGGTGTGTGTGTGTGTGTGTGTGTGTGTGTGTGTGTGTGTGTGTGTGTGTGTGTGTGTGTGTGTGTGTGTGTGTGTGTGTATATGTGTGTGTGTGTGTGTGTGTGTGTGTGTGTGTGTGTGTGTGTGTATGTGTTTCCTGTCTCTTGCTCTGCGACTGCTGCAATCACCTCCAGCCAACCCCACAAGAAAATAATGAACGAATCAAGAACAATAATAAATAAGGAACCAAATCAGTGTCATTCATCTTGATCCACTGCCCACACATGGCAAAAAGATGTGGCCACAATATGCTAAAAGTGTGAAAAATTATGTTTTTGTCATTATTTTGCTGAATAGGCTCAGTAGGCTGAGATGTAATAAGACAAAGCTACAATACAATAAACAATACAACAACAACAGAAACAGAAATCAGATGTTTTGTCGTATTTTCCGGGAACATGTGTGATGTAGTAACTAAATCGATAACTCTGTCTTGTCTGCGTTTCACAGAAAGGATTTACCAGGCGAGACTTCACGGACCTCACCATCTAGGCCGTCACTGTGTGACGCGAGTCACTCTGTGCCCTCCGGGTCAGAGTTTCTCAACCTTGGGAGAGACGAGGAGCGAGCGAAGGATTCAACAAGCACATGACTCCTCTGTTAGTGGATGAACCCGGAAGGAGGAAATGAGTCAGAGCCGACGGACTGCTGGAGTTAAAGTTCGGCCTCGCAACGCGTGGTCGAGTTTAACTTGGCTGAACTCGCAGCAGACGGACTGACAGGAACTCAGACACACACACAAACAGACAAAAACACACACACATACATTGGACTTTACTCTCAGAGCTACTCTCTACTCCGTGTGACTGTTTGAGTTCTGAATTCAGGGAAATCATTCCCTCATTGCACACACACACACACACATCAGTAACACGAGGGTGACGTCAAGTTGAAAACAACACTGTATAGTCACAAGATCTCTGCTTACACCTGGTATTAAGACAACACCAAACACTCATGTAAAGTCGTGTGATTGAGGTCTGAGACTGTAAAGTCAGAATTATAGTGTAGTCAAGGCCAGGGACGTGTCGCCTGGAGCCAGTCTCTCTCTCGGCCTGTCTCTATGGAGCGCCGGTGTGTAGCGTTTCGTCTTTTGTTAAGACAAGATAAAATTAGATAGGACTAAGAACTAGCAGGAGAAAGATAGTTGTATGAATACTAGAGTTTTATATTCTTCTTCATCTCCTGGCTGGGGTGGGCCCGGCCTGTGGACCGCCCCCCAGTGGTGTCGCAGGACATTACAGAGCCCCGCAGAGCCGTCATGGACGTAGGCATACTTCAGAATTAGGTCTGGGGCAAGTTGTTACACAATCATGAGATATAAGAGACTCTGTGACTGGTGCAAAAGTCAAGAAAGATAAATATTTATTCAAACACAATTTACAGTAATGGGCACTGGTCAGAATTGAACTGAGAGGTATTTACATCCATGCATTCCCTTTTATAAACAGAGACAGGACAAAGAACAGGAGATTTAGAAACAGTACAGTCTCTGTCCTCACATACCACACCACCTTGCATGGAGTGAGTATGGAGACTGATCATGTGTCCTTCATACATGCATTTAAGAGGTTTTTGACATACAGGTGTTTCCATTATTGTTATCTTTAGGTTTCCAGGGGTGATGGAAACACACCTTATTGTTGCATTATTGATGCAGGAGTGATGTGTGTCCATACAGTATGTCAAGCGAGGTGTAAACACCAGGTGTAAACAGGGTCTCAACAACATGGGAAAACTTAAACAAAAAAACAACAACTAACAAATGGCATCAACAGTTAATCATGTTGTGTGAGGAATCTGTAGTTTTTCAGAAGAGCTTAAGAGCTTCATAATGTCCCGTCACAGTTCTGGGGTCATCTTTGATATACGATAATGCTTCTGCCTGTAGCCTTAATTCATGAAACACAAAACACTTGTTGCTGATTTGTCTTTTTTTTCTGAAGTTGTTTTTGTGTGTAGCAATAAAACTAAGAGATGCATTTGCAGTATAAAAGGCTTTACAGTTTGATGTGTCTGAATGAGTGTGGTTTGATTTCCAAAATCCCATTTTGGAATAAAAATAATGAGCATGGTAAACTGGGAAAGCATTTTACCTCCAGTTCAATGAATAAAAAAAAAGTTAAAATGGCGACACAGCATGAGAGGCAACAACAGATAGGAATGTCACCAAGGGATCTGAAGAGGCTGTGCACACAATACAGAAAGCCACAAAAGAACAAAACCCGGGCCGTTAGCCTGACTTCATGTAATACTACCTTCAGCTGCTGATTAGAGTAAACTGTTTTCTGGAAGGACACGTTTGTGTAGCAGAAAAACACTGAAGGCTGAAGGAAATAATCTGTCATTTAGGAGCAGAAATCAGATACTCCCCCTCTGCCCTGTGTAATCTGTCAAATCAGACAAACTTCTGATTAAAAGGCAGAGTCCTCATGATGATGTGTTTGCCGTGGAGGGAGCAGAGCAGGAATGACAATGAGGAAGACGGGAACGAAGCCCCGAGAGCAAACAGGGGGAATTCTCAGGAAGCTTGCGTAGGCGAAGCGGCTGCTGGAATCTGAGGACCCGAGGTCATCGGACAGAGGATGTGCAGTGAATAAGACATGCCAGATCGTTTTTGTTTTTTTATCTTCCTTTTTTGTAAAATCTGGTGAGGTTTCATGACTACTTGTGTACCTCTGTAAATCACCCGTTGCCTTTGAACAATGCTGCATTAGGTAAGATCTTTTTGTGGCTGTCAGGCAGGGGGAGAGGAAGGGAGGCACTACACTTTCCGGGGTTAAGAAAGGCCAGGATCTGCACAGAGACGGGGTCCATGACACGTACACTGAGCACCCCTGAAGCAACGAACGCCGCTTTGCAGTTCAGTCCGGTCTTTCACCTTCGGATCTAAAAGCATCAAGCGTATTAGAGAGGACACTCGCAGCCTTGGACTCTGCATTTCGTTTCAATGTGTTTCGTTCACTGCTGATTATTTGACTCTTAATAGGGGAAGATTTCAAAGTGTTACGTAATTGATATTTTTTTAAGAGTTCATTTTGTTAATTTAAGTGTTTCAAGCAACAACAGTCTTATCACACAAAATTTCAGCTGAGTTGAGGACCATTTCCCTCAGATTTAGCGTTTTTATTTTGGATTAGACGCCACTTTTTTTCAGTGTTTTCTTTGTCTCATTAATTGTACTCCGCGTGTGCCCCGCTCATGGCAGTTTATTCACTGGTATTAAACTAATCATCTACAAAGCTCCAAAACGAATGAAACACTAACAGTAGCATGAAGGACAGGAGTTGAACATGTTCGGCTGCTGCGGTGGTCTCTTTTCTGCAATGACATGTTCATGTTTGAAATGGGCCGGTCACGTTGTTGTGACGTTACTTCAAACATGTCAAAATGAGAACATGGGAGATGTTTGTAACACATGTTAACACTGTTCTAACGTGTGGTTAAAGTTGTTGTTGTTTTTTTTTAACTCAAACCATGATTTTCTGTTTCCAAACAAAAATAATGATAATAATGGGTAATTTTGCTACGCTTTGTGTGACAGAAAACTGCAAATTAAAAAGTGGAAATAAAGAGCTGAATCCATGAACCCACAGTGCTGCCCAGACGCTTAACATATGCCATCATCCTCCATTATAGTTGGTGAAGTTTTAATGCTTTTCCTAGGACACAAGGAGCTTCTCACTCTACTGCAAGTATCTGAGACATTTCACAGCACCTTGCTGGATGGTGATTTGGAGAGTTTTATACAAAACAAATAAATAAATAAAAGGTTTTTGAAATGAGCAAAGACGAGATATTTTGATGAGTCTCAGGGTGGTGGTTCAGTCCTGGCTGTGGAGATAATCGGTTATGGCCTCCCTTTCAGGGGTCCGCTGTGTTTCAGACCCTTCACCATGACAAGATGGCACCTTCAGAATTTATGTTTTACCCCCCCAACCTCACAAACCTCAGGCCAGGACCAAGCATTCCTGACCTCAGTCACAAACTCTCTGGAGGTCGATTTCCACACAGAGGGAGGGAATGTGGATCCTGCTCAGAGACTGAGAGATCTGTTGTGGCCTCTGGTGGTGGATTTACAAAGTACAGCACAGAAACTTAAGTCAGACTTTTAAAAACACGAGTTAGCTCCGAGTACAATACTCTCACTCATCTATTTTAGTGGTTCCTGTTCCGGTTCCTGTTTTCTAGTAGACCAAAGACCGGATTAGTTTGATTTGGTATCAAACATAAAACCAAATCACGTCATCGACCGTATCTCTGCGGTGGTGTATGGGTTGTCCTGCGGTCACTGAACGCAGCACCTCTCTGATCGGACCTGCGCGGTGGAGGCTGGTTTGTCCTGCAGCCCGTGAAGGCAGCACCGCCGAGAGTCATATGACAGGCTCTGATCTGAGACGAGCTCAGTAATAATCATGGTAAGATCGTTTCCACAGCTCGCACTTGTTATTACACTGGTTCCCGGAGTTGTTGTCGCTCTGTGCGGGCGTCTCTCACTGCGTCTTTGCGCTAATTAATGCGACGTTTGTGCTCTGAAGTGAGCTCAAACCGCAGCTGTGGCCTAACGCCTCTGACTGCTGCTAGCCGTGCTAACCTGCTACCAGCTGACTTTACTCTGACTTTGGACATGAAATAACTAATATGGTGACACATACTAACAAGTAAGACTTTGTAGATTCAACAGCCCAGTCGGTGTGACTTGTACCAGTGTCTGAGCTCCCAGCTTTTAGCTGCTGTTAGCTTGTGTCAGCTAGCCGCTGTTAGCTGCCCCTCCGCCGCGCTGTGTTGATATTTGTTGTTTATTAGTACTGGTTTCGCTGCGATCAAGGTGTAAACAGTAAACAGCTGCTTGATACCGAGCTGACGTCATGTCGGGACGTGCCTGTAGCGTTCCCCGTGTCATACATGTGCGCCCTACGTACATGTCTGACAGGGATCTGTCAAGTAGATCAGTAGGTGTCAGTGGGTGACCAGTCAGACAGGGGAACCGGGATCGGTCAGCCAAATGAATTGGGTTCAGGCAGGTGAATTGGGACCTGCAGTTCCTCTCTGTAAGTGTGTGTGTGTGTGTGTGTGTGTGTGTGTGTGTGTGTGTGTGTGTGTGTGTGTGTGTGTGTGTGTGTTATGGTGTGATAGGACTCGTGATTAACTGAACCACCAGTCCACAGCGTCATGTGTCTGTGCATATGCTAACTAGGCTGTAAAGACAGCCTCATGTATATTGATTATTCTGGTGGGACTGAGGACGTCCTGTAATCTCTGTTGCATTGTTTTACCTGTGACTGCAGGTCCTCGTCGATTCATAATTTAATCTGTGAGATTCTTTAAGAATCTTTAGATTCTTAATCTTTCCTAAAAAGAAGAATGGGGAAAACAATCGGTTATTTTCAGTTTTGATTTTAGTTGAGACCGATCCCTGCTTATATTCATGTCAAATGTTGTAAAACCTTTGCCAAGGTTCGACGTCTGTTCCTGTCTTCTGTCAGTGAGGCGAAACAAAGAAGAACATATTCCAATCGGCTATTGAAAAGGATATTCTCGCAGCTTTAATGCCATTGCTGCAACATCACACGTTGCTTTGTATGCGGATGCACTAAACCTTTTAAAATGTTTTTCAGGCCATATCAGACGGTGACACAGTAGATCACAGAGAACAGGGTTTTCCTGTTGTTAGATCCAGACATATTCAGCAGCAAGTGAGCTTTGTCCTGGTCTGGAGAAAGAAGCAGGGCAATAATCCATCAGTCATTGTAAAAAATGTGTATTTCTTAACTTTATTTTATATTACCAGTCTGTGTCATCATGCCAATTGTGGTCTTGTCACTAAATATAAGGTGCCTCTAATGTTGTCTGTCATTTCATGAATACTGTGTCTAGCTATTGCGGTGGTTTAATGCTGTTTAACTGTTTAACTTAAGACATTTCTTAAGTTTGAACAAGTGGAAACGGGTTTCATGCTTAAGATCAGCGTAATGGCAAGCGTTGAATAAGTGAAGTAGAAACATCAGCAGGTGTTACGGGTGTGCGTGCGGGTGTCTCAGCCGATCACAGTGACGGATGTCCTCTGACGTTCTTCTCCAGAGTCGTGTAAAGACACGATCACTGAATGGTGTCCTCCTCTCCTCTCCTCTCCTCTCCTCCCCTCTCCTCCTCTCGCAGCCGACCACGCAGCAGTCGCCCCAGGACGAGCAGGAGAAGCTTCTGGATGAAGCTGTGCAGGCGGTGAAGGTCCAGTCGTTCCAGATGAAGCGATGCTTGGTGGGTTGCTTTCAGCCTCTTATTAACGCCATGGTGGTGTTTAAGCTGATAGTGGTGATGACCAGAGCTGATGCCTGACCCTCAGTGACTGCCCACTGAATGAGAGCGAGCGTCGACGGAGCATCAAAAATGCAGTGTGAACATATGATGCGATTCAGTCACTTTCTTCTAATCCTCTCTGAGTGTTCATGGCTCTGTCCTGTCTTGTCGTCTGCAGGACAAGAACAAGCTGATGGATGCTCTGAAACATGCGTCCAACATGCTGGGCGAGCTGAGGACCTCCATGCTGTCTCCAAAGAGCTACTATGAGCTCTGTATCCTTTTTTTTTTACCCCTTACTTGTGAATCAGATACAAGACGGTGCTTATGGTGCATGCTTGTTTTAAAAGGACTTAATGGAAGATTTAAGCCTGTCTATCCAGGACACAATTTATCCCAAGTGATCAAGGGAAGGACAAAATACAGGCTCTATTTCACAGAAGCTATTGAATGTTTTGTCCTCTCTGGAATCAACTGAACTTTTTAGCAAATTGATGTTTTTAAAAACAGCTTCTCTCTCACTTGAAAACTATGAAGGTGTAGTTTTTAGTCCAGCATTCCCTCCCGATTCTTCACCTCTGATGTTTAAATGTTTGCATCTCCAGAAGTGGAGAGGCCTCAGACTTTATGTCCGGATCTGTCATACTGTGTGCTGCTCTTCGCGTGCTCCTCGTGTTGGTCCTGAACAGTGTCTCAGACATGGCCATCTCTGATGAGCTCCACTACCTGGAGGTGTATCTGACCGACGAGTTCGCCAAGGGACGCAAGGTGGCCGACCTGTACGAGCTGGTCCAGTACGCCGGCAACATCATCCCCAGACTGTGAGTCGCACAATCTGCTCTGAATACATGTTCTCGCCGCTTGCTTGGCACTTCAGACACTGTCTGGAACCCCGATCCACTGCTAGTTCTTTACCGGTACCAGGAATATGGAGGAGCAGCTGCCAAGACACACACACAACTGATCACGCTAACAAACAAGCACATCTGCTGAGAGTAAACAGCAGTTATGAAGGCAGTAAAGTTTACAGCGGCAACCAGGTGATTATTTCTGTTGTTGCTTAATCTGTCAATTATTGCCTGGTGTTGTTTGTCCCATAGAATAACCCACAAACAGTAACAATTGTAAATGCCTGTTTCAGGCAAGATAAAGCCAAGATAAGGTCTTTAAATGCCTTTATTTTGTCTCAGCTTTTTCAGAAGGCTATAGAAACCAGAAAATATTCACATTTAAGAAGCTGAGTGCAGGGGATTCTGATTTCATTTCTTGGGCTTCATTTCTCCTTGGCTGTAAAGATTGATTAACCTGAGGGAAACCGCAAGCTCTTCATCAAGCAGGACTGGACGATGAAGGTGCTGGGGAAGTGCCTGCAGTGCTGTTCTTCTCCATAGTTGTGCATTAGGAAGATAAGCCTCCTCCTTTGTATTCCGTCATATCGCTGGGCTCCTTTCAATTTCCTGCTAAGCTCTCCGGGCTCAGGCCACAGTTTTGTGCAGACTTCAGGCAGGAGATCGGCTCCTCGACCCCCCCCCCCGTGTGGTCTTAGAGCCGCTCCACGCGTCGCGGGCAGGCCTGACCTTTGCTTCGCCTGCCCTCTCTCCGCAGCTACCTGCTGATCACCGTGGGGGTGGTGTACGTGCGCTCCTTCCCTCAGTCCCGTAAGGACATCCTGAAGGACCTGGTGGAGATGTGTCGCGGCGTGCAGCACCCGCTGCGTGGCCTCTTCCTCAGGAACTACCTGCTGCAGTGCACCCGCAACATCCTGCCCGACGACGGGGAGCAGTCCGAGTGAGTCACACCCACACCCACAGTCACTGTCACAGATTCGCCCTGTAGGGACGACAAGGTCAGGTTTATTCAAGTATGTCACCTTGATGAATTCAGTCAAGTTGACAGTGATACATTTGAAGTCACAAACATTTAAAATGCTAGAATCAATTGCCAATGCGATTATTATTGTGTTTTCAATTCATTGATTTCATTGATTTACAGGGGAACGGAGGAAATGACCGGGGACATCAACGACTCCATCGACTTTGTGCTCCTGAACTTCGCTGAAATGAACAAGCTCTGGGTGCGGATGCAGCATCAGGGTCACAGCCGAGACAGAGAGAAGAGGGAGAAGGAACGGCAAGAGCTTCGGATCCTGGTGGGCACCAACCTGGTGCGCCTCAGCCAGCTGGAGGGTGTCAACGTGGACAAGTACAAACAGGTGTGTGCTTCTTGACAATTAATAGCAACATAAAAACTTTGAGAGCAGCCAGGCAAGTCATGCGTCGAAAACTTCATCTCGATCAGACTTGGTACTGTTTGATATATTAGCAGGATACAAATATTCCATCACAAAATAAAAAAAAAAAACTGCAAAACATTTTTAAACATTTCTTTTCCATCACCATGGCAACCTTGTTTAAAAGTTTCATCACCCTGGCAACTTTGGCTAAAAGCTCCATCACCATGGCAACCTTGTTTAAAAGTTCCATCACCATGGCAACCTTGGTTAAAAGTTCTTTCAACCTTGCAACCATGTTTAAAAGCTCCATCACCATGGCAACCTTGGCTAAAAGCTCCGTCACCATGGCAACCTTGGCTAAAAGTTCTTTCAACCTTGTAGCCTTGTTTAAAGTTCCATCACCATGGCAACCTTGTTTAAAAGTTCCATCACCATGGCAACCTTGTCTAAAAGTTCCATCATCATGACAACCTTGTTTAGAAGTTCCATCACCATGGCAACCTTGGCTAAAAGTTCTTTCAACCTTGCAGCCTTGTTTAAAAGTTCCATCACCATGGCAACCTTGTTTAAAAGTTCTTTCACCTTGGCAGCCTTGTTTAAGAGTTCGATCACCATGGCAACCGACAAGGTTGCCATGTTTTAGCCAAGGTTCCATCACCATGGCAACCTTGGCTAAAAGCTCCATCACCGTAGATACCTTGGCTAAAAGTTTTTTCAACCTTGCAGCCTTGTTTAAAAGTTCCATCACCATGGCAACCTTGGCTAAAAGTTCTTTCAACCTTGCATCCTTGTTTAAAAGTTCCATCACCATGGCAACCTTGTTTAAAAGTTCCTTCACCTTGGCAGCCTTGTTTAAGAGTTCAATCACCATGGCAACCTTGTCAGTTGCCATGTTTTAGCCAAGGTTCCATCACCATGGCAACCTTAGCTAAAAGCTCCATCACCATAGAAACCTTGGCTAAAAGTTTTTTCAACCTTGCAGCCTTGTTTAAAAGTTCCATCACCATGGCAACATGATTAGAAGTTCCTGGTGGAGTAGTAGTAGAGGTAGTAGTAGCACTAGTAGTAATAGCAGAAGTAATTTTTGTTGCAGACCTTTTGCAGTGTAAATTTCTAATTTTTCATTAGAACCTCGGAGTGTTGATGTTTCCCTACTTTATTGCCTTAAGCAATCAGTCAGCCTCTGTTTGTATGACACTTTTCATTCTGGACGTATGAACTACTATGTAATACTTAATGACTTACTTAATAGTAATTTACGTAAAAAGACTAAGGAAAAGCAAATCCACGCATGCAGATACACTTACGTTAACAGTTTCTCTCAAAACGAAAAACAGTGCTGTTATCTCCACAGTTTGTAGTGAGGAAACGCCACTGACCAACATGTGTTGTTGCATCTTGTGACACATCCGGCACAATTCTTGTGTAATTTGACGTCTTTTCTGCCTCATCCACTGCAGTTCCTGTGTGTTTTCCTCTCCTCAGATCGTCCTGCCTGGAGTTCTGGAGCAGGTCGTGAACTGCAGAGACTCCCTGGCCCAGGAGTATCTCATGGAGTGCATCATCCAGGTATCATCCAGGCTGAGGATGTTATGAGACAGACTGGCGTGAGAACTGCTATTGAAGAAGTGTGCCCAGTCGCTCATGGACAGCTCTTGATTCACTTTATGGGGCCAAGTCACTCTCCGACCCATGTCACAGGACACAGAAATAATCATAAAACTACATAGGCCCGAGGTAGAGAGAGAAACCATCGGCTGAGATTTTGCTATTCGTTTTAGGAATCAAGATCCCTGAACGTTATTTGAACTGCCACCATTCCTGTTAGTCTCATAGAGATAGTACTCTGGATTCATTCCCATTCCCCCTGGGATTGTGCAAAACAAAAAAAAAATCTCAATAAAGGTATTTCGGTACCTCACGTGACATGGTGTAGGAGTACAAAAATGATGGGACGCCACCTGTGAGTAGCGGAAACTTTCAGAACTATCGCTGAAACCACCGTCTCGTCCCGCCAGGTTTTCCCTGACGAGTTCCACCTCCAGACGTTGAACCCGTTCCTGCGCTCCTGCGCCGAGCTCCATCAGCACGTCAACGTCAAGAACATCATCATCGCCCTGATTGACAGGTACACTTTGACCCGCTGGCACGGATATCGGCGTAAACCAAGTGTGAGAAATTTGTGGAGGTATGGAAACTAACGACGGAATGAACTTATTATTTTTTTCCCCCAGACTTGCTCTGTTTGCCCACCGAGAAGATGGACCTGGCATCCCGGCTGAGATCAAGCTGTTCGACATCTTCTCTCAGCAAGTGGCCACGGTCATCCAGGTCAGTGTCCCATCCTGTGGTGACACGGTCCCTTCTTCACACGCTTCTCCAGTTTGTAGGAGTTGATTTGAACCCATCGGTGTCTGGGAGCCGCTCCGTTTTTGTGACTTAGAACGGCGCTCACTCTGTATCATTGAGCACACAGATGTGGTCGTCGGAGACGTCTCTCACGTCTCTGTGTTGCTCCTCCCTCAGTCTCGCCAGGACATGCCGTCCGAGGACGTGGTGTCCCTCCAGGTCTCCCTCATCAACTTGGCCATGAAATGTTACCCGGACCGCGTGGACTACGTAGATAAGGTGCTGGAGGGGACGGTGGAGATATTCAACAAGCTCAACCTGGAACAGTAAGTGCTTCGCCGCTCACACGGGAGCATGAAGTTAGTCACTGTGCAACGCGTTGATTAATGAAGTCATCCACGACTGTTTTAGTAATTGATTCAGATTTCCTCAGCTCAGCTTCTTAAATATGAATATTTTCTGGCTTCTTTAATTCTGATTTTGGCATCAACCCTTTTCACCCTTTATTATAAATACTTTATCTATCCCCAAAGGCAAATTGACATTCACAGCACACAACAGTCACAAAACAGTTCAGTAAATACTTTAAGTAGAATAAAATAAGTTTTTAAAAAATGTGAATCGTAATAAACTATTATTGTGAACTACAAAAAACCCCTATAGCCTACAGAGTGAGATGATCTACATGCAGTTTAGTGAAACATAAGGATGATTATAGAAATACTTCTTTTTTTTATTGTTATATTGCTCTATTGCGTATGTTATATAGTTGTTGCTGCTATTATTCTGTATGACTACACTATGCTGGATATTTATCCTACACATGTCTTATTTATTGAAGTGTGACTTACAACTGCAACACCATCTTATTGACTGCCTTATTCCTTATTTATAACGCTGTTAGAAATAACAGTGTTGTTGTCCAGAAATATGCAATGACAATAAAGAGCTGATGTGAAACCTAATCTAAAACCAACAGTAGCCCCTGAAACCCACTGGTGACCTCAGACGGGACCGAGAGCAGGAGTTCAGATGTGCTCTCCCTCTGACCTGTGTGTGTGTGTGTGTGTGTGTGTGTGTGTGTGTGTGTGTGTGTGTGTGTGTGTGTGTGTGTGTGTGTGTGTGTGTGTGTGTGTGTGTGTGTGTGTGTGTGTGTGTGTGTGTGTGTGTGTGTGTGTGTGTGTGTGTGCGTGCGCGCTGCAGCATAGCGACCAGCAGCGCCGTCTCCAAGGAGCTGACGCGGCTGCTGAAGATCCCCGTGGACACGTACAACAACATCCTGACCGTGCTGCAGCTCAAGCACTTCCCGCCGCTCTTCGAGTACTTCGACTACGAGTCGCGCAAGAGCATGAGCTGCTACGTGCTGAGCAACACGCTGGACTACAACACCACCATCGTGGCCCAGGAGCAGGTCAGGGCGCTGGAGTCTGTCTGTCTGTCTGTCTGTGTGTGTGTGTGTGTGTGTGTGTGTGTGTGTGTGTGTGTGTGTGTGTGTCTTCTCCTGGATCAGGGATATTTCATTTACGCGCTCCACTGACTTGACGTCTCTTTCGTTTCCCATCCCTCCCCTCCGGTTCCTCCAGGTGGACGCCATCCTGAACCTGGTGTCCACGCTGATCCAGGACCAGCCGGACCAACCCGCCGACGACCCCGACCCCGAGGACTTCGCCGAGGAGCAAAGCCTGGTGGGCCGTTTCATCCACCTGCTCCACTCTGAAGACCCCGATCAGCAGTACCTGGTGGGTCCCGACCACTGCGCGTGAGGAGCCGAGCAGAGGCCGACTCCGGCTCGACTCCGGCTCAAACTTGACTCTAACTCTCTGCTCCGATCTCAGATTCTCAACACGGCACGGAAACACTTCGGCGCAGGTGGGAACCAGAGGATCCGCTACACGCTGCCTCCCCTGGTGTTCGCCGCCTACCAACTGGCCTTCAGATACAAGGAGAACTCCTCCCTGGTGAGAGAGCCCTGAGGCCCAGCCCAGCTCAGCTCAGCTCAGCTCAGCTCAGCTCTGCTCTGCTCTGCTACCATCACCTGCTACTGCTCTCTGCTGTCACCTTTAACGTCCCAACTCCGTGTCGCCACCAGGACGACAAGTGGGAGAAGAAGTGCCAGAAGATCTTCTCCTTCGCCCACCAGACGATCAGTGCACTTATCAAGGCTGAGCTGGCCGAGCTGCCGCTGCGGCTCTTCCTGCAGGGGGCGCTGGCTGCCGGAGAGATCGGCTTCGAGAACCACGAGACTGTAGCGTACGAGTTCATGTCGCAGGTAACGTCCCCGACCGGGGAAAACGCATGTTAGAATAGAGTGGAGAATTAAAATGGAATGTAATGTAACAAAAAAATTCTAACGTCCCCTCAAGTAACGCATTTTAGTCCATCTTCCAAAGTCTGTTGAGAACTATTTGTAGGCTTAGGTTTTATTAGTGAATGGTTGTGTTAGATCAGAGATGGCAACACAGAGAGGGGATTTAAAAAGTACTTAAAAAGCAGAAAATACATTCTCGATTAGACTTCCCCAGACTCCCAAATCCTCAAAATGTTGTCAGTGAAAGTTTCTTCAGCATCTTTGCTCACACAAGTTGCACCTCAATTAACCCCAGAAATACAATTCAAACAAAAGTATTCCAACAAAAAATTAGTAGTTGGACCTAAATGTAGACCCTCTCCAATACAGACAAGAAATCACATCTGTAGAACGTTAATGGGAACACACCTCTCATCTTGTCTGCCCCCCCCTCCCCCACAGGCCTTCTCGCTGTACGAGGACGAGATCAGCGACTCCAAGGCGCAGCTGGCGGCCATCACGCTCATCATCGGCACCTTCGAGCGCATGAAGTGCTTCAGCGAGGAGAACCACGAGCCGCTGAGGACCCAGTGCGCGCTGGCCGCCTCCAAGCTGCTGAAGAAGCCGGACCAGTGCCGCGCCGTCAGCATCTGCGCCCACCTCTTCTGGTCGGGACGCAGCACCGACAAGAACGGAGAGGAGGTGCGCGTCGGATCGCATTAGGCCCAAGTGGCCCGACTTTTGAGAACAACTGGTCGGAATGGAATACTCACTCGGTTTCCATGGAGACCGTGAAAAAGCTCTAATAGAACGATTGTTGCCATATGAGTGGAGACGTTCTCCCAAGGCTGTCGTAACTGTCTGAGTAGAATTCTGTAATAGAATAAATCTCTATTTGTCCCCAAAATTTGAACTCGTCCCGCTGCTTGTTCCTCCCTCCTCAGATCCGTGATGGGAAGCGGGTGATGGAGTGTCTAAAGAAAGCTCTGAAGATCGCCAACCAGTGCATGGACCCGTCGCTGCAGGTCCAGCTCTTCATCGAAATCCTCAACAGATACGTCTGCTTCTACGAGCGGGAAAACGATGCGGTACGGCACCGAAAACGCGCGCCCCAAAGTACATCTGTCCCGTCCCTTTATCCTGGGGTCGCGTCTGTTCACGCGGGTTGATGTTTACTATGTTGATACCTCCTGCTCCAGGTGACCGTCCAGGTATTAAACCAGCTGATCCAGAAGATCCGGGAAGATCTGCCCAACCTGGAGGCGAGCGAGGAGACGGAGCAGATCAACAAACACTTCCACAACACACTGGAGCACCTGCGCCTGCAGAGAGAGTCCCCCGAGTCCGAGGGCCCGGCGTACGAGGGCCTGGTCCTCTAAAGCTGCTGCGGGTCGGGAGGACGTGAAGCTCATGCCTAGATGTTACGCGATATTATGAATTGTTATTATTATGACTACACGCACACATACACACACACACACACACACACTCACTCACTCACACACAGCACAGTCCCATCCAGTCCAGTCTAGTCCAGTAGGCCCTGGAATTCAACTTAATGTCTGGAAGAGCTTCGAAAAAGAAAAGAAAAAAACTCACTCCGTCATTTAACCATCGCTCGTTCTTCTCCCTCGGCTCCTCCAGGGCCGTGTTCTGCCGCAGGCTGGAGGCGTTTCCACTCGGGTTGCGTGTGCCGGCAACGCTGCACGAGTCTTAGGCACCATTCCTTTACCAAGTCCTACCTGACCAATCTGTCTTTAACCTGTCTCTTACTTTGCTGTCCGTAGTAGCCCGTCTCCACTGAGCCACGTAGCCTGCGCTCGTCCACGTCGGGGAACGTCCTTTAGGAGCCGCTGAGTGCTCTAGAGCGTCTCCGACTCCGGCGGCTGGAGCTTGAAGTGGCCTCGGTTCTGTGATTGTGCAGAGCGATCACCAGCCCGGGCCACGAGCCAACGGCCGCGGAAGTCGTCGCGTCTGTCCCCGGTCTCGTACTTCCGATTCAGCGTCACGCGCGTGTCCATCTTTGCGTGCTCTCGTCGGTCAGCCCTCCATGGATCGCGCTGCAGTTGTAATTTAGTTGGTAAATAATATCCTCTCGCACAGATGACCTGGCGTGGCGGGAGAGAGAGAGTGAGTGAGTGAGAGAGAGAGAGAGAGAGAGCTCAGCAGTTCCTCAGGATTCGGAGGCTAGTGGATGAGTTTTCCATAGCGAGCGCGTCCGTGTCGTTCGTACAAAGTCAATTTTTGCGTGTATGATGTCAGAATTGTTTGCTGCCATATCTGACGGTGTCTGCTGATCTCTTGAGCTGTTATTGTTGATTTGTTTTGGCGCCAGTATTGACCGGTTTATTCCCCCCCCACCCCTTTTGAATCTGTATGTAAACCCACTTGTAAATCAGATAAATAAGAAGAATACAGATTGAATAGCGATTATCATTGTCATTTGCTTAAATAAAAACTGGAATTAACGAGACACATTTGCATTTTTGTTAATTTTACACACAACATGAATATAATAAAGTGGTATCATTATTAATCTGTGGACTGACTGTCATATGTTGTGGTCTTGATCTGTCCTCACGCATTTGTCTCCACATGTCCGTCTTAAACACGATGATATCAAACATTTTCTCCTTCTCTTTTGCCTTTTGGTCGTTGAAACACATCAGACCTGTTGTATAGCAACATCTTGACGATGAGGCAGGCTTGCCCATGAATAATGGAGGCCACTGACACAGTTTCAATCATTAAAATTCACTGACGAAGAGCCAACTTGATGGTCCCTGTACACACCACGTGACACCAGCTCCGGGTTGCTGACAACGGCGTTGTTCATTCTCTGTAAACTGAAGTTTTAATGTAATTTGTGATAATGTAATTATTCATGTGAAATGTTTAAGCTGCTTAAGGAAACTGGCGTCGATTGTTTAGTTGGATGAGATGCAGAAGTGTATTATCCAGTGTAGGAAGGACAGACCTCGCATTGACTCAATAACACGATTACGGACGATATGAAATTGAAACTCATGAAAGGTCAAATGCGTCATTATGTTATTTAATTTACGACACGGATGAAATATAAAAGGGCGGTTCTCTCTGATACAATCAACGAACCATATATAGCTAAAACTATTCCTTGGAAACTGTAAATAGGAAGAAGGAAGACCGGGGGAGCTGTTTTCCACAGACAACAAAAGTCATTTGATAACAGTCAAACAAACAGAATAGAAATAGATAGCTCGAAATAGATAAAGTACAGCACGTAGAATAGTATGACGGCAGTAGTCTGACAAGACCGTAACAGTGATTTCACATGTAGCGTTGGAGAAAAAATAAAGGAGCTGATGCGGCATTTTCCCACCGGACCTTGAATGCAGCAGAAGGGCGCTCTTTGCGCATGCGCCGAGCTTTTAACACAGAAGTGCAGTGAAGTGAGTCTGTGTCTGTGTTTTCATGCGGGAGAGTTGGCGTTCATGAAGACGTGTGGCCACCGGGTTCGCCTCTCGTCTCCTGGATCCAGGTGACCTTTCCCCCCACGGAGTCACCTGAGTGCGTCCAGGGGCCTCGTTAGTGTGTCGTTAGCAGCCGGGCTGTTAGCATCGCTAGCTCCGTTAGCACTCAGTGGCACCCTGTGGGACCAGTACAGGACCAGTGTGAGGAAGACTAGGACCAGTGTGGAATCATGTCCGCAGCCAAAACAAAGAAAGTCAAGATGGCCACGAAGTCCTGCCCCGAGTGCGACCAACAGGTGAGACACTGCGGCTTTACAGCTTCTCTGAGGAATACCAGAGTAATCTGATTACCCAGGAGTCCTGGTTGCTCTGTTATGTTTGTGTGTAATCGGATTACCTGGGAGTCCAGGCTGCTTTATGTCATGTCTGTGTGTAATCGGATTACTCGTGAGTCCAGGCTGATGCATGTCAAGTATGTGTGTAATCAGATTACCTGGGAGTCCAGGCTCAGGACCTGGACACGTGTACCAAACAGCAGCAGGTCAGCTGTTTTGTCCTCCCTGATATTAAACCTCAGTTTCTGTTGACGCTCGCTCTGTTTGGACGCGATCACCTGTATCAGCAGGCATCGATCTGTGCCAAACCTGATCAAACACACTCAGCTCGATATAGTAATGTTGTATCAAGATATTTAATTGTCTCATTGATGATTGCAGTCTTCCAGGGCTATAGTAAACAACTGTTTTCAAAGTCGATTAATCTCACGATTACTTTCTTGATTAATCGATTGGTTGTTTGTGATGTCATACGAAAGATGTAAAATGGTCAATGCAGCTTCACAAAGGCCAAGACGAGTTCTTCAAATTCTCCCTTTCACATTCAGTTTTCTGTCAGAGGACAAAAGAAACCAGGAAATATTCACATATCAGAAACTGAGATCTGAAGCTTCTGACTAAACTAGAATCACACTTTTTTTCATCTTTAAATTGTCTAATCGGCTATGAAAACAGTTGTCGGTTTTGTTTTGTTGATTGTGTCAGTTGACAGTCGTTTAGTGGATTTGCTTTTGTGGCTCTAGTCCAGGCGTCTGATTCTGGAGAGACTCTTTTGAGGAACTATGTGTTAAAACAAAGGGTTTTATCACCTTTCACACCTAAATCAGAAATGACCTGGATGACTGAGAACCTTCATAGAAATCTGCTCGGCAACTGGCCCCAAACCCCTGCTGCCAGATGCAGAATTATATTTCACCAAAAATCTGTTCGGCTTAGGGAACTGTCCTTTCTCCTCAAAGTTTCAGCGTTTTGTCCGAACCTTTGTTTGAGATGGCTCCCCTAAAGCTCCCAGATCTGCGCCAGTTTCAGCTGCTCGGTCGCTTTCTGAAATCCAGGCCTCGGGTCACACGCCTCGGAATAAAATGCCAGAAATTCTTCCGCCGCGATCAACACTTTGTTTCCTGCCCGTGCAGTTAGTGCCGCGGCGCGTGTGTTCTCACTACACGCGCCTGGTGTGATCACGTGACGACTGTGATCACTGCAGACGTGCTGTGTGGAGTCTGCTGCGGCCCTACGTTAAAGGGATTCATCGCATTATTCACGTCTGTTGTTCCGAGCTCAGCTTCGCAGAACATCGCGTTTCCTGCCACATCCGCGAAGGCTTTTTCTGAAGTGTGGCGTGACCTCGAATGTGCTGAATTCAGGAGGAAGTGACAGGAAAAACCAGCTGCACGCAACAGCCGCAGAGAGCAGCAGCAAGTTCTCTTTTTAGTGAAATGTTCTCTCGGGGTGGAACTGAAGGCCTCGTTTTCCAATACATCCCAGACGATCTGCAGGCGATCGCTCCTTGGCCGTGTTGTGCCGGAGCTTCAGGAACGAGAGCTGAACTTGCTGTGGTCTGTGGTTTGCCCTCTGCAGCCTGGATGTGCAGTTTTCTGCAGTGGTCAGAGAGCAGATAAGAGTGGAGCTGCCGAGTGCTGATTCTAGTCTAACGTGTTGGCAAACCGTTGGTCAGATAGACAGACACTCCTTCCTATTCCTTTGCTCAACGTCTGCTTGTTTCTCAGCCCACGCTGCTGTAAAACTGGAACTTGGAACCCTTCCCGAGGCATCGATACAGGTTCCATCGATGAATCTAGATGTTAAAGCCGTGGTGTGTTTCCCTGCTTGCCCCACCAGATCCCGGTCGCGTGCAAGTCCTGCCCGTGTGGCTACGTGTTCATAAGCAGAAAGCTCCTGAATGCCAAGTTGAGCGAGCGGTCTTCTCCGGCTTTAGCAGGTGAGCATCAGTCCGCATGCTTGGCATCACTGTGAGAGACAGGAACGGCACTTTTTTTCACTGTGTCTTACCACAACGATGCAGAAGTGAAAGTGACGGTTAAACGTGCGCCGTGGGACGCCACATCGGCGCTGCCATGTCTGCGCCCCAGTTATTTCGTTTTTCTGGCCCGTGCCAGAGTTTGTTTTATACGTTGTTTTTCTCCTCTGACTTTCCTGCCGCAGACAAGCTGGAGAGGAAGCGCCGGAGGACGGAGCGCATCCCCAGAGAGAGGATCGACCCGTCGCTCACCAGCGACATGGAGAACAGGAGGAGATCCCGGGCAAACAGCCAGTCGGACCCCATCCGCAGGGGGCGGGGCCGTCCCAAGACCGTGGGGCTGAAGAAGCAGGACGAGGAGAAAGGTGCGCCGAGAGATTCATGTCGCACGTCTGGCCTCATTTACCCTGGACTCACTGGAGCAAAGGGCTGCAACCAACCTATTTAACAATTTCCCCTTGGGAATAAATATAGTCTCTATCCATCTATCTATCTATCTATCTATCTATCCATCTATCTGTCTGTCTGTCTATCTGTCTGTCTATCTGTCTATCTGTCTGTCTATCTGTCTATCTATCTATATCTATCTACGCCTCAAGATCTGGTATTACAGTTAGAGAATGAAAAATAAAACGGTTAGAATATATGAAATTGCATGAAAATGACGTAATTCAGAGTCTCTCTCTCTCTCTCTCTGTCTCGCGTCTCTTCAAATCTTTCTTGTGTTTGGCAGAGAAACAAGAGAAGGAAGTGGATATTTATGCAAGTCTCTCCGACGAGAAGGCCTTCGTGTTTTCTGTGGCCTTGGCCGAAATCAATCGCAAGATCCTGGGACAGAGACTCATCCTGTAGGGAGGAGAGCGGAGGTCACATGGCGAACTGTGGCACAGCCGGAGGACCAGACAAACGGAGCAGAATCAGCCGGAGCTCTGACCTCTGATGTCTTTCACCTGGATGACGATGACGACAATGATGATGATGATGATGATGGCAAGATATCCTGAAAACTCGGAGCTTCGGCACCTTTTAGGGACGCCAAAGCGGCTTTTCCGTGTCCTGGCTCTAAATCCGCGGTTCGGGTTTGTTCGCCGGCAAGACGGACACGACAGGGTACAAAAGATGAACAACTCGCAAACAACCCGTTCCGTAGCTTAAGACGTCTGCGTGTAGATCCGCATCACAGCAGACTTTTTGAACGGGAAAAAAAAAACAGAGTGAATGGAGGACGGACAGGTGACGTTAGACGTGACATGTCCCCGTTCAGGCTTGTCCAGTGGAGCAGGAAGTGGCACGGCAAAGTGACAAAGTCTTAAAATTGTATTTTTTAGCAAAGAACGGATGTATCTGCTGCACAGAAGCCCATATATCATTGTGCATCATGACACCGCAGCATATATATCTATATCTATATATATATATATATATATATATAAATGTGATAATTATGAGCAGCATTTATCCATGTTTATAATTTTATAAAGAAGATATCACGTGAAGACTGTTTCCGGGCGGACCGTCGGGGGGGCCAAACGCTGTACTTTATTTCGGAGATTGTAACGTCCCACCTGCTGCCTGAGGCTTTTATCGTTTCACTGTAATGACACCCAGGAAATAAAGTCTGTTTTATTGATGGTGGAGCAGAGACGCCTGGTCATTTCCCCCGGAGCCGGCGCCAGTCTGCGGAGACGCAGTCGCCGCTCTGGGGAGGAAGACGGTTCCGGCGGTGGAAGACGAAGCTCGCTGTGCGGAGGCTGCACTCGCACAGGTGTTGTCTACTCGGGAAGAGGAAGTGGAGTGTTGAGGTGGCAGCAGACGGGCCCGTCGACAGACGCACCTCGCGCTGCTCTCTGCTTACCTCGGCAGTCAAACCGGGTCACGGACCTCGGTGCGATGCCAGTCAGTCTCTCTCCACAGGGAAGTGATTCGGTCTGTCAAACTGTGTTTGTGGAGCACCTTGCGTGTAACGAGATGTGACACAAAGCACTTGACGTGATGGAATCCAGATAAAGCGATGCATGAATGAAACGGAGATGACCACAAATGCGTTGTGGTAAATTACACCCTCACATACGCAGTTTACGTGAAGCGAGGAAACGCAAGGGACCGGATACGGCCAAATCGATAAGGGAGCTGAATAGAGTGAAGCATTAAAATGAATTAGGATAAGAGACCGTGACATTATAAACAAAATTCTGCAAGAAAAGAACAAGAAAGATGGAATTCTGAAAATATGTCAGTAAAAACATAAAACGTAATCCAAGCTATCTATAGAAGCTATAAGCCGAACTAAAAGGTACGCTTTAAGCTAGCTTTTGAAAAGATTTGCTGTTGCTATAATTGTTATTTGCTATTCGACAAACCTGGTGTTGCAAAATAAGACCGCCAATGGCTGGTTCAAATCCTGGTCAAGCAGAAGTCCTTCCTGTGTTGAATTGACATGTTCACCCTGAATGTGTGTAAGTGTGTGTGTGTGTTTTCTTCAGGTTTTCTCCTGGTTTCCTCCCACAGTCCAAAAACATGAATGTTCAGATCGACTGGAGACTCCAAACGGTCCCTAAGTGTAACAAGTGTGAATATGAGAGTGAATGATGTGTGTGTGTGTGTGTATTGTCTGCCTTTACCCTCCATGAGCTGGAGATAGACTCCAGCCAACCCTGGAGACACTGGACTATTGATCCGTCTCAAAGAACCGGACGGTGACTTCAGAACTAAACTGCAGCTGGAGTCTGTTTGTGGCAAGGGTTTAATCCTCACACATCCCTGAGGTTCCTGGCTCTGTGTGCAGCCGAGGAAGTGTTATGTTTGTGTTTGGCTCGAGACACATTGGACCAGACAGAAGAATGTCATTTCTCCATTCCGACAACATTTAAGCTCTGAGAAGTACTCTCTGTGGATGAAGGAAAACCTGTGTGTGTGTGTGTGTGTATGTTCTATCCACATTGACAGTGTGAATAACACACTGATGAATGGCACCGATACCAAGCTGTATGTTGATTTTAAATAGCAAAGGATTTGTGGAGATTGAATAAGAATCAGTTTTCCCAGAATCCATAGCTGTAGCCAAGTCTCCACCTTCATTTTCATAATAGTGTTGGTTTAGTGCAGGCATGTCCAAACTTCCACAGAGGGCCTTTGGGAACAGTAAAATCCAGAGTCAACATTATTCTAGCAACAGTCAACACACTGAGCAGCATTTCATTTGCTGAGTCTCATTTCAAGTGACCATTGTGTGTTTGTTCAAATGATCTGTTTAAACTCGGCTTTGATGTCATACGTTTTGCGTAAAACGCCGGAATACATTTGTTGCAACTGTAAGCAAATATGGAAATTACCTGGTGCATTCAACCTAATGCACTCCTACTAACTTAACAGCATGATAGCATATTTTGAAGGCTAACTCAACACATACATTAATACTCCATTTCCTCCTTGAAAGATGCATCCCAGCTACTTCTAAGGTTTGTTATTTTTTGTTTAGGCAACTTTAAGTAAAAAAACATGTAAAACATTTTTGATCTGTTTCAGTAAAATATGAAAAATAATATGATTTATCAGTTTTAAGAGTTAGGGGTAAATCATTTCTCCAATAAACAGAGATGTAAAAAAAACTGATGACATGTTTAAAACTGATCTATCCATATTGCTTACTTTCCATATTGCTTTATACTTAAGATAAAATAAGATAGCACTTTATTTATCCCCAAAGGAAAATTATTCTGTACAGCAACCAAAAATTATACAAAATAGCAACACATTCACGATACACAATGTGATACATGGTTGCTGAATTGTGTAATCACATCAACAACAATATACAGCAGTCCACAAGGAAAATAATGATAATAATAGTATTAGTGACAGTACAGCACAGTATTATAATTAATAAACAATCATCAAAATGGACAGGAAAATCATCAATGAGAAATAACAATAAGTTAATCATAACAATAACAGAAACAGTCACTATAATAATAAACCACAGCAACAATGACACAGTCAAGACAGAAAAAACAGTAATACAATCATGAACAATGGACATATTAATATATATAAATGGGCATATTTAAAATCAGTGGCCAGTATTTATCTAAAAGCAGATCTAATGTCTCAGGTACCCCGTGTTCCGCCAAGCGATATTTTATCCTATTCTAGATGATGTCCTTGAACGTGCCACCATCCTTCCGTAGTCTTGTGATTTCTGACCGAGCATCACGGTCCGTGAACGCCTCCAGTGCCGTGACGTCACCGCTTCTGGGCCGAGGCGCGAGCCGCTTCTCGTTCTCCATCGTCGCTGAACCGGGGGGGAACATGCTGCGCTTCACGCCGCTCCTCCAGCGGCCCCTTCGGGCCCCGCTCCTCCTGGGGGGCAACCACCAGGCCCTGCCCCCGCTTTTCCTGGGGGGACCCCTCCAGGCCCCTCAGCTCAGCACGGCGGAGGCACCGGCCCCGGCCCCCGGGGCCCGGGGCCCCGGCGAGAGGCTGCGGAGCAGGACGCTGACGATGGAGACGCTGAACCCGCAGGTGAAGGCGGTGGAGTACGCGGTGAGAGGAGCCATCGTTATCAAGGCCGCCGACATCGAGAGGAGCCTCCGACAGGTCAGAGCTGAATTAATAAATAGACATTATTTATTCAGTGTCTAGTAGAGGGTCGTGGGGGGTTAGCGCGGGGGGAGCTAACGGGGCTAACAGTGATGGAGCGGCTGTAACAGGTGGACTGAGGGGCCATTCAGGGAGGTGGTCCACTGTCTAAAAAACATGCTGGTCCGCGTCTTTTAGACTCCGAACTGTGTGTGTGTGTGTGTGTGTGTGTGTGTGTGTGTGTGTGTGTCTGTGTGTGTGTGTGTGTGTGTGTGTGTGTGTGTGTGTGTGTGTCCTGTCAAGAAGTGGAGACTTGCCCAGGGTCCATTCCCCTGTTCATTTTTTGAGGTTTACATCTTGTTGGCATTCAAGCTCTGACCACAGAGTTTCACTGCAAAAAGTCTAAAGTGTATCTGAAAAGTAAATATAAAGTGGTGTATTTATGAAGAATCATGGAGAGTGTGACCAGAAGTTTGTATGCAAAAATGTATACAAAGACAACTGGACTGCAGACCCCCAATTGACCATTGTGTATAAAGCCTGTGAGATGAGGGATGGCTGGAACTGTGCTTTAATAGGACTGTTGGAGACGGTTCTCTGTTAAGTCCTTGAAGTCCTTACTTCTCATCCTAAAAGGCTTCTCCAGTCCTGGTTCTGCTTACATTGTACATTAACATCACAATCGTGTAAGAAGTTCAGTGTTTGCGAACTTAACAGTAGTCCAGCCTAAGCCTTTATTTTTAGCACTTGAAGATGAGCTCTTATTAACTTATTAACTCCCTATATCCTTCAGTCCTGTTAGAACACGGTTCATTCATCCATTATCTCACCAGTAGCTTTGGTGAGATGGGGGGGAGAGTGGGTGGGGTCTCCACAGGACTCTCTCCATCCCAAACAGGGCTCTTGAGGAGGTGTCACGTCACTCAGCCTTCACACACACACACACACACACACATCCAGGTACCCATTTACATACTCTGACGCTTCTTTAACCGCAGTGCCTCAACCAGACGCTCCGGTTGCATCATCCAGCGTCTGAGACCTGCTCCTTTAACAACACCATTAAGACATGACGCGATGCTGAATGAGCTGGAGCCGCTGAGGCAGGCTGTGGTGGCGGATGAGCCGGCGTGTGGGCTTTTAATGGGGTTTGATTACAAAAAAAATGAAACTTCATTTGACCCCAGGGATCACTTGAGGCAAAGGGAGTGTCCGTGCACGCAGAAAGCAAGGCTGCAGGTCGATATTGATGTAAAATAACATGTGGCGGCGTCCAAATCAAGTGGAGATGTGTAAACAAGCAGAGGAGCTCCAGAATTAGCCTGTGACGTGTCACAATGATGGTTGATGGTGATTTCTGTCTCCAGGGAGTGAAACAGCCGTTCACAGAGGTCATCAAAGCCAACATAGGCGATGCTCACGCCATGGGCCAGCAGCCAATCACCTTCGTCCGGCAGGTGAGGTCTCCACTGGTCACATCATTCTGAGGAGGGTTTAGGTTTAGTTTATTCTGTGTTCTGAGGAGCACTCGCTAGAGAGAAGTCCCCATAAATTACTGATAAATTTAAACATGATGTCCCTGAGTGCTAGACTGTCTGTCTGTCCTGTGCACGAGTCTCATATTCTCCTCTCGTCCTCTGTCCAGGTCGTCGCCCTGTGTTGTTTCCCGGAGCTGTTCGACAGTCCGGCTTTTCCCGATGATGCCAAGCAGAGAGCTCGACGCATCCTACAGGACTGCGGAGGCCAGAGCCTCGGTCAGTGTGTGTTAGTTTGTCATTTCTCAAAAAACAAGGTGAAAAAGACAATCAGATCGGATGAAGAAAGCAATACATTGTATCACGTGAACTAAACTTAGCAGGAAAATAACGTAAAAATACAGTGTCTGTACGAACTATTCTGACCTGTACGTAAACTGTATAAACCAGCTGACTGTGCACATGAACTGAGTTGGAACTGAATTTATACTGACCCAGACTATGCATTTGTATTGCAAAGGTGACAGTGACAGAGTGCGGGTTAACAATCAGATTGGAATCGCAACATTGCCATTTATGTTGTAAAAAACAGTGACAAACAGTTGCTACTTGTACTACTACTTCTCTAGTCTCTAGTGCTGCACCAGGTGTATGGAGTGTCTAATCAAGGTTGCCATGGCGATGGAACCTCTACCAAAGGTTGCCATGGCGATGGAACCTCTACCAAAGGTTGTCATAGCGATGGAACCTCTGCCAAAGGTTGCCATGGCGATGGACCCTCTAATCTAGTTGGCATGGCAGTGGTGGCGGGGAGAGGATAAATAATTGATAAACAACTTGTTTGTTTTTCAGCTTGTCCCATTTATTTCTCACAGGAGATTTCTCACAGCACACCAACTATAATTTGCCTGTGTGCCCTCACCGGCCATGCTACTATTAACGGTCAAAAACTGTCGAGAGAAGAAAGAGGAGGAGTAAGATGAGGACGAGTGAGGAACAATGAGCGGGCAGAGCTCTGCCGCACATCACTAGTAACGTTAATACACAAAATGCATCTATATGGATGCACACATAAATAGAAGTACTTGTGAAATCAGTGGCTCAGGTTCATTCAGACAGCTCTTCACCCACAGTTCCTGTGATCAGTGCTGCAATGCGAAGTCCCTCGGTGCGAGCGCTTTACTCGGCGATGAGGAAGCGCTGAGCTATGTTTGTAGGTGTCACTGTGTGGCTGAGAGGAGTGGCCGTCGATATAATTCCAGAGATCACAGGAACATATTTACCCAGAGGCCTGGAACACATCAGCGAAATTATTTTGCTCCACCAATCTGAAATACTCAGTAAATAGAACAATTGAGTGAGTTTCCAAACTCCCTTGCTGCCTCATAAATGATCCTTGGCAGAAGCCCGAAGGTTTAATTTTAACTCGTCATTTGCAAAGGTCAGTGGATCATTTAAACAGATAGAGTGTCCACCTCCACGTCACATGTTGATGCCAGGTTTAAGTGGCCCTCACGCCGGAGTGGCCGTACAGCAGAAGCGTGAACTTTTGGCGTGTTTATAAGCGTGTTTGTACGGACCTGTTTACTGCTCAGACATGTTTGTGACTGCTTAGAAGATCCCAGAGATAAACAGTTGTTGTTATTGCTGTCTGTCTGTGTGTGTGTGTGTGTGTGTGTGTGTGCGCGCGCGCGTTGCAGGCTCGTACAGCGCCAGCCAGGGGGTGGACTGTGTCCGCCAGGACATCGCAGAATACATCACGCGCAGAGACCAGGGCGTCCCGGCTGACTGGAACAACGTCTACCTCACCACGGGGGCCAGCGACGGCATCATGGTACCAGCGGCAGGCAGGGAGGGAGGGAGGGAGGGAGGGAGGGAGGAGTTACAGGGAAAACACAACGACATTATCACACGCTTCCACAAACAAGTCTTGATCTGTCCGAATCTGCGCCTCATTCAGGACCAGTTGGCGGCCTGTGTGTGTGTGTGTGCGTGGGAGTGGGAGTGAAATGGAGCAGCAGCAGCTGCTGTATTTCTCCACATTTCTTGCTGCCAAGTTCGTACTCACGGCGACGTGGAGCGCTTTCAGAGTGGAAGGCCGAGGAGTTAAGACATTTATAGACATTCATTCGAGACCTCAAACAGAGACATAGTTTTTCTAGCTTGGCTTGGTTGAATAAGACCTAGGGGCAGTCGTCATCGTGTCCACATTCAGGTAGAAATGTCGGATTGTGAAATTCAGCTAGAAAATAACATGCGAGCCGGAACAGAGACGTACAATACGGGCGTGACACACACCAACCCACTTCACACCTCCGAAATAATGAATGGAAGCAACTTTGAGTCGATTTTTACCAAAATTCCAAATTTTCTGAGCTCAGCTTGTTAAATGTGAATGTTTCCTGGTTTCTTTAGTCTCTGTGACAACAAATTGAATGTTTTTGGGTCATTTAGATTCCTCCTGACTGCTCCGACAGTAGTGTAAGGGGGGATGTGTACATGCTCCAAAGCAAAACAAAGATTAAATTGTTGAAATCAAACCTAAAATATGCAGCAGCTGGTGATTGCTCGGTCAAACCTTTATGCATCATCTGATTGCGTAACCGGTGTGAAAGTGAATGTCTGGAGCTGGTTTTTGACAATGAATCCCTTGTCTGGGTTTGTTTCCAGAGCATCCTGAAGCTGCTGGTTTCAGGCCAGGGCAGGTCCAGGACGGGCGTGATGATCCCCATCCCTCAGTACCCTCTGTACTCTGCCACCATCTCCGAGCTGGAGGCCGTGCACGTCAACTACTACCTGGACGAGTCAAACTGCTGGGCCCTGGACATCGAGGAGCTGCAGCGAGCCTACCTGACAGCCAAGCAGCACTGCCAGCCGCGAGTGCTCTGCATCATCAACCCAGGGAACCCCACAGGTAGGAGGGAGGAGCCGGCCTCAGCTCAGTTCTGTTCACCTGTCGGGGGCTGGACGATGAAACGACAAAGATGACTTTGCATTGCAAATGATGTGGGATGCATGTTCCCACAGAGTCACGGAATGCCACAACTCTTTTTTTTTTTAATGGGTCTTTTTCCTTTTTCCTGGTCAGATTTAAGATTTAAGATAAATGCACCAGTTTTATTTGTCTAAGATATAACTATCATAACAACGAAAATCTGAAAAAACGTTCCCATATCTGCAAATTTCACTTAACAAGTAACTTGTTAACCTAGTAACAAGTAACATTGGAGCGGACTGTGGACTGGTATGAGAACAATGATGGTGAAGCCCGTATTAATCTGTTCATGAAGTGAGAGCCACACCTGTACGTTAACACAAAGCCATCAGACCAGTTCTTAGTAAAGTGGCCGCATCCATCTCTTGTCTCAGGCATGAGGTTGTCATATTTCGAGATGTGCATAGGCTTCATTGGAATTTTCCCATGCTCGGCTGTTCAGATACAGAGGTGTGTAACATCTGCTCTGCTCTGCAGGTCAGGTGCAGAGTAAGAAGTGCATAGAGGAGGTGCTCCACTTCGCCTACGAGGAGAACCTCTTTGTCATGGCCGATGAGGTAACTCCACTGAAATGCATCCAGATGATCTCTAAATGAATCTCCCTCCATTCTAAGCATCACATAGTTCAGATCTCACACTTTATTCCTGGACCCTGGAGCGGTCGCAGGCTAATTCCAGCAACTGTCCGAGCAAAGCAGTGAAGTAGTTGTTGTATGACTTTGTGTGTGTTGACAGGTTTACCAGGACAACGTGTACTCCCCAGACTGCCAGTTCCACTCCTTCAAGAAGGTCCTCTACGAGATGGGCCCAGAGTATTTCAACAACGTGGAGCTGGCCTCCTTCCACTCCACCTCCAAGGGCTACACTGGAGAGTGAGTGTGCCCTGCAGGCAGCACACACACGCGCGCACACACACACACACACACACACACACACACACACACGTCAATATATCAGTTTACTACTCCCCTGGACGTCCATCCCTCAGTGCTGAGTAGTGTCCAGTACCAACACTTTGGTATCAGTTCAAGTACCAATATGTATTGTGCTTTTTGATCCCTTTTCTCATTTTCTCTATGTGAATGATACTTAATGATACCTGATATTGACTTTAATTCGATAGAAAATCCTGGAACGAAAACACTGAAATGAATAGATAAAATAAAACTGCGTTGGTCCATATAATTGTATGGAAGAACTTCCAGCCTTGAGACAAGTGTATAGTGCTGTTTGCCTTTGGCATTTGCAGCCTCACCCTTGTATTTTTGGTTGAAAGCCAAATTTAGCCCAGATGACACTTTCACCTGCACATGGTTTGTAAACAGGTTTTGGCATTCTCTCTTAGTGGTGTGTCATTAGCCAGCTCTAAGACCCATTGGAGCTATTTGGGAGCCATACCAGCCTTCTGATCTAAAGGAACTTAATCTAAAAGACCTGCATTTTTATAAACAGCCGGACCTCCCATCACTCTTCACACCCTCTCTCTCTCTTTTTTCTCTGTCACCTTTTTAGCACCTGCTTTACAAATTTAGTGTTGAGTGCAGTGTCAATCTAACAAAACATCTGAATGTTCTGAGAAATGACTAACAATAGACACTGCAGTGGAGACACAGGGAATGGACTGGAGACCACATCACACCTAAGCAAAGATCGGTACCCTGACAGCAACTAGTACCAGTCGTGCACTGGTCCTCACCTATGAAGATATTTACTTCCATAACTATAAAAACCTCACACAGTAAACATGATGTGGAGACATGATGAGCATAATGTAACATCCCCTCTCTGTCCTGCCCAGGTGTGGTTTCCGTGGAGGCTACATGGAGGTGCTGAACATGGACCCTCAGGTGAAGGCGCAGCTCATCAAACTGCTGTCGGTGCGTCTGTGTCCCCCCGTGTCAGGACAGGCCGCCATGGACGTCATCGTCAATCCTCCCCAAGAGCACGAGCCCTCGTATCCACAGTTTATCAAGGTGTGAGAGGCTGCTGGACCTCACCAGACCAGGTGTCCCCCTCACTACTCCCTGACTGACTATACTCTGTGTGTTTTTTTCTCCTCCCAGGAGAAGCGCTCCGTGCTGGACGCCCTGGCTCACAAGGCCAGACTGACGGAGGAAATCCTGAACTCTGTTCCCGGGATAAAGTGCAACCCCGTGCAGGGAGCCATGTACGCCTTCCCACAGATCTTCATCCCACCTAGAGCCGTTCAGGAGGCAGAGGTTGGTTTTTATTTTGCTGCAGTGGGCGCTTTTTAATCCGGGGTCATCCGTGCAGGTTTAGCTGCAGACAGGTCGAGCTGTGTGTGGATAGTGTCCTTTGTTCCCCACCACGGTATGAAAAGGAATCCAGTCGCATGGCTGAGTCTCTACATGTCTCATCACCTCAGTCCTGTCTCTGTGTGTGTGCAGGCCCTGTCTATGGCTCCTGACATGCTCTACTGCCTGAAGCTGCTGGAGGAAACTGGCATCTGCGTGGTTCCTGGAAGCGGATTCGGCCAGCGGGAAGGAACTTATCACTTCC
This sequence comes from Karalla daura, assembly GCA_029224185.1. NCBI lineage: Eukaryota > Metazoa > Chordata > Actinopteri > Chaetodontiformes > Leiognathidae > Karalla > Karalla daura. The sequence goes on along the minus strand of CM055190.1, from coordinate 23,307,527 downwards.
GGTGAGACACACAAACACATACGTCCTCTACACACAGAGCAGCACTATCGCAAGGTTTAGACTTTCTAAACGAGCCCCAGATGATAAACCCGGGATTTATTAGTGATTTTTCCACTTATTTGACCTCTTTTCCCATTTGTGCATCTCTCCTTTGATAAGCTGTAGATTATCATTATTATGAGAGGGTTAAACGTACTGATTTGAAGGCCTTGACTCTAGTGTCACCATGATGACAAAGTGCCACAGCAGAAGTCTTGGTTTCAGTTTCGAGATGATTTTTCACACGTCATAAATGCACATACGATAAATAACTAGAAACTTCAGTTGTGTTTCTCTACCAACCTATCAGGTTTCATCTTATATCATGTCTGTCGAGAAGTTTTAGAGCAAAAGTTCTGTGTTTTAGCAAACCGAAAAGAGCCTGTTGCTGCTGATTCGGATGTCAGGTCTCCTCCTCCCATTTACCTAAATGCTTTTCTGACAACTCAACTCTTCAGAGAGCACCTCTTCCTGTTTTTAATCTAAAGATTAAATTCTGCTGAGTCCTCTGCTCTGCTCCCCCTTGGTCAGCTGGAGAATGTAAAGAAGGAGCTACTGCTGCTCTAGGTTTGGTTTAACTTGATGTTTTTGTGTTTTCCTCTCAGGATGACCATCCTCCCGAGCACAGAGAAGCTCAAAGTCCTGCTGGACAAGGTGAAGGAGTTCCACCTCCGATTCCTCGAGGAGTATTCCCAGGAGGAACCGGAGACCAGCAGGACGACCCAGGAGCATCGCAGAGAGACGCCAGACTGATGAGCCGCTCGGCATGCGCATTGTGAATTGACTAGCGTGTATACTGCTTTTCGCTTTGAGTTTACTCTTGTATTTAAGGACTCGTCTTACAGAAACGTGTGCCTTACCCTCAGACGATAGTTGAAGGGGCAAAGGTTCCTCAACCCGTGTAGAAAACGTGTCCCAAAGCTCCAAATAGCAGACCAGACGGCATGGAAAACACACGGGTATTACCCTGCTTTAATGGGTCCTTGATGCTGTCACTCATCTCATCTCATCTCATCCAACCAGCTGCTCTTCTCCCTCCTCCTTCATCCTTCTCATGCTTTGCCAAGGAGATCACACACACACCATGTTACATACCTGTCAGGCTGATCAGGAGCTGTGTGCCTCAGTGAACACCTCTGTCAGAGTGCAGCCACAGCAGTTGTTTTTGTTTCTTTTGGTATTGCCTTATGTAATATTAAAGTCGCAGAAATATAACGACTCAGCTTTGTTTTCTATGTTCAATTTCCTGGATATATGATTCCTGATATGGTGACAAAACACATTTAAATAACAGGATCTATACAAATCTAAGTTAAATATACCAGGATACCAAGGACATGTTAAAACCATCGATATCATGGCATCATGATGTCATTCAGTCAACTTTCTACTTTTTTAAATTTCTCTCCATCACAGTCAGTGCAGCCTCTGATGGAATATGCTCCCTTAAGTTCTCAGGAGCTCATATACAGGCACTGAGGAGAGCTGTTGCCTCACAGCGAGGGCAGAATCCCACTTAACTTTGCATGTTCTCCCTGCGTCAGCATGGGTGTCCCCCCCCACACATTGTTTTATTGTTTTTGTGCAATTTGTAAATTCATTCAAAGTATTGTCTATCTTCTTATTCTCTAATTTGTATGCTTATTTTTATGTTTTGTGTATGCTACAAATCCTAGAGACAAATTCCTAGTAATGTGAATCCTCTTCACTTACATGGCAATAAATATAATTCAGATTCTGATTCTCTGACTGGTCCACATTCCAGTGTTTGAGGAGTGACTGTGAATAAGAGGAGTTGCAGGTAAAATTCCATGCACATCTTAATACAACACCACTGATAACAATAAAATAAACTTATTAAAAACAGGCAGAGGTACACGGTCCTTTGATAGAATCACCACTGAACATGTTAATGAGTTTCCTCTGTGAAATTCAGATACAATTGGTTGTAAATTACAACTTCTAGGTTTTAAAAGCAAGTCAGTCCTTAAACATTAAACGTAAATATCTAAAACTATTTTGGTCTGTGTTTGTTCATCGAGTCTCCCATAAGTGAGTATTTGTGTCCTCCTGCAGACGGCAGCAGCTCTCACTCTGCAAGTCACGAAGAAGAATGTGCCGGAAGTGAGGTAACAACAAACATGGCGGCGCCCTGTGTGGAGCCACGGAGGACAGCTTCATAGAGAAACCGGGGGACAAATACTATCAACAACCAGGGATAAACACGCCGTGTTTACTAGGGGACAGACAGCTGGTGGTGGTTCAGATGTAGCACCGGTTCAGAGGCTCGGCCCGGGTCCGCTGTGACCCCCCGCGGACTGTTAGGATGTGGTTTACCTGCAGGTCCAGCTCCGTGCTGAGGATCTTCTCCTCCATCGGTAGCTGTAGGGGTCCGGGGAGCTACATGCCACTCTGCAGGGCTCTGTCAGCCTCTGGACCAGCCTGGAGGCTCCTCTTCTTCGGCTCCGACCAGTTCGCTGTCGAGTCTCTGAAGACTCTGACATCCAGCAGGTTCGAGTCCTGCTCCACGAGTCTGACTGTCTATGATACACATGATATGTTGTCTGATTATCTCTAGAATACACGATGCATAGTCTGATTATCTCTGATACACACAACATATAGTCTATTCATCTACATACAATATATAGCATGATTATCTCTGATATTTAAGATATTTAATCAATGTATTTCTAATATTTATGATATCTAGTCAGACCGTCTTCATTACAAAATAACTTCTCTTTGGGGATGAAGTACTACCTTATCATATCAGGCATGATTTTATGTAGTCTGTTCATCTGTATTATCCATGATCATCTCTTGTATACAGTCCAATATTGTTAGAATTTTTCTTGTTACACATGTTCAGATAATCTCTTGAATACATCACTCACATGAATGCATATTCTCACTTCATCTTTAATACATATGATGTGTACTCTGATTATTTGGAGTGTGCATGATATATAAATTTGATATTTCACTATTATGGGAAGACTCTTTACAGACTCATTACATGGCATTGTAATCTTTCTGTAACCATGGCGGCAGAAACGTTTAGTTTTAGCTCTAAGCAGAGAACTGAGGGATATGGGCTTTGTTGTCTTTAATCTCACTGGTCATAAAATGACTTCTGAGTGTTGATCTTCACATACTGGGGCGGGATGATGACTGTACTTTTCTGTTTTTAGGAATTCCAATGAAGGGATCGTGGAGTCCCTGGAAGTCGTTACCATGTCGGCCGACGTCCCGGTCAAGAGGTTTGCCCTACAGAACGGCCTCCCTCTGCACAGCTGGCCTCCTGACCGCGTGGAAGGACGGTTTGACGTCGGGGTGGTGGTGTCTTTTGGACGTTTACTGCCCGAGAGACTGATCAACAAGTTCCCCTGGTGAGCATTGTTGTGTTTCTCTCTTCTCAGTGATGTGTCACACCTGCAGATTGTTGCTCTGCATTGTTATACATACATTGCTATAAAAAACAGATCTCCTAAACATCTGATGTGAACATCCATCTCAGCTGGCAGACACACTTGCTGTTTCAGTATGTGGTCCTAGTCATGTGTGCACAGTTTCTAGTGTACACATCAGCTTCAGTCTGTAGAAGGCAGCTAACCTCGATCACTACTTAAATCAGAGATGCAAACCGCTGACAGAATATTTAATGTTTTTGAGACTAATTGAGAGAGTAATTGACAGATTGCTCAGATTGTTCTCTACAGACATAGCATCATTATAAACTCTGTGTGTGTGTGTGTGTGTGTGTGTGTGTGTGTGTGTGTGTGTGTGTGTGTGTGTGTGCGTGCGTGCGTGCGTGTGTGTGTGTGTGTGTGTGCGTGCAGTGGGATTTTGAATGTACACCCCAGCCTGCTGCCGCGGTGGCGAGGCCCAGCCCCCGTCTTCCACACCATCATGCACGGTGACGCTGTGACCGCAGTCACCATCATGCAGATCCGCCCTCTCAGGTACAGTACACAGCAGGGAAAGCTCTAGCAAGACATCTGAGCCTTTTTCTCATCCCAAACAAGCGAACAAAAGAAACATGTCTCCACGTCACAGGTTTGACGTGGGCCCCATTCTCAACCAGGAGCTCTATCAGGTCCCCGCTAAATGCACTGCTGACGAGCTCGGCTCCACCCTCGCCGTGAAGGGAGCGAACCTGGTGAGTGGAGGACCAGGACGGGCCGCCACTGTGCCAACAGGCTGCTAATGTAGCTGCTTTGCTTTATGAACTGCAGCTGCTTGATACGTTGAGGACACTGACTGAGAGGCTGGCACACAAGAGGGAGCAAAGCAAGACGGGGGAAACATTTGGTAAGCGCAGATCTGAACAAAATGGGTCCATTCAAGCTACATTAGACATGTGTACAGTATAAGAAAGTAGGATACTAACTAGCACTTTCATTTGCTTCAACAGCCCCAAAAATCACTGTGTCTATGAGCTGGATGGAGTGGGAGGAACAGACCTGTGACCAAATCGATTGTCTGTATCGTGCAATTGGATCCCGGGTAATGATGACTCTCTTCATTCATCTTTCATTTTTCCTATTTACTACAGTTTTTCCTGTCACATTTTTGACTGTTTATTATTATTGTTGTTGTTGTTGTTAGTATTTGTATTATTATCATTGCTGTTATTATTATTATGTCATTATTCACTGACTAAAAAAATTCCTCTTCCGGGATAGATGAAGCACTTGTTTTGTCTTCTCTTTAAATCTGCTGAACATCACCGTGACAATCGTCATTTCTGTCGTCAGATACCGTTAAGAACCCTGTGGATGGGCAGGACAGTTAAACTTCTGGATTTTGCAGGAAAACGTCACATATCCCTATCAGGTGAGCGGGTTACTGTCAGATTCACTGGAGTGTGGTAGTATTTATAGTCGCTGCTTGAAAAGAGTCATCGGGAGAGCATCAGTGAAAGGCGTTAGACTAGTAGTAGTAATAGTAGTAACAAAATAAAAAGACAGCATTTCTATATGAAGTATTCAGAGATGAGCATATTGGATGTTGCACAAACTGTATTTTTTGATGATGAACCAACTGGTGCTGCGCATGTCAACCAAAGTGCTCCAGTTGTGCGTGACCTCACCGTAATGACTGACATGTCACCTCCATGTTTGCAGATGACAGTAGGGAGCCAGTGCCAGGCTCAGTGAGCTACCAGAAGGAGTCCAACACTCTGGCTGTCCGCTGCAAGGTCTGTCTGATCTGTTCAACTGGGTTCACTCACTCAAGTCCTGGAAATGATCCGAACAGGCTCGCTTTTGCACTCTGTGCTGTCATCGCCACATCGTTCCGTTGCCCCTTGTCAAGAGTCATTTGACGTAACGTTCATTCAATTTCAATGAGTGCTTTTTACGGTGCCCCATAAAATGTCCTGAACGATTCAGGTGAGGTTCAATGTGAGGACTAAAACCTTCTAATGCAGTAGTCCCAGTGTGAGTTTCATTAACTTCATGTGTTTTCAGGCTTGTAGTGGTGAGATGAGGAGGATATCATAGATTTTTGCGAGTTGATAGTAGCTTAATGTATTTTCTTCCTTTTTTCATTAATGGAATTTTTATGAGTCAAGTGAATAGAACAGAAAAGAAAGCCTCTATTCTCATTGTACAGCATTAAATATCTCAGGTACAACATAATTGCTGGAGCCCCTTGTGCGGTAGTGTAGAGGCCACAAATTCTCATTAGTTCTACTTCTAATCTTTTTCCTAATTTACTTGTTGATTCATTCCTCTCACTCACTCGCCCTGAGCGATTCAGCACCGTCATACTCATTTGCGCCGACGTGTGTTGCCTATTTCAGGACGGCTGGGTGGGATTCAAGGCGGTGCTCCTGAAGAAACGTCTGACAGCCGAGGACTTCTCCAACGGCTACCTGCAGCAGACCCGCGAGGGCTTGTTCGTCAGCAGGAAAACCGGAGCAAACACGCCCCAGAGGAGAGAGAACTCAACATTGTGATGCGACAATGGCTTCCCCTCGGAGGCAGATGCTCCTGATATAATGCCACTTAATTGAGTTCCCTGTAATTAAGTTGTTACTCTTGTCTGTTTTAAGACATCTGCCTATACAGTACATTTACTGTAGACCTGTGTATTTATACTGTATACTAAATAAATTGATGCTTGCTGATAGAACCCAGCAACCATCATGAAATCAGTTTCTGTTGTTTTCCTTAGAAATGTACCCAAAATGTGTGAGATTTGTCTTCAATGCGGAACTGTTTTCTTGAAATCTACTTTTTAAACTTGGTAAAAAGTTAAAGTGAAAGGTGCACGTGTGGAGGTTTAGTGGACCTCCCACTCGTCGATCCATTACCTTACTGGCTTTGTACCCAATGGTGTCATGGGGGTCAGCTGCTTAGGGTGACAACAGAGAATACACAATGGACATGGTCTTAGTCACACTGAGTGGCATTGTAGAGTTTCCATTAAACTAACTAAACCTGCATGTTTTTGGATTGTGAGTACCTGGAAAAACCCATGCAGACATAGGGAGAACATGCAAACTCCGCACAGAAAGGCCCTCCTAGTGACAGCACTATTCACTAAGATCTATTGAATTAAAAGGCAATGTTGCTTGACAAGAGTTGTACAAGATGTTAATTATCAAAGACTTAATAATTAAAGACTTAAGTCTTTTAATAATTTCAAGGCAGTTACCATTGATATTTATTGTTCATAATACAGATGTAGTCATCCAATGCACATCTTCCATCATCATCAGGGCTCAGTTCATTTATCATAGGTTACACTGATAGGGTTTAATTAATAGTCCAAAGTCATGAGTCCTGCTCTTCACTAAGGAGACATCTGACTATAAATGAGCAACACTGACTACCTGATTTATTGCTCTGAAATAATAATCACATTTAATTTTATTTTTTACATTTTTTCAATGATCTGATTGCTCTGGATGTGCATTATTTCATGTGCAGTTGTATGATGTTCTTTGCTGGTGCTGAACTCTTGAATCCTTCCATCAGTGACACAAACATCCCTGCGCTGCTCTCTCTGGACCGTACCACCGCATACTCTCCTATAGGGGGGTTTCACTTGCATATTCAGCGCTGTCTCGGGTAATACCACATAACTTATCTTTCCATTAACAAATACTTACTCAAATAAGTTTGAAAGTCACACAGAATTATATTAACTTAATTCCTAAAGCATAAATCGTATGTCAAGCAAAGCTTAATGGCCATGCCTCCCCTGCAGCTGTCCCGTAGTACCGGTCCAGTAGCGGAGCTGCCATTTTACAGAGTGCGTGTTAGCTGGAGCAGAGAAGTGTCAGAGCACCAAAACTCTCCTCATGTAGTCTGACGTGTCGTTAAACTACGGCAGAAAGTGACGAGAGAGTCAGAGCAAACAGACACAACGCCGGTCTGCCCAAAGCACAGCTCAAAATCAAAGTGGCATAAAAAACACGGGTAAGTTGGTGCTTTTAAGTTCTCCCAGTGCTAACGTAGCTAGCAGCTGTCACCATAACAGACAGGGGGGCTGTAGCCCTGCAGCTAACTGACTCCACCGGGCAGCTAACGGGACTGGCTTTGATGCTGCGGAGCAGGGTCTGCCGCTGGGAGCCGGACTGGGAGGGGACTGGGAGCGCTGGCCGGTGGGCTCACGCCGTGACTCAGGTGCTGACAGTCCGGACAGGTGCCGCTGTGACGTCATGATGGAGCTGCTTCAGGTCAGGCTGCTGAACCATCAGCTGCAGCTGCGCGGGGTCAGGTCTGTGGTCAGGGGGTCGACGGCCAGTGTGGCAGTTCTAGGTCTGTGGCCGGGCGTCTGATCTGACATCATGTGTTGTGCAGTCAGGTCTGTGGTCAGTGTGTCGTCAGGTCTGTGGTCACATGCCTGTGACAATGTGTGTAGTCTGGTCTGTGGTCAGAAGTGTGTGGTTCCGGGCCTGTGTAGTCAGGTCTGCGATCGGTCCTGTAGTAGGGTCTGTGGTCAGAGGTGTGTTGTCAGAGGATTGTGATAGGTGCTGTAGTTGTTGGTCTGCAGTCAGAAGTCTGTATAGTCAGGTCTGCAGCCAAGGGCTCTGTAGTCAGGTCTGTGGTCACTTGTGTTGTTATGTATAGTCGGGTCTATAGTCAGAGGTCCTTGGTCAGTGCTGGAGTTATAGGTCTGGTCAGGTCTGGGTTCTGGTCTGTGGTCAGAGATCTGTAGCCATGTCTGATTACCCCATCGTTGTGGGTCATCAGTGCACTAGTCAGTTCTGTATTCAGAGGGCTAGAGCTAAGTCTGTAGTCTGTGCTGTAGGCAGGTCGTTGATCTGAGGTCTGTGGTCAGTTTTGGGGTCAGTGCTCTAGTTATAGGTCTGGTGTTTGGTTTGTGGGTCAGATGTCCATAGTCAGGGGTCTGTAGCCATCTGTGTAGTCAGTGCTATAGTTATTCCTGTAGTTCACGTCTATAGTCAAGTCTGCGGTCAGTGATATAGACAGGTCTGTAGAGTGTGTAGTTACTGTTAGTACTGGTCATAGGTCTTTGGTCCGGTCTGTCTTTATATATCTGGAAATCAAGGTGCCGTATGTCTGTGATGTCAGCGGACGGAACAGGACGTGTCTCTAGGGCCTGTGGTCCAACTGTGAACATCCTGAGAGAAACTGTCTGAGTTTCCTTCATGTCTTGTGTCGATTCCCTGTTTTTCTGGGCCCACCCTGCAGAGCAGGAGAGCAAACATGGCAACGATACGACGACGATGATGATGGTGATGTGTGTGTGTGTGTGTCAGCTGATCACAGCCGGATCCTCTGTCAGTCTGACTCCTGATCACTTTGTGCACATGAACAGCGTCAGCAGGATGTCTGCATCTGGACGGCATTCATGCAGTTTTGTCCTTAGAGGCACCATACAGCTCAGATGTTCTTCTACTGTTCCACGATCCATTCGTCATCTGACCCACACTCACACACACTCACACGTAGGGTCATTTCAGAGTCAGAATCGATCTAAACATGCGTGTTTTTGGACTGTGTTGGGGGGGGACCAGTGGTGTCTTAGAGTGAGCCTGTGTCACACCACTTATTAGCTCCGTCAGATCGTCTCGACACCCCGTTCATCTTTGGCCTCATGCATCCTCCCGCACATCTTCCCTGCACCTCATGACGTTTTCCTCCGGGCTAATTCGAGCGCAGCGGCTGTGAAATTGTAAACCTCTGAAAAACACTTAAATTAAGAGTCCAACAGAATGTCGGGATGTTACTGTTGAAGTTACTTTGCTCCCACTAAGATCTGGTGGGCCTGGGCGTCTTTAGGAGAAACGTCCTAAAACTGAAAGGTCATCTGTGGCCTGGCCGTCCCAGGGGCCTGGGGCCAGGAGGGACCACCGCATGGTTTTTGAGGGTCATGTACCCATTCCACAGCAGTTTGTGGTCATGTGATCTGTGGTGGTCGTGCTCGGCGGGGGCGGGGCGTGGATCTTTTTACTCGCTCAGCTGAGGTTTCAGTTTGGTCCGTGGACGCGCTCTGCAGCGCTTTGCGGGCAGAAATGGACATCTTGTCGCATCGACTCAAATGAGCTGAACGGACTTAAAAAATGGCGTGAATCCGTGTTTGCTCGCACTTGAACATCACCTCCCCCCCCCCCCCCCCCCCCTCTCTCTCTCTCCCTACCGGCTCTGCTTGTCTGCCCGCGCCGCCAGATAATGCCGAGGCAGAGGCGTTGTGCCTCTTGTTTGCCTGAAGTTCGGACACAGTCTCGACCGGCGGCAGCACGCTCATCTGAGAAATGACTCCTTTCTGTGGTGGCATGCGGGGAATGCTGCTATTGGCAGACGTTTGCGTGTTGGGGGGTCAGTGAGTCATGCAGGGACTCTGTGGACGGGTCATGAGAACCCTCCTCAAGAGTTTGCTGCATTATTAAGAAACCAGCCGCCGCTGGAACAAGCTCCCGTCTGCTCTCGGCTGCAGTTTTTGGACCTCCGATTGGCTTTTACTGGGCTCAGTTTTCTCTGCGGGTGTGTGTTTGTGTTTGTGTGTGTGTGTGTGTTATGGTGCCTCCTGCATGTCACCGTGCTTTTTGAAAAACGCACTCTTCGCCCGTCTCCGTCCACGCATGTGCTCTGTGTTCAATGTGCATCTCTCTTGTGTCCCCGTTCTCTGTCGTGTTTTTAACTGTGACTCTTTCTGTGTGTCTGGTCTTGGTCTGTGGTGGTTCCCGTGTCCGCGTGTGCATCAGTGGTGGTATTGCACGGCCCTGGATGGATAGCCTGGACCCTGAAACGCTCTATGTGTCTCCGGAGCAGCCTGGACAGCCCCCACTCCCCCTCCCTAACTCTGAAGTCTCCGGCTTGGCACTAGGGGGGTAAGGAGCCGACTCGACCGTCATCTGTGATGCTTGGGGCAAAGGGGGGGGGTTAAAGACTGTCAGCACGCAGCAACATATGCAGCCAGCTGCCTCCAGCTGAGAGATGTAAATAAAAGCAGAGGGCAACTATCTGCAGGACAGTGTCAACCTGTACCTGAGTGATAATAATGCTGATATTAGGATATTTAAAGGACTGAATCCTTGGTGAAAAGAGTGATGCAATGCTTTCCTGCCTGGTTACTACCACTACTCCTACTGTTACCTTTACTACTGCTGTACCAACTGTATGGAGCCTCTAACCAAAGTTGCCATGGTGATGGCAGCAGAGTGAGAGCAGAGTGACTCTGGACAGCAATCGATTAAAAACGCCAAGACGAATCAAAAAGTCAGACACCGCCTCAAAAGAGTGGACTTGTGTCTACAGTTTAAAGTCTAAAAATGTCTGGAAGAAGTTTAAGGAGAACACGGGCGATAACGAGTGAGCAATGCTGAATATCTCTACGCTTCTGAACGTGGTCCGAAAAGGTCGAGACAGAGCTGCTTCACATCCGCTTTTCTCTCAACTCTTATTAAAGTTTAAGAGCAAAACTCTTGGCTCATTCGGCTTCATATGCGAAAAATAATCTTTTCGCTTCATAATCTGCCGTACGTAATGTGTCGCATTCCCAGCGTGCTAAATTGTAAATAATATTAGAAGTAAGCAACTTTGCAAGATTAAGGTCCTGCGATTGATTTGAAACTATTGTAATGGCTCAACTTAGCTATCTATCTAGTTGATTTATTTATTTTGAGGATCATTTTCAGAAGTTAAGTCAAAATTCTCTGATCTCGGCTCCTTAAAAGTGAATATTTTCTGGTTTCTGTAGTCTCTGTGACATGCAATTGGTTGTTGAGGTGAGGACAAAAAAAGGCAAGTCGGCAGAGACCTTATCTTGGCCATTTGTGAAACGGCCACTATCAAATTTCGCCGTCTTTGCGTCGTATTGTAAACCAAACGACTAAGCGATCGGTTGATAACGTCATTGACAGATTGATCGACCACATGTTGCAGCCCTACCTGCAGCAGCCAGGTCGACGCTCACTGAATCGGTGTTATGTAACGGATTCATACGCCCGGGAAGTTTACCTCACTTTAGCGGTCTCCCTATGTGCATGCGGGTTTGTGTGTGCGTGCGTGCGTGCGTGCGTGTGTGTGTGTGCATTGTGCCTGTGTCATTTGTCATCGGCGGCCTTCTGTTTTCACACACACAAATCGCACACAAACGAGTGCAGCCTGCAGGACAACAGGGTAAACACAGCCCCCCTCAGGCCGGAACCTAATTGTTAGCCCCTGGTGTGGCTAGTCCGGGGATTAGCTACTGGCTGGGGACTACTATTCACTCCCTCTTTCATTCCCTCTGCCCACTGGGCCTTATCACCATCAATCTGACACCCTGTTTATCTGACGCTGCAGCCAGATCTGCTGGCCTAAGAGAAATGCTCACAAAGGCCATGGATCATCAGCACTTTGATTGTGGGACGCCAAATTGCCATTACTCGCTCTGGCCCCAGTGATCCCAGCAGCGCTCTGCCTCCACGATCTCCATGCCGCGGTCAGTCCCGGTCCCAGAAGCTGGAACGCCGACCTGAAGGCCTGTCACTTGGTGTGTGTCATCTGTGCCTCCCTCCCATCTCCAACCTAGGCGGCGGCTCCTCGGCCAGGCCGTCCCACTTGCCGTATTTGTGTCCCCCGGTGGACGGGGATCTCCATGTGGATCGGTTTGGCGTTGTGGCGCTCTGTTTTTCTCTGCCTTTTGTGCGACGCCGGCTGCCCGATCGTGCCCCCCGTTGCCAGGAACTTACCGACAGTACAATCTGGAGCTTACCGCCGCCGCCGCCACCACCCCCTGATCGCCGTGGCAATCTAGTTTCGCCGTCTCGAAGAAGGAAGCAAGAGAAACCCATCGCGCCACCATGGCCTCTTTTAAGCTGGACTTTCTCCCCGAGATGATGGTGGACCATTGCTCTCTGAACTCTAGTCCTGTGTAAGTACTCTCCACGTTTTCCAGAGTCCTCCTCTGTGTGCGCGTGCGTCCACCTCCAAGGGCGGACTCGTGACGGTGTTCCGACTCGTCCCAGCAGCTGTGTTTAAGTGTGGCTGGATGGTATTTAGATACAAGGATGACATGTTTGCCTTGGCTTAGCCGTCTAACATCTCTTTGCGGTCCGGCTGCACTCACTCGGGTCTTTGCCCTCCACTTTAAACATTTAGCCGCGACGAGGCCGCTTTGATCGTCCTTGGGCGAAAGACTCAAGGAAAGGATGCCGTGTTAAATGCTTTAAACCTAATGGGCTGGCTTTTACGGTTGGACACCACTTACCAGGGGCGCATTGAGTGGCTCTTTGTGAACTCGGGGCCGCGTGATCGAGGCACCAGGGATTGCTCCCCTGTCAGATCCTGGAGCCACAGTCTGGCTCCAGGCAGAGCCTGAGGGCGCGGAGAGGGGTCACCGGACCTTCCCCTCTGTCCTGCCAACCTGGAACTGATTCAGCATTAAATGGACTGAAGGCATGCTTCTCCCCCTGTCTTTATCTGAGCAGCACCAGCCGGGAAACTTATCTCGGGGGGCCACAAATCGTCGTCTTCAAAATAATGCCATATCGTATTGATCTGAAGGTTTTAAGGGCAGTTATCCCGATGTTATCTGTGACATGTGCTGACTGGATTTTGAGGCCTTGGTTTCTGCACAGACTGAACCTGTTTCAGCATCTTGTTCTCCTCTGATCTATATTAATATATATATGCTACTGTTGCTTGGTTGCCAGGTCTCCTGTGTCTGATGTGAGCAGCCGGTCTAATCTGTCCGCTCGTCTGTTTTCCAGGAATGTGTTGATCAGACATTCGTTCTGACTGTCTAACCGACATATGTAACCGCATTGTGAACTGCGAGCTGTAAATCAATTCTCTGTTCTGACGGACACAATGCTTCCCTCTGCTGCCATGTTGTGACGTCAGGTGGCTTCATAGAGAAAGTCAGCATTATAGCCCCAGAGGGAAAGCTGTTTCTTACTGGCTGATAAACAGATTTATGTCATTTTCGCTCCCTTACGTGGTTTCATTCTTGCGGACCTTGTTAGAGATCTGTTAGAGCAGATTCTTCACGGCGTGGTGAGCAGCCACCTCACCTGTCGGGTTTTCATTCAACCTCGACCAACCAAGCGGCGGAACGATCAGTAACTCCTTGTTATTCCTGCACAATAAGTTCAGGTGTTTGTGAGTTGATACAGCCGTGATTGAAGTGCGGTGTGGGGCAGAGAAACGTTAAAATAATGTGTAGGAGATCCAGTAAGAATGCAACTTGTGTTGCATCAGGTCCATGTGGTGAATTGATAGCACAGAAGTTGGGCTGGAAGTGTTTGGTTTGCATCCAGAGTGACCTCACAGTGTGTGTAAACAGAGAGAAAGAGAGAGAGAGTGTGTGTGTGTGTGTGCGTGTGTTTGTGTGTGTGCGCGTGTGCGGCAGCATCTCAGTTGGTCACAGAGTAAAAATGATACTTCTGAAATGCTGATTAAGCCCAGTTGGGGCGGGGGTTTCTCATTGGTAGGTGTTCCGTGCGATCCTCTCGAAGTGCGGTCTCGTCTCATAATTCCCTCAAATGTTGCCTCCCAGAGGAAGGTGGACGACGTCTAAAACGTTTCGTCTTTTCATTGTTTTTATCGGATGTTTTAATAAGATTTAGACAAAGGCTTGTCACCATGCCGTCCTCTGAAAAATTTGAGAGGTTTCCGCTATTAGCTCTTGTTGCAGTATCAAGGTTTGGTGCGTTTCCGGGCTTCAGTCTGAAACACACACACACACACGCACACGCGCACTTATACACACCTGGCAGGGAGAGATTAAAAAAACCAAAACAGAGGAGGGCGGGCGTAGAGCACAGAACATCACCTCGGGTCGTCCGCGAGGTCGTGACCAAGCCGACCGCCTGAGCGCCATCTGTGCTGCGACGAACCAGGACGTTCGTCATGTGTTTGGACAGTGGACGAGTCGATTAGAGCGTTTGTGCGTTTATGAAATAAAGTCAAAATTCTCTGTTTTCAGCTTCTTAGATGCGAATACTTGACTGTTTCTGCAGTCGCCGTGGTTGAAAATGGATTGAATTCAAGGCTTCTTGTTGACCTTTGTGAAACAGGCATTCGCAGTTCTCGCAGTTTCTGCATCGTTTATACAAAACATTGTCTGCTGCAGCCTTGCCCGGCGTCAGGTTTTGCCGAATTTGTCACATTCCTGCAACGACTGTAACGAAGAACGCACAGTCCTGTCCGTATGTCTCCGGCGCATCCAGTCTTCCCACTCCTCAGGGAGTTTCTCAGTGCCGAGTCGCGGCCTGGACGGGGGCGCCCCGCACCTGTCGCGGCCCCAGGGAAGCCCTCGCTCCGTCTAACCCGCCGCTGCCCTGTCTGTCTCCGTTCGCAGTGGGAAGAAGATGAACGGGTCCCTGGACCACCCTGACCAACCAGACGTCGATGCCATTAAGATGTTTGTCGGGCAGATCCCTCGGTCCTGGTCCGAGGAGCAGCTCCGGGAGCTATTTGAGCCTTACGGGGCGGTCTATGAGATTAATGTGCTGCGAGACCGCAGCCAGAATCCGCCACAGAGCAAAGGTCAGCCTGCACGCATTCTGTGCCCCACACACACACACACACACACAGTACAGAGCACCGTTTGACTAGGAAATCAGTGAAAGCCTAATAGATAGTCTTCACTGAACACCCAAATCAGCTTGTTTCCCCCAAACACTCTCAGAGCGTGGTATGTGTCCAGGGCCTTGACATGATCTCTCCTGCTCCTCACCGACAGGCTGCTGTTTTATAACGTACTACACACGCAAATCAGCCCTGGAAGCTCAGAACGCCCTGCACAACATGAAGATTCTGCCAGGGGTACGTGGCTCCCTCTCCTTTACTGTCGGCCCATCCAGGGGCAGGATGATGATGATGATGATGATGTTCTCCTACCAGGAATGTGCTGTTTTGAAGCTTAAAGCAAACCGGCACGGGTCTGGGATGCTGGGTTGCAGAATAGACTGTTGGAACCTGAGCAAACGCATGTCGATATGGTGAAAAATAGGTGAACAACCAGGAAAGTCTATGAATAGTCATGGTCCAGTGTTGTGACCTCGTACCAACAAAAGTTTCCCCAGACCCACAGGTTCATACATACATATGGTTATAAGTATGTTGGTGTAGCATCACGACAGACCCTCCTTCATGCACCCCAATCCTACGTAAACCACACATTTAATGTATGCATAACCATACGGCCAGTCCTAACGTGCTGCCCGTTGTCCCCGTCCAGATGCACCACCCGATTCAGATGAAACCCGCCGACAGCGAGAAGAACAATGGTAAGGATGTCTTAGCATTTCCGCCCGGCCCGGCCCGGCCTGGTCTGTGCCTGTTGCACGCCGGCGCCGCCCCATGTATCTTGACACGGCGCGGGTGTGTTGTGATGTTGCGCTGTGTCGACCACAGCAGTGGAGGACCGGAAGCTGTTCATCGGCATGATCTCCAAGAAGTGCAACGAGAACGACATCCGGCTCATGTTCTCGCCGTACGGGCAGATCGAGGAGTGCCGGATACTCCGAGGTCCTGACGGGCTGAGCCGTGGTAAAGCATGTCCTGCCCCCACACGCACACACACACACACACACTTGAATAATGAAGGGCACTCGGTATAGAAGAGTTTATTATTCTTCTGCCCATAGATACATCTGTGCTCGGCTCTCAAGGCTGAGTATTTATAGTATTGAGTGTAGTATTTATAGATGAGTATAACAGAGTACAACAGCAGCTGTTTGTGTATAAATATGTGCATATCTAGGTATAAAAATAAGTATGTGTAAATATAAACACGCTGCGTGTGAACCGGGGCTGCAACAGACAGTTATTTTTGCAGTTTATTAATCCACCGGTAACTTTCATTGTTAGTGGTTTGGTTCGTAAAATGATGCAAGAACGTTAAAATGGTGAATACCGGTTTACACAGAGGCCGAGGTGAGGTCTTTAAATGTTTGTTCATACCTCAGTGACATTTGGTTTTCTGTCACAGAGACCAGAAAGTGTAACCTAACCCTGTTCAGAGAATTGTGATTTAATTTCATGAAAAAGCTTAAATTGACTCAGCGATTATATTCATTCAAATATATTCAATTAGTGGTAGATTAGTGATTGCTGCTCTAGTGTCGTGCATAATGCATTGCTTGTCATTTCCAGGTTGTGCATTTGTGACGTTCACCGCTCGACAAATGGCCCAGTCGGCCATCAAGTCCATGCACCAGTCGCAGACCATGGAGGTAAACAAATACACTCTGACTCATTTTGACATGATATGTCTTTCCAAGCTGCACCATGACGCCCGTAGAGAGCTCAACGTGTCTGCTGTGTGTGTGTGTGTGTGTGTGTGTGCGTGCGCGCCCAGGGCTGCTCCTCGCCCATCGTGGTGAAGTTTGCAGACACCCAGAAGGACAAGGAGCAGAAGCGCATGGCGCAGCAGCTGCAGCAGCAGATGCAGCAGCTCAGCGCCGCCTCGATGTGGGGCAACCTGACGGGGCTCAACAGCCTGGGGCCACAGTACCTAGCAGTGAGTGTGGGGGGGCCCCCTGTGTATGGCCTCACCACTGGCCTTTCGACCAGTCACTCTGACCCTCTCCTCTCCTCTCCTCTCCTCTCCTCTCCTCTCCTCTCCTCTCCTCTCCTCTCCTCTCCTCTCCTCTCCTCTCCTCTCCTCTCCTCCTGTCCTCCTCCTCTCCTCCTCTCTCCTCTCCTCTCCTCCAGCTCTACTTACAGCTGCTGCAGCAGTCGGCTTCGACGGGGAACGCGCTCAACAACTTGCACCCCGTTTCAGGTGCGTTGCTTCCCCCCCAGTAAAAGCTCTCCGTGGATGGGTGATTGGATGCTGAAGAGCTGGTTGGACTTCGGTGGTGTGTGTGTGTGTGTGTGTGTCTTCTTCCAGGTCTTAATGCCATGCAGAACCTGGCTGCTCTGGCTGCGGCAGCCACTGCCACGCAGGCCACGGCCACAGGCTCCAGCGCCATGACGACATCCAGCAGCCCACTAAGTGCACTCACAAGCTCAGGTACGAATATGACTCTGGCTCCAACATGTGGCGCTATCATTGGTATCTTCCTGATACTGCTTAACAAGGAACATAAAGTTATGTTAGGTCACTTACGGTCACATAAATCCACATATAGTCATGCATAGACACAATAAGGCGTATGTGCCTGAGAACAAGGAGAAACATGCTGTGCGTCCATCTATTATTTTCAGCTCCGTTTCCTTCTACAATATTCACTCGTCCTCTGTCCCCAAGCAGGGTCCTCCCCCACCTCCAGCAGCAATTCGTCAGTGAACCCCATGGCGTCTCTGGGGGCGCTGCAGTCTCTGGCCGCTGGCTCCGGCGCCGGCCTCAACATGGGCTCCCTGGCAGGTACGAACCCTCAACCCGAGCCGGACCTCCGCTTCCCGCTCTCTCTACTCAGCGCGTGCACTGATTGGCTTACCGTGAGACACACAACACAAGGCGCCGCTGAGCTGACTGGTCTCCCGTTATGTTAACTTCATCCTTCGGATGATTTGACGCTCTTGGTGCTGCAATAAGTTCACAAAATAAAAGCGAATTTCAGGTATCTTTAGAGCCGTCCCTGAAACAAGAGAGTGTCTTGTTGGAGATGGACCATAGACGGAGGCTGAGGAGGAAACATGAAGGGTAGATCAGCTGCATACAGCTGTGGAGGACGGGTTTATTTCCCCATCGCTGCGTTTCTCTGAAATCACTCCAATAAACGGAGGCGTCCAGACAAACACCGACAGGTTGGATGTTTACAGGCTGTGATCTGTCTGTCTGGACGGGGGCGGGGGGGAGGGATTCCAGAGCACGTCTCTCCGGAGGAGGAAGAAGCAGATTGACCGAAAGCAGATTTTCTCACTGGGATAATTCGGTTTCACCTTGTGACTGCTCTCATAATGTGATTTGTTCTTGCTCCCTGTCCAGCGAAAGCAACCGAACAGTGGGGGGAGAGCCTGTCCGCGATTAATGTTGTAGATAGGATGTACATTGACGGGCTCGATTAGGTTTATCCGGTGCAGAAATGGGTTCGTCCCAGTACTTGACAGTGCAGTACTTGACATTGCATCCCAAAAATAAAAGAGTGACAACTCGTGGTGTCACTATTGCTCCTGAAAATCTTTTTTTTTAGCAATAAAAGCTTGTTCTTTACATTCATTACAGTTTTAGAGACGAGGAAAATGTAACTGACAGACTTGTGTAAACATGCAAAAATATAAAAAATACAAAAAGCTTAATTTAGCATAAGAACCATACATATACAGTAGACGACAAACGTCAGTCTGGTGTCGTTGTGTCGTTTGGCAGGCATGGCGGCCCTGAACGGCAGCCTGGGCTCTGGGGGGCTGTCCAACGGTTCAGGAAACACCATGGAGGCTCTGAGCCAGGCCTACTCAGGCATCCAGCAGTACGCTGCTGCCGCCCTCCCCAGCCTGTACAACCAGAGCCTGCTGTCCCAGCAGAGCGTCTCCGCCGCGGGCAGCCAGAAGGAAGGTGAGTCCGGTGGTCTGGGAGGAGGAGGAGAGAGGAGAGAGGAGAGAGGGAGGCGGCATGAGCAGGCATAGATCACACAGATGCTGCTACAGCAGAGATGATGGATGGTTCAATATCAACCACTTTCCAGCCTGCACAGGCTAAAGCTAAACATTTCATGAAAGGATTACTGTCAGGACAAACGTGCCCATTTAGAACCGTGTGTCGTGAGTTTTGCTGTTCTTCTGTCCAGTTTGATCCCATTTAGATCCAAATAGACCAAAGGAAAAGCACAGGCTATTATTTAACCTGAATTACTGACCACTTTCCTCAAATGCCTCGAGGCTGCCCAGATTGTTCATGGGTAACGATGTCTTTACACGAACAGCCGAAAAAAGAAAAGAAAGAGGAGCTAACGGTTAGCAGCTGCCCGTCTGACTCCCTTCCTGACAGCTCCGCATTTTGCTTTCCGGTTAGCGACTGTTTGTAGCGATGTGTACGTATGTACGTACTGTGTGTATGTATGTATGTGTGTGTCCTGCGTGTTGCTCTGACCTTCTGCTAAGGATTGTGTCTTGTTTTGAATCTGCTGCTTCAGCCAGCGACAGTCGCAGCACCGGTAAGACGTCAGCACCCTCACCTCTTGACATGGCCTCAGACAGTCACGACCGGCACCGGTCGCACCCCGAAGCGAGCCCGAGTCCATAACGGAAGGCTTGTCCTCGTCCGCGCCTCACTGTCGGCAGACATCCGACCCGGCAAAAGTTACAGTCGCTGGGTTTTTCCTCACATTTAGCTCATTGCGCTGTCATTTCGCGCGGAAACAACCCCTTGTGTATGATTGCTAAAAACACAAAAGAAGAAAAACAAATGTGAATCCCGTGACTTTTTGACGTCAAAATGAGAGCAAAATGAGCTGGATGTCGCCAACGACGTGAATGTGCAGCTTCTCATGAGCGGACGGTGTAAATGGATTTGGCCTGTTCCTCCGTGGGCTGCAGTTTGTGTCCGTGCATGTTAAACCATCAGAAAACCAGACTCCTTATTGGCTTGGTTTTGCCCCCGTCTGCAGGCATGGCTCATTTTTATCGATCCGTTCTCCCGGTTTTGCGCATTTTATTTCATGGTGGAGGGCGGGAGGGTGGGAGGGCGGGTGGTCGTGGCCATTCTTGACTCATAAGCTGCAAACATGGCCGCGTTCAGCGTTTCCTGTGACCGGTAAAAGGCACTCGTTGATCGACAGGTCCCGAAGGCGCCAACCTGTTCATCTACCACCTGCCGCAGGAGTTCGGAGACCAGGACCTGCTCCAGATGTTCATGCCCTTTGGGAACGTCATTTCCGCGAAGGTCTTCATCGACAAACAGACAAACCTCAGCAAGTGTTTTGGTGAGTCGGAGGCGACATCGTCTTGAGGGCCGCGGGGCAGCGACGCGCAGCGCACGTGCTCCGCAGAAGGCCAGCGCACCCCGCGGGGTTCGAGGAGGGGAATAATAGAGGTTTCAAAGCTCAACCCATCTCTGTAACGATAGCGGTTTGTCGCAAATATTCGATGAGTTAAGATGTAATAGTCATTCTATTCTATGTTATAGTATTCGATGAGTTAAGATGTAATATTCAGGTGAGTAAAAGCTGGCTAAAGAGAGAGAGAGAGAGAGAGAAAGAGAGTAAGAGGGGATAGAAAGAAAGCACATTACAGTTGCTGCTAGCCCAGGAGGATTGACTGAGACTGGGATTGAAGCACATGTGTCTTTGAGTCTTTGACGACATGTCCACGACTGCTTTCTTACCATGTCATCGATGATGGATTACACCATTTCCCGTTGAGCCCTCAGTTAGCACATCTTCGTCTATCCTCCAAAGTCTCTCTGAGATTATTTTTAAGGTTTTAGTTGTACAAGTAGGTGTCCCTGCGTGAGATCAGAGACGGCAACGGGGTTTAATACTGAAAATGCTAAACAAATGCACTCTGGATCAGGCCTAACCCCCAAACCCGCCAAATGACAGCGACTCAGTGAACGTTTCTCTCAGTATTTCTGCACCGATGAGAGAGCGCCATTCCTTTGTCTCGCACGTAACGCGTCCCCATTAACCCGAGACACAGCTCGATTGTCGCGATGAGAAAAGGCAACGCCGACCTCTTTTGTGAAAGCCCCTGAAACACTGCAGCCCGTCCATTAAGCCGTCTCTGTCCGTGTGCGTAAGTGTTTGCGCCTCTCCCGCAGGTTTCGTGAGCTACGACAACCCCGTGTCCTCGCAGGCGGCCATCCAGTCGATGAACGGCTTCCAGATCGGCATGAAGAGGCTGAAGGTGCAGCTGAAGCGCTCGAAGAACGACAGCAAGCCCTATTGAGGGTGCCCGGGCACCGCGGACTTAGCTAGGCCAGGGTGGTGTTGATGGTAAGTGGCGTACCCCCTAAGCTAAAACTCAAAACAAAATTCAAAACAAAAGCAAACAAACAAAAAAAAAAAAACAACACAAAAGCCGTGTCTGTACATTTTACAGGGTGACGTCTGCCGCGCCGCCTCTCCTGGTCATGCTCTCATGTCCAGACACTCAAAAAAAAAAGCTCCACGCAAACAGCTTTTCAGGCTAGACTGGATTCTCCCTGTGTTCCGTTGTGGTTTCATGCACTTTGTTTTTCCCCCCTTTTTTTTTTCCTTTTTTTTTCTTTTTTTTTTCAACCGACAAGTGAAACAGGTGTAAACTTTTCTTTCCAAGTTGAAATGTTATCAGTTTGCTGTGGTACATAATACGCATATGAGTTGATTGTTAGGATGTGTTGCTCAGAAAAAAACAAAAAAAAGTGCCAAATCCATTTGTTTTCAATTCCTGTATGCCTTCCCCTGTCCACCCCCCCCCCCCCCCCCCCCCCCCCCTCCCATCGGTCCCTAGATTTAGGCGGGAAAAGACAGCACTACACTTGATCATGAATCACTACGAGTTTTGTTCTGTTTTTTTTTTAAACTTCCAACACAAACCAAACTGTGTGCTATCTCCCTAAATATGTGTTTGGTGTCTGTGTTATCTCTGGAAGTGGAGATCGCGTATGTGGGAGCCTCGCAAATCGTTGTCGGGCTCCAGTTTTTGGTTGTTTTTTTTTTGGATCAGACAAATCATAGGGGGAGGAGCTCCGCCGAAACGCGCAGACGGTATTCCACGTCGACCCGTCCTCGGCGCAGTGACGATCGCCCGTTCACCGCCCGCCGTTTCAGGTGTCGCGTGTCCCCCGCTTTTTTTTTTCTTTTCTTTTTTCCCTCCCCTTCCATTCTTCCCGCGCGCAAACGTCAACCCGGAATCCGTTTCTGTCTGAGCTCTTTGCGTGACCTTTCGTCTTCCCCGCCCCCCCCCCGCCCGAGGACGTGACGGGAACGTGACGCGCAACGCGTTTCGGTGCGGCTCCTCCCGCGCTCCCGCCATAGAGCAATACTGTGAAATCTGCTCATGAAGAAGAAGAAGAAGAAGAAAAAAAAAAGCGCGATCCTAGCTTGTTCCGCTCATCTGAATCTCCAGACGTCTGTCTGACGCAGATCTACTGCTTTGTATGAACGCATTTTATGGTTTTAGGCCATTTCGACCTTGAATCCAGGTGTTTTGTAAATGGAAAAAAAAAAAAAAAACCAACGGAAAGAATCCCATCGACATCCCTCAGCTACTGTCCTGTTAGCTCGTGGCTGGCTAACTCTCGAGGGCTACACCACTTATGTCTCTCATTGAATATCTTCTGTGATTGGAGAATTCATATTCATGTCAAATTGCTCAAGACGAACCTGTCAGTTGCTTAGATTTGCAAGAATGTGTTTTTTTATAGAACTTAGGAAGCAAGACAATTGTTGATGTATATTTAAACTATTATGCCTTTTCTATTTTTATATAGGTTTTATACTTCCCCTGTGTGTCGGGGAACTATTTATTGCCTAAATTATTTATCTGAATTGAGATTATTTTGAAAGGTAAAAAAAAACAAAAAACAAATGTCAAGTCCAACAACTCCATTTGATCTCCTGGTGTGCGTCCTCCCCGTGCCTGTTGGGCGTCGTCGTCGTCTCCCTTTCTCGGTGATGTGTGTCCTGTGTGTCATGTGGCATGGCCTGTGTGTGGAGGATCCATCAGTGCTGCTACAGACTTCATAGACCCCCCCCTCCCTCCCCCCCCACATACCTCCCCTCACCCGCCCGCCCCCGCTCTGTTTCACATGCCTTTCTCTGAATAAACCCGCTCGTTTTCCAGAAACACAGGGGGGCGCGCAGATCGTTCTCAAAGCCTGTCCGGTCCCCGTCGAGTTGTTTTGGACCGCGGAGTCGTGCGTTTTCGAAGCAGTTCAACGGGATCGGCGCGGAAACCGATCCCGGGTTCGGAGTCCAAAGATCGAATCGGAGGTGTGAGCGACAGGGTCGTTCACGTGTCGGAATCATCATCCTCATCATCATCATCATCGTTAATGTGTCTAGTTCTTTGAGCTTGTCCCTCTCGCGGTGTTAAAAGCTTTTCTTGCTGCTCGCACGGTGCTGTTGGCGGCGTAGTGTCGAGGTCAGAGGTGGCGTTGAAAGCCTCACAGAGCCTGTGTGTGTGTGTGCGTGCGCGCGTGGAGGCAATGTATTTCCACGGCTGCTGTAAGTTCTTCGGAAGTTGCTCTGTGACGCTCTTTGGGTCGAACCCTGTTTTGATTTTTATTTTTTTGAGTTTATGTCAGAACACTGAAACATCGAGATTTGAGACGCGCCATCGGGCCACCAAAAACCTATACAGTGTTCTATAATCTCTTCGCCTGCGTGAGATAGATAGTTTCCCCTCAAACGGCAGACAAAAAAAACGGGGGGTGGGGACAGTTTTGCTGTGAATTGTTCGAGTGTTGGGATGGGGGAAGAGTTTCAGACAGCAGGCAGGTGTGTGTGTGTGTGTGTGTGTGTGTGCGTGGGTGTGTGTGTGTGTGTGTGGGAGAGAGTCCAAGTATAAACTTCTTTCGGTCTTTGTGTGTGTGTGGGGATGAAGGAACGCATCGTGATGTGTTCGACTGTGTAAGAAACGAGGCAGACATCACGAGTCGAACCTAACGAGTAAGCGGAGGAGAGAGACGGCGACTCGGCCGCGCCCCATTCATACGTCACACACGTTCAGCAGTCATTTTTCAGACGCGTGCGGCGTAGTCCCCCCCCGGGTTCCGCTCCCTTTCCATTCGTTCGTTTTTAAAGCCGCGCTAATCGAAAGCGGTCAGAGCGACGAGCGGGGCTGGTGAAAGCCGCGTCGTCCCCGCTGGAGTCGGGCAGCCGGGGACCTCCCGGCAACGTCTCGGTGAAAGCCGCGACGTTGCGTCTCAGTCGTGGGAGAAGTGAACGGGGAAGCAGCGGCCGCGTGACTCGCGCCCACCAAACGCACAAAGCACAACGACGTGATTTGCACAACCATTAACTGTGATGTTTCATTTATAGTATTTGTGGCGAATGGTGGGGGTGGGTGGGTGGGGGGGACTATTTAAATCGTAGTGATACACCCAGTATTGAGAAGCAGCCTGTAGAGCTTTGCTCCGTTTTCTTCACCTCTGGCCTCAAACGTTTGTGACGGAAACAGATCAGTATTAAAAGAGTAGATAAACAAGACGCCGTCGTGGCGACAACTCTGCAGTCTGGTGTTCCAGACCTCTGAAGGCCTGTTTTCACCTCTTTTTATTTCATTTTTAGGCTGTCATTTATATATATATATATACATATCTATGTGTGTGTTTCTGTGTTTGGGTGTGTGTGTGTGTGTGTTGCTGTTGCATTCATCTCAGTTCCCGGTAGCATGTGGCTCCCCGTCACTCTGTCCTCTGAATGTTGACTGTGTAGACTATAATCAAACCCCCCCCCCCTCTCCACACACACACACATACATGCACACACACACACACACAGATGATCATTCTTGTTTTCTTTTCTCTCTCCTGTCTGTGTTCCATTGCTGTTTAACCTAGGTTTGTCTCCCTGTTGTGTTTTTCTTTTTGTTTTTTCTAGATCTCTTCCTGTTTGCCCTAGCATGTTGATGTGGCGTCACAGTTCATCGTCCAGTCCTTGTCCCTTCTGCGCTTCTCTGATGCTTCCAAATTCACCTTTGACCTTGTGTTTGACATTGATTATTAGGATTTCTTTTTTGTTGTTGTTGTTGTTGTTTTCCCCCCATATATCCTCTGTGCTGCCAACAGGGGCACTAGAAAGACTGCCACTGGACATGTCTGAAAGATCCATCACAGTTAGTACAAGCAAAAAGAGAATCTATTTTTCTAGAACTGACTGACATAACCACTAGATTTTTTTGTTTCTTTTTGGCAAAGATCAGCCTGGGTCTGACGTTTAATCTCTGTTTTTATTATCTCCTGTGTGGTGGAGCAGTCCTCCCAGTGCCCCATCCTCTGGTTTGTTTTGTTGTGTTTTTTGGTGTGAAAGCAGTTAATCTGTCTCTAGACAATGTCGTGTGTGAGTGTCCGTGTGTGTTTCCTAAGTTAGAGACAAAGTTAGTGACTCTGTGTTGTTGGACATTTGTAATTTAATCCTAGGCTAGCTAAGGGTTCGCCCCCATGTGAGTGATGTTCTGAGAAGGTAACATTTAATGTTAGTGTAAAATTCAGTTTTAACTTAAAGCCTGTGGGCTCACCACCACAAGCACATGATGCTGTTCTGCTCTTTCTTTCCTTTCCTTTCCTTTCATTTTCTTTCCTTTTCTTTTCTTTTCTTTTCTTTTCTTTTCTTTTCTTTCTCCTTTCTTTGCTTGGAGAATCAGACACAAAGACCTTTGTCACAGTATATTTAGTATGGATGGTTTTTTTAAAATAATATCTGCACTGAAATTCTTTGCAAAATGTGATCTAGTTTGTGTTAAGTTAAATTGATGAATAAACTGGTGCCAAATGTTTTGCACAATCAGCATTTTTCCCCTTTTTATTGGATTTGTTTCACTGGTCAGATGAGTTTGTAGGAGCAGGGGTTGGTCGGTGTCACAGGTGGCGTCATGTCTCTCTGAAGAACGGACTCAGGCTTTATGTCAAGTTAACTATTTGCATCATGAAATTCATTTTGTGTGGGACTGTAGAGCATAGAATCAGTATCAAAAACAAGTGGCCTACTCATAAGCAGTGGTGTGTAAACTGTGTGTGTGTGTGTGTGTGTGTGCGTGCGTGCGTGTGTGCTCATTAAGAATGATCTGGAGACCTAAGAGACCACCTGTCCTGTGTCTCCCTGAACTGTGGACCATCCATGATCTCCTCACAGGGAAAAAAAAAAGTTTCCCCACAGTTTCGCAGACGGAAACCGAAATGTAAATCTGTAAAGGAGGAGAAACTTGCGCAGCTTAATGCCAATAATTGGAGCAATGAAGACACGTTCAGTTATATCTCTTTCAATCAGTTCACTCTTGTCAGTCTCTAACTTGGTTCTGCCTGAGAAGCACCAATCAGTGCCCGGAGTGTACAGTGAAGGACCAATCAGGTGTTGCCTTTTTACCACGTCACCTCCGAGTGAAACTTTGCTCAGTCTTAAGTTTGAAGCCTCAAACCGACTTTTTTTTGTGTGTGTACGTAGTTTTGAGTTTGTTCAAAGCTTCAGCTGCTGTGCGACATAGCATCACATCCCATAAAACTTCATAGAGCTTGTTAAACGAGGAGTAAAGTGTCTAAATCTGGAACAGTCCAGCAGGCAAAAAGAACAAATGAGTCCGACAAACAGAGCCATTTCAGTTAGTTCATATTTATACTACACGTTTTCCAAAAGTGCATCATCGGCATGTCTCTGCTCACCTATGGACATCACAGTGGACAGATCTGACACTTCTTTGACGTGGCTCACAATGAGCTAGTACGTTCATGAATTGAGGTCAGAGTCGTCCTTTATCTCCTCACAATCACGTTTCTGGGAGTATTGTCGGGATGAGCTCTGCTGAACATCACTGACCTCCTCCTCCTCCTCCTACTCACACTGTTCTATAACAAGTGACTGGTGCTCCATCACAGCCATAGTGTGTGAGGATGATGTGTTGCCAAAGTGAACTCTCTATTTTTACGCCGTAATCAGTAGAACAAGCGGGTGTCTGTTACAGTAGAGGGTTTCTATGATGATACTCGGAGGGACAATTTGTGGAATTTGCTGACAGCAGTTGAAGGTTTATGCTTTTTCACTTCAGTTGAAATCCGTTAGCACAGACTGTTTGTGTGTCTGCATTCACTTGAAACGCACATCTCTGAGGAGTTCTTACTGCGGGCTGACGTATCCCGTTAGTATTTTCTGAACCACGGATTTGCCTCCAGCTGCCCTGGAAGGCGTAGATTTCAGATTAGAGAAGCGATAACCGAGTCGACATGTGGTCCTTCAACGGCCTTGTGAATGATGAATTGATCGTTTGAAGGTAAATCCCACGGCGCCGAGGGTTGAGCTAGTCCTGCTACGCATGGAGAAAAACTGTGTTCTCTCCTCCCGGCCCTCAGATGCTCTCCTGCCTCAGTTGTGTATCATGTGACAGGACGGGATGAGGCTTTTTCTTCCTGGTGCGACCTGGTTCATGGTCCTCATTGTTGGGTGAACGGTTCTTGTGCGACATCCTTACTGGTGAAACTGTGTAAAGGTGAAAGAACACAACCTGATGAAACCTTTTGAAGTGTTTGTGTGATGTTGCCGTTTGCTCCTTTTTCATTGGAATAAATGCAAACTTTGTTTTTGTTGAGTATTACATTGTTGTGATTTTGATGTGAGACCTCACTTAATCACTTGAACTAACCCCCTGTTTTTATTCTCTTTTCTTTGGGGTGGGATTTGTGTCTTGGATTGTTATGATGCTTTGGATCTTTGCTTTGTGCGCCACATGAAATGCAGTGCAGTCCAGCTGCCATTTCAGTGACCGGACTATGTGATCCCTGTTGCTTGGTTGGTTGTTTTTGGTTTCTGTACAAATAAAATGTTTGAGAAATGTACACATTTCCTGTGTTTTCTGCCGTAACTCACTGTTTCCAGTCCACACTGTCCTGACTGTAGCAGACTGTAGAGGGGATGTGATTGTCTGGACTGGGTGGAGGTCCACTCTGCGACCTGGGGTGTGATTATAACACAGCCTGAACTCATCAGACGTCATCTATTTCCTGCACAAAGTAGCTCTTCCTGGAGGACCTCCATGCTCTGCAGTACTTCACCGACATGTAAGCGTATGTCACTGCAGCGGAAGAGAGGTGTTTTTTATCTGATGGGACTAGTAACAATATTTAGCAATACACAGCTCCACATATCAGCACCTCTCATTGATGACATAGTATCGCCGTAAATCACAGTCAAAACACTTTATTAATCTCTGGAGGGGAATTATATTGTAGTATATGCACCGACAGGAATGGAACTGAAGTTGATAAAAAAAGATCCAGAAAAAATATTGCCCATAAACTGAGTCTGTTGACACCATAGAGTATATAACACCTGGCTGGATTTTCTACTGTGTATGAGGAGACTCTCAAGGGGTGGGTGTGAGATGCTGCCCAACATGGCCAGTGTCATCCTATCAGACATCAGACAGAGACGACTGTTGTCATGGTAACTAGGCCCATTATCTTCTGCTGTCAACATACAGTCTGATTATCACCACACAAAATCAACCCTAATACACTACCAAACACGCAATGTACCAAATGTATTTAAAAAAAGACAGTATCTCTAAAGATATTGAAGTTATTACTACCATTATTATTACTACTGTTACTACTACTAGTACAATATTACTGTCAGTTTTCGTATTGTTTGTATGATTTTATGCTCATATTTGTATTTTTGTTATCAATACAGTAGTAGTACTCGTAGTAGTATTCAATAGCTGTTACCTGAAACATGATTAATGTACAGATTTTAGGTATTTATTATTCTCTCTTCTCTGCACCAATCACCAAAGTAAATTATTAGTGGCTTAAGAGACAAGGTGTAGAATTACGTGAAAATAAATCAGATTCTGACGCTGAACATTTTTATTATTATTGGAGGATATGACGTACTCTTCGCGCATGCGCATTACCGGTTGTGTTTCCGGGTAGGGATCGGGAAGTGTCATCGGGGTCTGAGTGTGTTTCCCTGATCCGACTGTAAACGCAGAGGACTACTACGGAGCAGAGCAGGAGCAGAGACAGCGTGCGATCAGCGGACAGACCAGGAGGAGACGCCACCTGGACCTTCTGAACCTTCTGGACGTTTAGAGCGGAGAATAGAGGAACCATGGCCACCACCATCAGTACCCAGCGGGGACAGGTAGGCACCCACTCACACCCGCTCCAGACCCGAGGCTGTATGCTTGGGCTCGGGCGAGGAGCTGGGCGGAACTGGCTGCGCTTCAGAACGACAACAACAACAACATCGGTAACAGCAACTGGAGCAGCCACATCAGTTGGAGTTTCCGGCTACTGTCAGCGGGTTAGACTACATTAGACTGTACTAGACCGTGTTAATCTGATTATATAACCTGACAAACTATAGCACACTGGATTTAACTCCGTGATCAATATAGCGACTGTCACTGTTCGTCCTCCTGAGCACCAGAGGGCAGCAGCGACCCGAGGCGACGCTGCTCTACAGCCGTTAAAACAGCTGTAAAGCAGCTGCTTTAACGGCTGCAGTTCCTCGAGGGGCCAAACGAGCAGGTTAGGAAAAGAGTTCAGTTAGCTCACTCAGAAACACGTTTAAAGAGCGGAATCCCGGATTACAAGAGCAAGTTTTCATTCTAGTCTGCACTAACACGAGAATGTAACTGTGGTTCTGGTAGGAGCCAATATTTAAACATAACGTCGTGCAAATAGTCATAAAAGATGAACATGAGCATGAAGATAAGCATGGACCTGTTTAGGACTTTTCTATTTAATGCCGTTGTAGGACGAACAGGTTGCGAAAAAGCTAAACATTATCACAGGAAGACATGATGGAGATCTGTATTTAAAGGGCCAGTTCACAGCAACCTGTTGGTCCCATCAACAGGTGGAGAACATCCAGACACTCTTGATCAGAGCGTCTCTGGCCTATTGCGTAAAAATAACCACACATGTTGAAAAGGAAAACCTCAGACACAGACGGCAAAGAGAAGGACCCAGTTGCTGCCTCCACCAGCGCTCTCAATTTGACAAGATAATGCATTTAAAGATGCAAAAGCGAATGAAGTTCAATATTTGACATGAGAGTTTGCTAGGGTCAAACAGTGCTGTCTGCCTGCACTGTGTGATCCTAATCCACTGAGACCCTTCATCTGTGTGTGTGTGTGTGTGTGTGTGTGTGTGTGTGTGTGTGTGTGTGTGTGTGTGTGTGTGTGTGTGTGTGTGTGTGTGTGTGTGTGTACTCAGGTGTACATTGGGGAGCTTCCCCAGGACTTCCTGCGGATCACTCCCACCCAGCAGCAGCAGCAGGTGCAGATGGACGCGCAGGCAGCTCGGCAGCTGCAGTACGGAGGCTCCATCGGTACCGTGGGACGCCTCAGCATCACCGTGGTCCAGGTGAGCAGAGTGCTCTCAGCTGTTTCGGGGTTAGGGTTACAGGGTGACATGACCCAATGCGTCCGTTCAAACTGTGTCGGCCGTTTCGTCTTGTGTTTCAATGCCGGTCCTGAAAAATATGAAATAGTGACAGAAAATGAGAAAAATTGGTCTCATGTCTTGGAAAAACCTAGGTTATCCTGGAAAATATTGCTTTTTTCTGCCCTGATAAAACAGATGGTCCAGAGGCTTTTTGTCCCACAGTCTGGGCATTAGTCATAATTTCTAATGATCTAAGCAATTATGTCATAGATCATATCCTGTGGGCGAGAGAGGAATAAACATGACACAATCTGGCTGAATGTGCAAAATAAAGGAACAAGTGGAGAAAGTGACACATCCCCAGCGTGGAAGGGAGAGAGGGCGGGAGGGTGTGTGTTTGTGTATGAGACAGCTTAGTGTGTCAGCCTCTAGCAGCTGTGAAAGTCCTGGACAGTGCTTGAAAATGATTTCAAAGGCCAGAGCACAGCCTCATTCCTGTGCGTTTCTCAAGGCCAAACTGGCTAAGAACTACGGCATGACGCGGATGGACCCGTACTGTCGGATCCGCCTGGGATACGCCGTCTACGAGACGCCGACCGCTCACAACGGAGCCAAGAACCCGCGCTGGAACAAGGTGATCCAGTGCACGGTGCCGCCCGGCGTCGACTCCTTCTACCTGGAAATCTTCGACGAGGTGAGGAGGTCGCCGGGGATGGGGTAGAGATGAAGCTGCTCAACACCGTGCTCTTAGACTCACCCAGCCCCAGCCCTCAGGTCATCGTTGCGACTGGTGATTATGGAAACTATGGGATCTGCTTTTACTTGCTTGTTTTAGCGCACCCTTCACTGTCAAATTGCACTCGATCATAGATCACAGCCTGTTCATACCGTGTGCTGCTTCCTGCAATCAAAGCTGAGACGGTCATGTTTATCTGTCGATCCAGAGAGCGTTCTCCATGGACGACAGAATAGCCTGGACCCATGTGACCATCCCAGAGGGCCTGAGAGAGGGCCGCGTGGTGGACGAGTGGTTCAGCCTGAGCGGGCGCCAGGGAGACGACAAGGAGGGCATGATCAACCTGGTGATGTCCTTTGCTGTGAGTGCGGCCGCTCCTCGGCCTCCATCATGATCTCTTTCTTCAGCTGGGCTGAAGACGGATAGCTAGATCAGGGGCCTGTAGGTCACAGGCGTGTGGCTCTGTCTCTGCGTTGAGTCCGGGCCGTTCACCCTCTGCCTGGTCTCTGTCTCTCTGCCCAGTCTCTACCAGCGGGGATGATGACTCAGCCCGTCGTCCTGATGCCGTCTGTGTATCAGCAGGGGGTGGGATACGTACCCATAGCAGGTGAGTCTCTCTCTCTCTCTCTCTCTCTCTCTGTTACAGTCAGTCTTTTTCATTTCACTCATTGATGAAGAGAAGCTTATTGATTATCCTGTATTATTCACCCGGGGTGTGAATAATGTGTGTGACTTTATTTTGAACGGCTTTGTTTTGAACGACAACATTGCTAAAAGATTGCTAGCAAGGATTTTGAGCATTTAGGTGTTTCTTGTGCATTGCTAGGCGGAATTGAAACACACCTACAGGGTGTATTTGTTCTTTAGTTCTCCTCTGTTCATACTCTGGAGCTGTGCAGGAGCTCTCCTCACAATCCCATCAGAAAGCCACTTCAGTTTAGTTGAGTGTTTACTTCACCTCTGTCTTGCATTGTGTGTCGCCAGGAGTCCCTGCCGTCTACAACCAGGGCATGGTGCCCATGGCCATGCCTGCAGCCATGCCCCCGGTGGGGGCCCCGGGCCCTGTGTGCAGCGAGGAGGACCTGAAGGCGCTGCAGGACATGTTCCCCAACCTGGACAAGGAGGTGGTGCGCACCGTGCTGGACGCCCAGCAGGGCAACAAGGACGCTGCCATCAACTCGCTGCTGCTGATGGCCGAGGAGCTCTAACTGCAGAGCACAGGCTCGCAGTGGACCTGCCAACACACACACACACACACACACACACACACACACACACACACACACACACACACACACACACACACACACAACGTATATGCATGCACGCATAAAAGTCTGAAAACAAATTATCTTGCCTCATGGAGAGACACACATAAACACATGCAGCCATAGCAGCTTGGGGGCTGCAGAGATCTGTTTCCCTGTCTGGACTCCATGTTGGCCCGACACACACTTCTGTGTGTCCCTGCACACACACGCACGCACACACACACACACACACACACACACACACACACACACACACACACACACACACACACACACACACACACACAGACTACATCACTACATCCCCTCAGCACGGTAACTACAGAGTTCACCTCCGCTTCTACAGAGTCACCGTGCTTAGGATGAAACCATTGGAAATTCTCTCACAGCAGGATCGTCAAAGTAGAGACTGTAATTGAATATCGATCTGGCAGCAGTGACTTCTCCGTGTAAATCTTAACCGACCCGAATCATCATCTCTGACCCCTCCTCCTCCCTACCCCCCCCCCCCCGCGCTCGCTCCATCTTCTCTTCTATTGGTGGTGTTGTGAAACGTGTGTGGAGAACAAGTCTCTATTAACCGGCGACGAACCACTCCTGTTCCGTGTGTAGCCGTGAAGTGTTTAGTGCACTCGAAATCTGATAAATTATTGTGGATGTATTGATAATATATAGGCTTCTACATGTCGATGAGCGAAACGACCAGGAAGTGAGGAGGAAATGCGGCGGAGCAAGGACGCCAAGACGCACTTTAGATGAAATGCAGTGTGAGCGTGTGGAGAGTGAGAGTTGGGGGATGTGTGGCAGCTCTGCCTGCGGAGCTCTGCGAGACCAAAATGCCTCGTCCTGGCTGTGCACGCAGTAACGCGGGGAAACCCGATCACAACCTGAACACAGCCATTCAGACACTTTAATAGCCGGCGCCTTAGTCGATCCGCGATGAAATGTCCTGACCTGTTGCTGGAGCGCCACCACGTGATGGAACGAGGAAGTGCTCCCGTGCTCAGTAGTTCAGTGTGATAGACCTCAGTTAGTGGACTCCGTCGTTTTTCTAGTCCCTAAAGCTCCCCCCCCCCCCCCCCCCCCCCCCGACACCCGAGGGGCTTTCCAGGTTGTTGTCGATGTGCTGTCTGCCAAAGGTTGTTGCATTTAAGAGATGTCGTCTGATAGTTTGTGACTTTTCACCTGTGATTCCCGAAACTACTGCAGTTGAGATTCTTAAAAAAAAAAAAAAGTCATTTTCCTCTGTCATGTGATTCTCTTGTTTCCTGCCGCTCAGCATCCACATGTTCTGACACATTGGTCTTAAATTGATTAAAAATCCTGTTTCAAACTACAAAACCAGTGAACCTCTCCAAGGGATCAATAAAGTTTCTGTGTGTCTGTCTGTCCAAAGGATGTGATGGTTCCCGGGTTTTCACGAAAGCCTGAAGCTGCGTCACAGCACAGTTTTTTTGCTAAATAAAAGGGATATTTCTGAAATGTCCATGAAGAACAATTGCAACTTGTATATGTTCCCACTGAACGGTGTTTTGTGCATGAGCTTAAGTGTTTACTCACATTATCCCTTAATTTTTATAAAATCTCGTCCTGTAAGGATGGATGTCCATGACATGGTTGTAATAGATGTTTTGATTAGATTTAGATTTTTAGCCATCTGACCTTATACTCCATGGCATCTTTTCAGAAAATAACTGGTTATGTGAGCCCCTGTTGACTGTCATGTTGTGATGATGTTGAAATGTGGGGGAAAAAAATCACACTTTTGCCATAAACTCTTTAAATAAGACATCTGAAGATTTTTTGAGCTACTTGAAAGGTTTTTTTGACATTTAAATGTTAACATCACCCGTTTTTTTATTGCGGGATTTAGGTTTTGTGTATTTCAAGAGAGTCTGAGGTTTTGAACTTGCTGCGAGCCCCCTCACACCTGTGGTCTGACATGAAATAGTGTTTTTGGTGTCATTGACCGTTCCCCTGGAATCGGCGGATGCGGAAATATCACAGACACAGACATATATAATGCAGAAACACAACTTTAATGTCTACGAGGAAAAGCTAGAGCGGAAGGGTTTACAGGACAGGTTGCGGTGACACTGACGAAGTGCACGCGGACATAAATAAAAGCAGACAGATGAGGAGGTCGACGGGTCGGCGTGTCGGGCTCGGGCCGGGCGTCTGGCGGACGGGGCCCGCTCAGCGCCTCCTGCGGCGCTGCGCCCTCTGCTCCTCGCACTCGGCTCTGGTGCACGTGCAGGACTCCACCACCGTGTACGTGTGCGCCACCTTGGTGCCGTCCTCGCAGGTCAGCTCCACCTGCCTCTGGCTGACGGCGCCCTCACGGCAACACTCGCACTGGCGCATCATGCCGTTGGCCGCCGCCGAATACCTGACAGAGACAGAGGAGGGAGAACAGCCCGGTCAGGACGGAGGGGGAGCGGGAGGCGTGGACCACCGCGCGTCGACTGTCTACAGGAGCGAAGCAGCCCCGAAGGGCTGGTCCTTGGATCGCCCCTGACGTGGAGGCGCAAACCTTTTGAAATGTTGCACACTACGCGACTTTCTGCCGCCACAGGCCACTATTATAGACCTGACAAGCATAGATTCAGTCTATGTTCGCGACTCAGCGAGGTTGCCGTTAGTCGGGGGGCTGGACAACAAACTGTCAATCATGGCTATAGAAGCGCGCGTGAGATTCTTTTTTTTTCAGACAGGGGACAAGAAAAAGAAAAATATATATATATTGTAGAGCCTTCTTTAGTCTGGTGAGGAGAACATATGGACTGCAAAATCATTAACTCACTGTGTGAAAAGAGATGCTTGAATATCAGACACTTTCCTAATCGTCTTAATTGGTAAAGACAACTACCGATTAAGCTTTAGCTCATTTCATCGATCAGTCTCTTAAGTGGAAGCAGCCGTCAACATCTCTCTCTCTCTCTCTCTCTCTCTGCCTTTCTCTTTCAT
Organism: Karalla daura; assembly: GCA_029224185.1. Classification (NCBI taxonomy): domain Eukaryota; kingdom Metazoa; phylum Chordata; class Actinopteri; order Chaetodontiformes; family Leiognathidae; genus Karalla; species Karalla daura. The sequence goes on along the minus strand of CM055190.1, from coordinate 23,272,130 downwards.
CCTATTGTCAAGAATCGTGTTGGAGGGTATGTCACACCTGGCGCTGTTCTAACATGCCAGACTTTTCGTCGAGGTGTCAGGGTAAGTTATGGCACACTGCGGGACAATTCGTTCTTAGTAATGCTCATGAATCGTTTGTGCTTAAGATTAGGCTGAAATCGTGTGGCGTCCACCAGGCGATAGAGAAAATTTTGTTCCCTCCCCCATCCACACATATTCCGCCAATTTATTTTTTAGCAAACTGCTCATGTGACGTTGTCATATCCAGTGACATACACGTAAGAAGAATGTTACACTTTTGCAATAGGCAAAACCATGTTTTTGTGATGTTTTAGAGGTTTTTCGACAGGTATTTCCCTTTCCACTTTTAGGTCTTGTGCATTCCTATGGATCATGGAAACAGATTCAGAGAGGAGAGATATATAATGTATTTATATAGGCCCTCATTTGTCAAGAGTGCACTCGGCAGAGCTACTGATGAACAGTAGGAATATTCTTATCCAAATCATATTTATATCTTCTAACCTTTGTTTGCACTTCATTGCATTGCCATCACCATCATCTCTAGTTATAAAACAAACCACAGAATGACAAAACCTTACTTAAACACTTAATCAGACTCACATGGATGAGCTGCCACACTTCCCAATGCACGATGTCAGGTTTACCAGTGGGCTCTTGCAGCCTCCGACCTCGATCACCGTCATGTTGCTCTCCTTCTTACACTCACTGCGCGGTTTACCTGCAACACATGGCAACAGTCAGGCTCACAGCAACAACAATGTGCAGGACTTATTTATTTATTTGACCGTGACATCACAAGCGTACATTCTTTGCAGCATCCATTTGCGTGGGTCGTCTCGGTTCCCTGAAGGAGTAAAGAGAATCAGGCGCTGTATTAAGCTTTGGGAATATTTGGTGATACAGGGAGGAGGAGAGAAGGTTATACTCACAGGTTCACACTCTGAGGCATTGAAATGAGGACAGGTGATGGTTTTCTCCTGGATGACAGGCTTTGCATTGATCTCCACGCAGGTGTAGTGCACACATTTATCATCAGGAGAGACGTAGGTGGTGTTGACCTGCACCAAAATCACCCAGAAATACTCATGAAAAGGTCTCCAGACCATCACAGACACACACATGCTTCTAACAAATTCATACATTTGTAAAACAGTTCTTGCAACAGCGTGCATCTCTTTTTCTATCATTGCCCATTGAAAATTTTAATGAATCAGCTGTAGTGCTGACCTCAATGATCTGTGTTGTGTTGTCAGGGGCAATGAAAATGCATTTCTTCTGGACACATTCTCCACAGCAGTCGTCGGCTTTCGGGACATATTCATAACCCTGTGGACAGAGAGAGAGAGAGAGAGAGAGAGAGAGAGAGAGAGAGAGAGAGACAGAGAGAAAGCAAGCAAATGAATAAAATATAAATCTTCACAAGAAAATGCTGCATCATGTTTCACCCCATGTTTCCATCCTCATATGTTACTGAAAATAAATGATCTGTATAAACTGGAATGTTCTGAAAGGCTGTACATTTGGGGTGAGTGGAATTTTCTGCTAACAGAGAGAAGTTAAGAGAAAGATTGATGTAAATGGTCCGTGGGGGTGTGTGTTTGTACCGGGGAGGTGCTTACCTCATCGCAGGTTTCGTCGCAGGTAATGTTCTTGCACATCATCTTGTTTAGCCCAGTGATGGGATCAGTGATGTTGGTACACCAGCACTCTTTGCACTTGTAGTATGTTCTTGAATTCAGTTCTGTTATCTCTTCTTCTTCTTCTTCTTCTTCTTCTTCTTCTTCTTCACTAGTCGATTTGGTTGTTGTTTGTTGTCCTGATGGTGCTTTTGTTGTTGTTGTTGTTGTCGATGATGATGACGATGATGGTCCATTTGATTCTTCTGAGGGACCATTTTCTCCTGGCTCAGATGTTGCTTTTGTTATTGGTGCTTTTGTTGTTGTTGTAGTGGTTGATGATGATGATGATGGTCCATTTGATTCTCCTGAGGGGCCGTTTTCTTCTGGTTCTGATGTTGCTTTTGTTGTTAATGATGATGATGATGGTCCACTTGGTTCTCCTGAGGCACCACTTGGAGATGGCCCTGATGTTGCTTTTGTTTCTCTTTTCGTTGTTGTTGTTGATAATAATCCACCTGATGGTCCCGAGGGGCCGTTTTCTTCTGGTCCCGATGTTGCTTTTGTTGTTAGTGATGAAGAAGAAGATGATGGTCCATTTGATTCTCCCAAGGGGCCTGATGGGGTTTTGATTGTTGTTGTTGTTGAGGATGATGATGATGATGGTCCACTTGATTCTCCTGAGGGGCCTGATGGTGCTTTGGTTGTCGATGATGATGATTGTCCACTTGATTCTCCTGAGGGGCCTGATGGTGCTTTGGTTGTCAATGATGATTGTCCACTTGATTCTCCTGAGGGGCCTGATGGTGCTTTGGTTGTTGATGATGATGATTGTCCACTTGATTCTCCTGAGGGGCCTGATGGTGCTTTGGTTGTCGATGATGGTGATTGTCCACTTGATTCTCCTGAGGGCCCTGATGGTGCTTTGGTTGTTGATGATGATGGTCCACTTGGTTGTTCTGAAGGACCATTTGTTTTAGGCTCTGATGTTGCTTTTGTTTCAGTTTTCGTTGATGTTGTTGTCAATGATGAAGATGGCCCACCAGATGGTCCTGAGGGACCATTTTCTTCTGGCCCTGATGTTGCTTTTGTTGTTAGTGATGATGAAGATGATGATGATGGTCCATTTGATTCTCCTGAGGGGCCTGATGGTGCTTTTGTTGTTGTTGTTGACGAGGATGATGATGATGATGGTCCATTTGATTCTTCTGAGGGGCCTGATGGTGCTTTTGTTGTTGTCGTTTTTGTTGATGGTGAGGATGATGGTCCACCTGCTTCTCCTGCGGGGCCTGATGGCGCTGCTGTTGTTAATGAGGAAGATGGTCCACCTGCTTCTCCTGAGGGGCCTGATGGCGCTGCTGTTGTTAATGAGGAAGATGGTCCACCTGCTTCTCCTGAGGGGCCTGATGGTGCTGCTGTTGTTAATGAGGACGATGGTCCACTTGATTCTCCTGAGGGGCCTGATGGTGCTTTTGTTGTTAATGAGGACGATGGTCCACTTGATTCTCCTGAGGGGCCCGATGGTGCTGCTGTTGTCGATGAGGATGATGGTCCACTTGATTCTCCTGAGGGGCCTGATGGTGCTTTTTCTGTTGATGAGGATGATGGTCCACTTGGTTGTTCAGAAGCGCCATTCAGTCCTGGCTCTGATGTTGCCTTTGTTGTGAATTTTGGTGCTGTTGTTGACGATGTTTTTGTTGAGGATGATGATGGTCCACTTGGTTGTTCTGAGGCGCCATTGACTCCTGGCTCAGACGTTGCCCTTGTGGTTACCTCCACTACTGGTGATGCCGATGTTTCAGATGTGGGTGCGTTTAATGGTGGCTCTGAGGTTCCTGATGTTCCAGAGGTTGGTATCTTGGATCCAGGCTACAAGACAAAATGAATCAACATTTTGATCTCATTACACTGACCCTCAGTTTTCTACAATGGCTCTCACCCTCACACCACCGTTCAGCTGTTCTGGATAAAAGGTACTAGAAACCTACATCTCCTTCAGGTCACAATTTATTTTTATTTATGATGAATATGTGTGAATGAAAAATGAAAAATGTAATGGATCAGATGTCTCCATCTGACTCTGCTGTTCATTATAGCTCCAGCAGAGGCCACTGTCCCGCCAATTATCTCACTCAGTTATCAGGCAGAGGCTTGCTTTTAGTGTTGTGAAGCTCATTACTTTTTGTAGCCATTGAACCTAATCAATCTGCCAGTGTTTGCAGCAAATGATCTGGAGTTTAGATTGTGCTCTTACCTTGTACTCATCCATCTCATAGACACACACTCCTTTAGGCACTGCAGACATAAAAACAGGAGTCGTTTAGATTGAAGTTGACAACATATATGACATATATATAGAAGTGCAGAAACCATGATTATTTATGTCTAAACTGGATGTCACACAAATGTTGATGCTGATTTTTTAGTTCATAACCATATATATCCTCTATAAATCCTGAAAAAAATGTTTCAAAATGTTTCTAATCTAAGAAGAAAATCAAGTTAGTCTTAAATTCTTTGAATGAAAATTCCTGATGTATTAAAACCCATTAAATACTATTGATTCAGTCACAGCAAATACCCATGTTAATATTATGTTAATAACACATGACACTATCAAACATTAGTAGGTGAATTAGTAGGTGAACTTTTTATTTTTTTAATTACTTGAACAATGTTTCCCGACAAGTATATGTAAAGCTTTGTTGAGATATCAAGCCTTCAGAACCACATATGCATGTTTAAGTTGTTGTGTTCCAGTGTGCAGCAACAAACCTTTTGCCGTACAAGTTTGATCAGAGAATGATTCCACGCTGATGGACTAGAGTCACTTACCACATTCGTAGGACTGACAGCAGACACCGTTGGTGACATTGGGTTTGAACCCCAGAGGACAGTCGGTGGGAGTTGGACACAGGTTGACATTGCATTCTGTCGGGGTAAAAATGTCATCATGGTCAGCGGACTGTAGGTGACAGAGGAGATCTGTCTCCGATAACAGTAATGTAAAGAACAATGACAGCTGCTGTGGAGACCGGTTCACTCATTGTACTCGTTGATGCTTTTCTGTTGTGTAGTGACTGCGATAATCCCCACTGTTTCCCCACAGTGGGACTAATGAATACCCTTTTTCTCTTGTCTATAAATGCTCAGAATTTATCAAATAACCAAGTTATATTCTGCTCCTTCTTAATTTATCTCCATTTCTTCCATCTCAGTATTATGCAACAGTTAATTACTCTTTGTCTGCTTGTATCGGGTGAGGAGCCTGACAGTAAACACACTCTCATACACGCATTCATCACCTATAATACTCAGAATATTGATGCAGTTGTTTGGAAGGCTATGAATTAGATGTGGGGCTGCTCAGAATACACCTACTAGTAGGTATATCTACTAATTCATCCTAAGTGGGACCTAGAATGTTTGAATAGAGTATTTCTCTAAGTACAGAAGGTATGGTCAAACACTACTTTTATTAGAAACGCCTCTGCTGCATGCGATCTTTCATTCTAGATCACCTTTAACATCCAAATGGATCTGTGTTGGATAACTACACACAACAACACATCTGGTTGTGTGCCGCTACAACTGACCGCATGTGTATTCCTGGCAGCAGCCGACGGTCTTGTTGACCAGCTCTTGGCCCGGCTCGGTGCAGTTGGGTGTGACCACTGTAGGGCAGGGGGTAGGCTGGCACTGAACGCTCATTGAGTCCTCGTCACACTTACAAGTGTCACAGCCACTCTGCCAGGAGTCACCAGGCTGATACAGAGACAGGGACAATGTTACTCACATACTGCTCAGTCTTTGTGGGTCGACGTGACTAAAGACAGACGCAGAGGTCTCACCTGTTTGGGTTTCCCATCTGGTCCAACACATTCTGAAATACAAGCATAGGTGTTTGAGGATTTTACGGAAAATGTTCCATGAACAGTTTAAAAAAAGATTAATTCATGATCTCCTCTTACCACAAGTTTTGACACACTCGTCATGGACGGTGTTGAACAGGGTGGTGCCTTCAGGACAGAAGCAGCCCTCCTTGGTGGAGTTGCCGGATGATTCACTTCCTGCCCCAAACTTGTTGTTGTATCTGAGACCAGAAATGTCCCCACTGATTATTATAGTGTTAAGAAACTAGATGTTTTGAGGAACTGACATACAACCTGGAAATGTTAATGACACCCATTTACAGAGCCAATTAGCTTAATTCAATGTTCCTGGAAGTACATCAGTCTGAATGAACTGAATATTTAATGTTGCTGGAACATCAACATAAGATATTGTTTAATGAGATAAGACTGTGTCTTTCTCCTCAAACCCATTAAAAGTTGTCTCTTCAAATGATTCAGTAAATCTCAGGTGACTCAGAAACCATTGCAATTTCACTGATACATCACCTGCTACTGCATGTAGGCTCTACTTCGGGGCCACAGGCCTTGTATACTTTATCACTTGGACACTTGTGCTCTGAAACAGAAAAACATTTTAATCCACATGTATAAAATCACATTTCTGTCACAAATGTAGCATCTACACTGGATGGAGCACTCACCACACAGCCCATTGGTTGCATTCCTCCAGTCGATACAGACTCCTGCTTTGGAGCACTCCATCGCGTAGCTTTCCAAGGTGGAGCAATCACAACTGTCAGACTCGCATGTTTTCACAAATCCTTCTGGAGGTATGACGGCATTGCATGGTTCAAATACACTAGAGGGAAAAAACGAGAATGATTACCATGATTACTAGAACATTTTGGATACAAGAAAATCATGTGCTTTTTATCAATAAATGTCTCTATTCACCATTGAACCAATTACCATTCATATCTTAAGCATAGCATTGAATTTGGTCAGAATATGTCACATCAGGGCACGTAAATGGAAACAGTTCGGTGATAGTCGTTCCCTTCTTACCTGCTTGTCAGGAGTTCACAGAGGGGATATTCACATGCAGGTGGGGTGGGAGTTGGGGTTGGAGGTGGTGGTTTACAGGATGGATCTACAATCCACTCTCCAGCTGTGATCGAGCAGTTTCCCACCTGGCCATTTGGAGAACGGCAATCATTTGTCTCAGAGTTGTCGCAGGTCCCTGGAAAAAGAAAAGGCTGTTAAAAAGTCTGCACTTGCAGTTAATGTTAAAACACATATTTCAACAATTTGTCTTTTTTAAAACATATAAAATAACATTTGTTCAACATTATATTTAATCCACTGGAATATAACCTATAGCCAAATCATTTTTCACACAGTCTAATCTTGAGCTCACCGCATTGTCCCTCAGTGTTCCCTTCGAAGAGTGAGGAAGGAATGTCAACTCTGATTGATGAGGTACCAAAGACCACTTCTGTGTTGATTTCTGCTATCTTCAGAGTGATGCTCATGTCTGAACTGGTCAAACGCAGTGCAGAATTGTTGAAGGCAGGATAGATACGTCTTTTATTCAAATACACCTATAAGGTAAGACAGAGCACATCAGAAATTCCACCAATATAAGCAGCACAAACTTTTTGGTGTGCTGTTTTCATTGACACATCTAATCAACACTGAAACCTGAAACCAAATTGCTTACCTCATTGGCTGGTGTTCCTGAAACTTTTCTCCAACTCAAAACTACATCGAAGGACTTGTAGATAACATTGAGAGCTTGTGTGCAGATTGTGTTGTCACAGTCACCTTTGGTTACTGTGATAGTCAGGTTATATTTTGGTTTTATCTCTTTGACGAGGTAGTAAGAGCAGTTTTCGTTGAAATTGTATGTTTCCCCATCAAAAGTCAAGTAGTGGGATTCACCCCAGAGCTTGCATACACCTGCAAGGGAAGGATAAGCAGAGACATGCATGGAAATGACAAGAACTAGAGCAAGCAGAAAACTAATAATTTCCACTAATATGGTTACAATCATATAGTTTATTATCAGTCAAGGTGTGGTACAGAGGACCTTAAGTGGTTATAATGCAGAAGATGATCAGGAGATGGCCTGATTTTTGTTCATTTGTTTTGTTTTGTTAATGTATGTGTCCAGTGATTCCACATTTTGACCATTTGTTTTGAACTATTTTTACCCACTCTAATATATTTCAACAAAAATCCTGAATGAAAGGATTAATATTTGGTTTACAAATTTTGAGTCAATCCCTATAGCCCTCTATACACTTGACATGCTTTGCCTTTTCTTTTTGGCTTTAGTCAAGCTCCAGTCAGAATAAGAGAGGTCAATAACAGTGATGCTCGACACTGTGGTTGGATTTAGGCAAGACATGGTTAAGACTGAAACAACTGCTCATTTACTGCACTTTAATAACGACATTTTTCTTTTGCTTCTATCACACTCAGCCCTGCTTGTGCTGACACAAAAGAATAAATATGGTATTAAAAAGTTGGATTTTCAACTTACACTGGCAATCATGAGTGGGGCAGCATTCATCTTCTTCAGAAACCTTGATGGGTGGGTATCCATTGACACAGATGGGTTGTGCTGTGGGACAGGTAGGAGGTATCTCTGTGACCACGCCATTGATACAAGTGGCGTTGGTGCAGTTGTCCACCATCCAGGACTCTCCATTCTGGGTGATGACAAAAAGCAAAAAGCTGTCTAGAATGTTTTTTTAAACATAATTTTGTTTGTCATGAAAGTAGAAGAAGCCTTAAAATTACTTTGTGAAAAAAAACCCAAGGAATATAGTGTAATAGTAATATAATCAGTCGTGACCCATCACTAGGGGCAAGTGGGGCACAATCCCACCAGTCGTGACCAGAAGAAAAATGTGCAAACAAGTTTAGTTATTACTAACTCTCAGTGGTTATTTTGTGTGATTTACTATCTACAGTACGAATAGCATACTTCCAAATAGTTTATAATTTGTGCTATGATTTCAGTTCATAGTTCAGTTCAGTTTATTTGTTCTGATAATTGGAACTGCATTGGAGCCCAGTTCTCCGTTCATGAGACAGGGGCAAATGAAAAGTGTTGCTGATTCAATAATCAACTGAATCGGCAGTGAAACAGGAGACTCTGGCAACACAAGGCAGGCAAAGAAAAAAGAAAAAATGATGCAAAAGAAAAAAATGATGCATGAATATCAACACTGGATCCATAACAATCCCCGGCTACAAATGAAATTAAGTCGTTTGATTCATTCTCACAATAATTAAATAAGATTGGTATCACACCTTTCGAGGCGGATCCTCTTTGATGCAGTCCAGGGTAGTGGTGGATGGGGTTGTAAATGGAGTGGATGTTGTAAAAGCGGTAGTAGTGGGAGATGCTGAGCTTGAAGTTGAGGCAGTGGTGGTTGTGCTTGATGGCAGTGTGGTGGGACATGGACCATTTTTTACCTCCACTTGACAGGATGCATTACAAAATGCAGTATAGCACCAACCAAGGTTATCAGTGACATCGTAGACTGTTTCACCTGTAAAAGAAAAGGAGGTATAATTTTGATACAGCAATTGCAGAGACATTCTGAATTCAACTATGAAAATAAAGTTTGGCATTTGTGAAAACAGCAGGCCAACTGTAATGTGAGAGCCTCTCAGGTGAGGGCCACTACATTAAGGTCATATTATTCAGATAATAAACAAATATGAAGGAACTGAACATTATAAAAGAAAGATTATACAGTCAAAGTTACACAGCATGTGTTAATTAAATGTGTCATAAGTCATGATGGAGCAAAAATGGTATCACATACCTGGTTGGATTACGGTTCCATTGACAATGCAGACGCATTGTGTAGTAGATGGGGAAAACTGTGGTGATGTTGATATAACCGTGGTGCTTGCAGTTCCAGAAGTGGATGGACTAGTTGTATAAATATTGGTGGTGCCTGGAAGTGTCTGAGTGGCAGGCTCAACCTGAGTGGTCTCAGTTATGTTCGAAATGCTTGGTTTTTGTGTGACAGTTGTCAGACTTCCAGTGACAACACCTTCTGTTGTTGATGCAGATGTTGAAGCTGTAACTGGGCTAGTAGTACCCGTAGGTGGTTTTGTGGTCTCACCAGGTACAGTTGTTTCTCTAGGTGTAGTTGTTTCCTCAGGTGTAATTCCTTTTGTGGTTGAGGGAGGCAATGGAGTAATTGTGGTAGAAACTGAAGGTGTTGTCACTTGGCCAGATGTGGTGGAACCTGGAACTTGAGTTGTAGTTTCAACAGGTCCGGTTGTGGAAGCTGTAACTGGACCAGTCGTCTCCGTTGGTGGCTTTGTGGTCTGACCGGTAACAGTTGTTCCTCCAGGTGAAGTTGTTTCCCCAGGTGCAAGTGTGGTACCCTTCGTGGTTGAGGGAGGCAACTGAGTGGTTGTGGTAGAAACTGAAGGTGTTGTCACTTGGCCAGATGTGGTGGAACCTGGAATTTGAGTTGTAGTTTCAACAGGTCCGGTTGTGGAAACTGTAACTGGACCAGTTGTTTCTGTTGGTGGTTTTGTGGTCTGACCAGTTACAGTTGTTCCTCCAGGTGAAGTTGTTTCCCCAGGTGCAAGTGTTGTTCCTTTCGTGGTTGAGGGGGGCAACTGAGTGGTTGTGGTTGAAACTGAAGGTGTTGTCACTTGGCCAGATGTGGTGGAACCTGGAACTTGAGTTGTAGTTTCAACAGGTGCGGTTGTGGAAGCTGTAACTGGACCAGTGGTTTCTGTTGGTGGTTTTGTTGTCTGACCAGATACAGTTGTTCCTCCAGGTGAAGTTGTTTCCACAGGTGCAAGTGTGGTTCCTTTCGTGGTTGAGGGAGGCAACTGAGTGGTTGTGGTAGAAATTGAAGGTGTTGTCACTTGGCCAGATGTGGTGGAACCTGGAACTTGAGTTGTAGTTTCAACAGGTCTGGTTGTGGAAGCTGTAACTGGACCAGTTGTTTCCGTTGGTGGCTTTGTGGTCTGACCGGTAACAGTTGTTCCTCCAGGTGAAGTTGTTTCCCCAGGTGCAAGTGTGGTTCCTTTCGTAGTTGAAGGAGGCAACTGAGTTGTTGTGGTAGAAACTGAAGGTGTTGTCACTTGGCCAGATGTGGTGGAACCTGGAACTTGAGTTGTAGTTTCAACAGGTCCGGTTGTGGAAGCTGTAACTGGACCAGTTGTTTCTGTTGGTGGTTTTGTGGTCTGACCGGTTACAGTTGTTCCTCCAGGTGAAGTTGTTTCCCCAGGTGCAAGTGTGGTTCCTTTCGTGGTTGAGGGAGGCAACTGAGTGGTTGTGGTGGAAACTGAAGGTGTTGTCACTTGGCCAGATGTGGTGGAACCTGGAACTTGAGTTGTAGTTTCAACAGGTGCGGTTGTGGAAGCTGTAACTGGACCAGTTGTTTCTGTTGGTGGTTTTGTGGTCTGACCAGTAACAGTTGTTCCTCCAGGTGAAGTTGTTTCCCCAGGTGCAAGTGTGGTTCCTTTCGTGGTTGAGGGAGGCAACTGAGTGGTTGTGGTAGAAACTGAAGGTGTTGTCACTTGGCCAGATGTGGTGGAACCTGGAACTTGAGTTGTAGTTTCAACAGGTCCGGTTGTGGAAGCTGTAACTGGACCAGTTGTTTCTGTTGGTGGTTTTGTGGTCTGACCGGTTACAGTTGTTCCTCCAGGTGAAGTTGTTTCCCCAGGTGCAAGTGTGGTTCCTTTCGTGGTTGAAGGAGGCAACTGAGTGGTTGTGGTAGAAACTGAAGGTGTTGTCACTTGGCCAGATGTGGTGGAACCTGGAACTTGAGTTGTAGTTTCAACAGGTGCGGTTGTGGAAGCTGTAACTGGACCAGTTGTTTCTGTTGGTGGTTTTGTGGTCTGACCAGTTACAGTTGTTCCTCCAGGTGAAGTTGTTTCCCCAGGTGCAAGTGTGGTTCCTTTCGTGGTTGAGGGGGGCAACTGAGTGGTTGTGGTAGAAACTGAAGGTGTTGTCACTTGGCCAGATGTGGTGGAACCTGGAACTTGAGTTGTAGTTTCAACAGGTCCGGTTGTGGAAGCTGTAACTGGACCAGTTGTTTCCGTTGGTGGCTTTGTGGTCTGACCAGTTACAGTTGTTCCTCCAGGTGAAGTTGTTTCCCCAGGTGCAAGTGTGGTTCCTTTCGTAGTTGAAGGAGGCATCTGAGTGGTTGTGGTTGAAACTGAAGGTGTTGTCACTTGGCCAGATGTGGTGGAACCTGGAACTTGAGTTGTAGTTTCAACAGGTCCGGTTGTGGAAGCTGTAACTGGACCAGTGGTTTCTGTTGGTGGTTTTGTGGTCTGACCAGATACAGTTGTTCCTCCAGGTGAAGTTGTTTCCCCAGGTGCAAGTGTGGTTCCTTTCGTGGTTGAGGGAGGCAACTGAGTGGTTGTGGTAGAAACTGAAGGTGTTGTCACTTGGACAGATGTGGTGGAACCTGGAACTTGAGTTGTAGTTTCAACAGGTGCGGTTGTGGAAGCTGTAACTGGACCAGTTGTTTCCGTTGGTGACTTTGTGGTCTGACCGGTTACAGTTGTTCCTCCAGGTGAAGTTGTTTCCCCAGGTGCAAGTGTTGTTCCTTTCGTAGTTGAGGGAGGCATCTGAGTGGTTGTGGTAGAAACTGAAGGTGTTGTCACTTGGCCAGATGTGGTGGAACCTGGAACTTGAGTTGTAGTTTCAACAGGTCCGGTTGTGGAAGCTGTAACTGGACCAGTTGTTTCTGTTGGTGGTTTTGTGGTCTGACCGGTTACAGTTGTTCCTCCAGGTGAAGTTGTTTCCCCAGGTGCAAGTGTGGTTCCTTTTGTGGTTGAGGGAGGCAACTGAGTGGTTGTGGTAGAAACTGAAGGTGTTGTCACTTGGCCAGATGTGGTGGAACCTGGAACTTGAGTTGTAGTTTCAACAGGTCCGGTTGTGGAAGCTGTAACTGGACCAGTTGTTTCTGTTGGTGGTTTTGTGGTCTGACCAGTTACAGTTGTTCCTCCAGGTGAAGTTGTTTCCCCAGGTGCAAGTGTGGTTCCTTTCGTGGTTGAGGGGGGCAACTGAGTGGTTGTGGTAGAAACTGAAGGTGTTGTCACTTGGCCAGATGTGGTGGAACCTGGAACTTGAGTTGTAGTTTCAACAGGTGCGGTTGTGGAAGCTGTAACTGGACCAGTTGTTTCTGTTGGTGGTTTTGTGGTCTGACCAGTTACAGTTGTTCCTCCAGGTGAAGTTGTTTCCCCAGGTGCAAGTGTGGTTCCTTTCGTGGTTGAAGGAGGCGTCTGAGTGGTTGTGGTAGAAACTGAAGGTGTTGTCACTTGGCCAGATGTGGTGGAACCTGGAACTTGAGTTGTAGTTTCAACAGGCCCGGTTGTGGAAGCTGTAACTGGACCTGTTGTCTCCGTTGGTGGCTTTGTGGTCTGACCGGTTACAGTTGTTCCTCCAGGTGAAGTTGTTTCCCCAGGTGCAATTGTGGTTCCTTTCGTGGTTGAGGGAGGCAACTGAGTGGTTGTGGTAGAAACTGAAGGTGTTGTCACTTGGCCAGATGTGGTGGAACCTGGAACTTGAGTTGTAGTTTCAACAGGTGCGGTTGTGGAAGCTGTAACTGGACCAGTGGTTTCTGTTGGTGGTTTTGTGGTCTGACCGGTTACAGTTGTTCCTCCAGGTGAAGTTGTTTCCCCAGGTGCAAGTGTGGTTCCTTTCGTAGTTGAAGGAGGCATCTGAGTGGTTGTGGTTGAAACTGAAGGTGTTGTCACTTGGCCAGATGTGGTGGAACCTGGAACTTGAGTTGTAGTTTCAACAGGTGCGGTTGTGGAAGCTGTAACTGGACCAGTTGTTTCTGTTGGTGGTTTTGTGGTCTGACCGGTTACAGTTGTTCCTCCAGGTGAAGTTGTTTCCCCAGGTGCAAGTGTGGTTCCTTTCGTAGTTGAGGGAGGCAACTGAGTGGTTGTGGTCGAAACTGAAGGTGTTGTCACTTGGCCAGATGTTGTGGAACCTGGAACTTGAGTTGTAGTTTCAACAGGTCCGGTTGTGGAAGCTGTAACTGGACCAGTCGTCTCCGTTGGTGGCTTTGTGGTCTGACCGGTAACAGTTGTTCCTCCAGGTGAAGTTGTTTCCCCAGGTGCAAGTGTGGTTCCTTTCGTGGTTGAGGGAGGCAACTGAGTGGTTGTGGTAGAAACTGAAGGTGTTGTCACTTGGCCAGATGTGGTGGAACCTGGAACTTGAGTTGTAGTTTCAGCAGGTCCGGTTGTGGAAGCTGTAACTGGACCAGTTGTTTCTGTTGGTGGTTTTGTGGTCTGACCAGTTACAGTTGTTCCTCCAGGTGAAGTTGTTTCCCCAGGTGCAAGTGTGGTTCCTTTCGTGGTTGAGGGAGGCAACTGAGTGGTTGTGGTAGAAACTGAAGGTGTTGTCACTTGGCCAGATGTGGTGGAACCTGGAACTTGAGTTGTAGTTTCAACAGGTCCAGTTGTGGAAGCTGTAACTGGACCAGTTGTTTCTGTTGGTGGTTTTGTGGTCTGACCAGATACAGTTGTTCCTCCAGGTGAAGTTGTTTCCCCAGGTGCAAGTGTGGTTCCTTTCGTGGTTGAAGGAGGCATCTGAGTGGTTGTGGTAGAAACTGAAGGTGTTGTCACTTGGCCAGATGTGGTGGAACCTGGAACTTGAGTTGTAGTTTCAACAGGTGCGGTTGTGGAAGCTGTAACTGGACCAGTTGTTTCTGTTGGTGGTTTTGTGGTCTGACCAGTTACAGTTGTTCCTCCAGGTGAAGTTGTTTCCCCAGGTGCAAGTGTTGTTCCTTTCGTGGTTGAGGGAGGCAACTGAGTGGTTGTGGTAGAAACTGAAGGTGTTGTCACTTGGCCAGATGTGGTGGAACCTGGAACTTGAGTTGTAGTTTCAACAGGCCCGGTTGTGGAAGCTGTAACTGGACCTGTTGTCTCCGTTGGTGGCTTTGTGGTCTGACCGGTTACAGTTGTTCCTCCAGGTGAAGTTGTTTCCCCAGGTGCAATTGTGGTTCCTTTCGTGGTTGAGGGAGGCAACTGAGTGGTTGTGGTTGAAACTGAAGGTGTTGTCACTTGGCCAGATGTGGTGGAACCTGGAACTTGAGTTGTAGTTTCAACAGGTGCGGTTGTGGAAGCTGTAACTGGACCAGTGGTTTCTGTTGGTGGTTTTGTGGTCTGACCGGTTACAGTTGTTCCTCCAGGTGAAGTTGTTTCCCCAGGTGCAAGTGTGGTTCCTTTCGTGGTTGAGGGGGGCAACTGAGTGGTTGTGGTAGAAACTGATGGTGTTGTCACTTGGCCAGATGTGGTGGAACCTGGAACTTGAGTTGTAGTTTCAACAGGTGCAGTTGTGGAAGCTGTAACTGGACCAGTTGTTTCTGTTGGTGGTTTTGTGGTCTGACCAGTTACAGTTGTTCCTCCAGGTGAAGTTGTTTCCCCAGGTGCAAGTGTGGTTCCTTTCGTGGTTGAAGGAGGGAACTGAGTTGTTGTGGTAGAAACTGAAGGTGTTGTCACTTGGCCGGATGTGGTGGAACCTGGAACTTGAGTTGTAGTTTCAACAGGTCCGGTTGTGGAAACTGTAACTGGGCCAGTGGTTTCTGTTGGTGGCTTTGTGGTCTGACCGGTTGCAGTTGTTCCTCCAGGTGAAGTGGTTTCCCCAGGTGCAAGTGTGGTTCCTTTCGTGGTTGAGGGGGGCAACTGAGTGGTTGTGGTAGAAACTGATGGTGTTGTCACTTGGCCAGATGTGGTGGAACCTGGAACTTGAGTTGTAGTTTCAACAGGTGCGGTTGTGGAAGCTGTAACTGGACCAGTTGTTTCTGTTGGTGGCTTTGTGGTCTGACCGGTTACAGTTGTTCCTCCAGGTGAAGTTGTTTCCCCAGGTGCAAGTGTGGTTCCTTTCGTGGTTGAGGGAGGCAACTGAGTGGTTGTGGTAGAAACTGAAGGTGTTGTCACTTGGCCAGATGTGGTGGAACCTGGAACTTGAGTTGTAGTTTCAACAGGTGCGGTTGTGGAAACTGTAACTGGGCCAGTGGTTTCTTGTGGTGGTTTTGTGGTCTGACCAGTTACAGTTGTTCCTCCGGGTGAAGTTGTTTCCCCAGGTGCAAGTGTGGTTCCTTTCGTGGTTGAGGGGGGCAACTGAGTGGTTGTGGTAGAAACTGAAGGTGTTGTCACTTGGCCAGATGTGGTGGAACCTGGAACTTGAGTTGTAGTTTCAACAGGTGCGGTTGTGGAAGCTGTAACTGGACCAGTTGTTTCTGTTGGTGGCTTTGTGGTCTGACCAGTTACAGTTGTTCCTCCAGGTGAAGTTGTTTCCCCAGGTGCAAGTGTGGTTCCTTTCGTAGTTGAAGGAGGCAACTGAGTGGTTGTGGTCGAAACTGAAGGTGTTGTCACTTGGCCAGATGTTGTGGAACCTGGAACTTGAGTTGTAGTTTCAACAGGTCCGGTTGTGGAAACTGTAACTGGGCCAGTGGTTTCTTGTGGTGGTTTTGTGGTCTGACCAGTTACAGTTGTTCCTCCGGGTGAAGTTGTTTCCCCAGGTGCAAGTGTGGTTCCTTTCGTGGTTGAGGGGGGCAACTGAGTGGTTGTGGTAGAAACTGATGGTGTTGTCACTTGGCCAGATGTGGTGGAACCTGGAACTTGAGTTGTAGTTTCAACAGGTGCGGTTGTGGAAGCTGTAACTGGACCAGTTGTTTCTGTTGGTGGCTTTGTGGTCTGACCGGTTACAGTTGTTCCTCCAGGTGAAGTTGTTTCCCCAGGTGCAAGTGTGGTTCCTTTCGTGGTTGAGGGAGGCAACTGAGTGGTTGTGGTAGAAACTGAAGGTGTTGTCACTTGGCCAGATGTGGTGGAACCTGGAACTTGAGTTGTAGTTTCAACAGGTGCGGTTGTGGAAACTGTAACTGGGCCAGTTGTTTCTTGTGGTGGTTTTGTGGTCTGACCAGTTACAGTTGTTCCTCCGGGTGAAGTTGTTTCCCCAGGTGCAAGTGTGGTTCCTTTCGTGGTTGAGGGGGGCAACTGAGTGGTTGTGGTAGAAACTGAAGGTGTTGTCACTTGGCCAGATGTGGTGGAACCTGGAACTTGAGTTGTAGTTTCAACAGGTGCGGTTGTGGAAGCTGTAACTGGACCAGTTGTTTCTGTTGGTGGCTTTGTGGTCTGACCAGTTACAGTTGTTCCTCCAGGTGAAGTTGTTTCCCCAGGTGCAAGTGTGGTTCCTTTCGTAGTTGAAGGAGGCAACTGAGTGGTTGTGGTCGAAACTGAAGGTGTTGTCACTTGGCCAGATGTTGTGGAACCTGGAACTTGAGTTGTAGTTTCAACAGGTCCGGTTGTGGAAACTGTAACTGGGCCAGTGGTTTCTTGTGGTGGTTTTGTGGTCTGACCAGTTACAGTTGTTCCTCCGGGTGAAGTTGTTTCCCCAGGTGCAAGTGTGGTTCCTTTCGTGGTTGAGGGGGGCAACTGAGTGGTTGTGGTAGAAACTGATGGTGTTGTCACTTGGCCAGATGTGGTGGAACCTGGAACTTGAGTTGTAGTTTCAACAGGTGCGGTTGTGGAAGCTGTAACTGGACCAGTTGTTTCTGTTGGTGGCTTTGTGGTCTGACCGGTTACAGTTGTTCCTCCAGGTGAAGTTGTTTCCCCAGGTGCAAGTGTGGTTCCTTTCGTGGTTGAGGGAGGCAACTGAGTGGTTGTGGTAGAAACTGAAGGTGTTGTCACTTGGCCAGATGTGGTGGAACCTGGAACTTGAGTTGTAGTTTCAACAGGTGCGGTTGTGGAAACTGTAACTGGGCCAGTTGTTTCTTGTGGTGGTTTTGTGGTCTGACCAGTTACAGTTGTTCCTCCGGGTGAAGTTGTTTCCCCAGGTGCAAGTGTGGTTCCTTTCGTGGTTGAGGGAGGCAACTGAGTGGTTGTGGTAGAAACTGATGGTGTTGTCACTTGGCCAGATGTGGTGGAACCTGGAACTTGAGTTGTAGTTTCAACAGGTCCGGTTGTGGAAGCTGTAACTGGACCAGTTGTTTCTGTTGGTGGCTTTGTGGTCTGACCGGTAACAGTTGTTCCTCCAGGTGAAGTTGTTTCCCCAGGTGCAAGTGTTGTTCCTTTCGTGGTTGAGGGAGGCAACTGAGTGGTTGTGGTAGAAACTGAAGGTGTTGTCACTTGGCCAGATGTGGTGGAACCTGGAACTTGAGTTGTAGTTTCGACTGGTCCGGTTGTGGAAGCTGTAACTGGACCAGTTGTTTCTGTTGGTGGTTTTGTGGTCTGACCGGATACAGTTGTTCCTCCAGGTGAAGTTGTTTCCCCAGGTGCAAGTGTTGTTCCTTTCGTAGTTGAAGGAGGCAACTGAGTGGTTGTGGTAGAAACTGAAGGTGTTGTCACTTGGCCAGATGTGGTGGAACCTGGAACTTGAGTTGTAGTTTCAACAGGTGCGGTTGTGGAAGCTGTAACTGGACCAGTTGTTTCTGTTGGTGGTTTTGTGGTTTGACCGGACACAGTGGTTTCTCCAGGTGAAGTGGTTTCCCCAGGTGCAAGTGTGGTTCCTTTCGTGGTTGAGGGAGGCAACTGAGTGGTTGTGGTAGAAACTGAAGGTGTTGTCACTTGGCCAGATGTGGTGGAACCTGGAACTTGAGTTGTAGTTTCAACAGGTGCGGTTGTGGAAGCTGTAACTGGACCAGTTGTTTCTGTTGGTGGTTTTGTGGTTTGACCGGACACAGTGGTTTCTCCAGGTGACGTTGTTTCCCCAGGAGCAAGTGTGGTTCCTTTCGTGGTTGAGGGAGGCAACTGAGTGGTTGTGGTAGAAACTGAAGGTGTTGTCACTTGGCCAGATGTGGTGGAACCTGGAACTTGAGTTGTAGTTTCGACTGGTCCGGTTGTGGAAGTTGTAACTGGACCAGTTGTTTCTGTTGGTGGTTTTGTGGTCTGACCGGATACAGTTGTTCCTCCAGGTGAAGTTGTTTCCCCAGGTGCAAGTGTTGTTCCTTTCGTAGTTGAAGGAGGCAACTGAGTGGTTGTGGTAGAAACTGAAGGTGTTGTCACTTGGCCAGATGTGGTGGAACCTGGAACTTGAGTTGTAGTTTCAACAGGTGCGGTTGTGGAAGCTGTAACTGGACCAGTTGTTTCTGTTGGTGGTTTTGTGGTTTGACCGGACACAGTGGTTTCTCCAGGTGAAGTGGTTTCCCCAGGTGCAAGTGTGGTTCCTTTCGTGGTTGAGGGAGGCAACTGAGTGGTTGTGGTGGAAACTGAAGGTGTTGTCACTTGGCCAGATGTGGTGGAACCTGGAACTTGAGTTGTAGTTTCAACAGGTGCGGTTGTGGAAGCTGTAACTGGACCAGTTGTTTCTGTTGGTGGTTTTGTGGTCTGACCGGACACAGTTGTTCCTCCAGGTGAAGTTGTTTCCCCAGGTGCAAGTGTTGTTCCTTTCGTAGTTGAAGGAGGCAACTGAGTGGTTGTGGTAGAAACTGAAGGTGTTGTCACTTGGCCAGATGTGGTGGAACCTGGAACTTGAGTTGTAGTTTCAACAGGTGCGGTTGTGGAAGCTGTAACTGGACCAGTTGTTTCTGTTGGTGGTTTTGTGGTCTGACCGGACACAGTGGTTTCTCCAGGTGAAGTGGTTTCCCCAGGTGCAAGTGTGGTTCCTTTCGTGGTTGAGGGAGGCAACTGAGTGGTTGTGGTGGAAACTGAAGGTGTTGTCACTTGGCCAGATGTGGTGGAACCTGGAACTTGAGTTGTAGTTTCAACAGGTGCGGTTGTGGAAGCTGTAACTGGACCAGTTGTTTCTGTTGGTGGTTTTGTGGTCTGACCGGACACAGTGGTTTCTCCAGGTGACGTTGTTTCCCCAGGAGCAAGTGTGGTTCCTTTCGTGGTTGAGGGAGGCAACTGAGTGGTTGTGGTAGAAACTGAAGGTGTTGTCACTTGGCCAGATGTGGTGGAACCTGGAACTTGAGTTGTAGTTTCAACAGGTGCGGTTGTGGAAGCTGTAACTGGACCAGTTGTTTCTGTTGGTGGTTTTGTGGTCTGACCGGACACAGTGGTTTCTCCAGGTGACGTTGTTTCCCCAGGTGCAAGTGTGGTTCCTTTCGTGGTTGAGGGAGGCAACTGAGTGGTTGTGGTAGAAACTGAAGGTGTTGTCACTTGGCCAGATGTGGTGGAACCTGGAACTTGAGTTGTAGTTTCAACAGGTCCGGTTGTGGAAGCTGTAACTGGACCAGTTGTTTCTGTTGGTGGTTTTGTTGTCTGACCGGATACAGTTGTTCCTCCAGGTGAAGTTGTTTCCCCAGGTGCAAGTGTGGTACCTTTCGTGGTTGAGGGAGTTGTTTTTGTTGAAACAGAAGGTTTTGATGTGACAGTCGTTTCTTGGCCTTTTGTTGTGGGTGTTGATTTTGATGATGTAGATGATGCTGGTGTTGTGATTTCTGTGAATCAAACAGTGCATGCATAAGTCAATAGCATTTTTACACTTCATCCACATTTTTTCCTTTGGAACATTATAGAATATTTACCTTTCATCCATTGAAGAAACAAAATTAATTGATCAAGAAATTTCTTGGTAGAGTTTCATACCTGGAGTTGTTCCAATTGGGCTAAATGTAAATGGAGTTGTTGTTGGAACTTCGGTTGTGGTTGTAATACATGGGCTAACAGTTCTTGTTATGTTTCCATCAGCTCCACAAACTGCCTCAATGCAGTTTCCAACAGTGTCAATGGTAGTGTAGACTACTTCTCCATATTTGTAGATCTTGTTCTCAGTGATGCATTCACAAGCTGCAGAACAACATTATCACATTTTCAACATATAATTTTCAATGTCTTTCCAAACACATAAAAGTTGAAATAAAGATTTTTCTTTGCTTTTGCATCAGTAATCCAACAGCCCTAATTTTCATAGCGTTCACTGCTCCCAACACCCCACTTATCGCACCATTACAAAATTAATATGTTACGCAAACTGTACTTTTGTTCGGTGTGTAATTGTGTGAGGAAGAGAAAGGACTGTCATTTACTTACTGGTCACGTTGTACATGCAATTTATTCCATCAGCTTCACAGAGGCTTTAAAACGAAGACAATTTCAATCATTTTATTGCTGTTTGATATTTGAAAAATCTTTTTTTTTACTCTAAAACTTCGTTAGACCTCATGTTTCTAGCAATTATTTTTCATGATTTGAATTTTGGTTTTGTTTTCATTTTTGCTTTTTACATATCATATTTACATACAATTTACATGTGTTAACTTAAATAAATCAGTTTTGCATTTTAAGAAAATTGGTGGAGGAGTGAAACATACCAAGTATAACAGTTTTCAGATGGAGTCTCATCTCCAATATTGTAATGGGTGCCTGTATGATCATAGCATCCACATTGCTTCAAGTTGACGCAGGTCATGCTGTCTTCATTAAAGTAGGGCTCGGTTGAGGGACACTGAGGATAGCAGCCTGGAACACCATGAAAATGTTTTCACGAACATGAATAGTAGTCAATATAACAAATGCCTTCATTAAAAAAAATGCATCAACATCAAATTCAAACAACATTCAATGATATGTCTGAATAGAGGATAAGCAGATCAGCCTGGGCCAGGTTTTGAAGGACAGATTCCATGAATGAAAAAGGTTATTTTTCAAAAGGCCTGTCAAATGTACCTTCCAGGCGGAGGCTAGGATTGGAGCAGTTCCCCAGTGGATTCCTACATGTCTTCATGCATTCAACTCCACATGGCTTGTAGTGCCACTCACAGCTATCAGGGGCGTTATAGTAGTCACAGAAAACAGCTGCAAGAGACAAAAAAAATTGATGTGAAAATGTTGAATATTTTGAAGTCTAAGAATACTGACGTGCTTTCAGCATCCTTCTTCTGCAATCTTGTGGCCTGTTGGAAGAATTTCCTTGTTTGATGGTTGTTTAACTTACGGCATAGCACTGGACTTCTCCATTTAATGCAGGTACCAGCATCCATGCAAGCTTTGGCATAGGCAGCCACAGCAGTGCACAGACAATCACAGTCGCCACCACTGTCACAAGCACAGGTGTCTCTCATGCATGCAGTAAAGTATGGAGCGGGATCGACCTTGAACACACATTAATATACTGTTTAATATATAAGCAGGTGAAGAAGAGCATGGACACACTACCTCACATAGCAAAGCTCAAAGCAATGAGAAAACAATAGCTCTTATATTTTAAATATATATATATAAATATATATAAATTGTCTATTATTATATATATAAATATATAATATTTGCCCGTGTGTATCCATATCAGTTTCTTTACTGTTTCCATAGTTACCTGTGAATGACAGCTCTGGAAAGTGGCACTGTTGATGATGTTACACCGTTTCTGGGAGTAGGCCTTTCGGTAGGGGTTGGACTGACAGGGATCAGTGACTTGCAGGCTGTTGTTACAAGTAGATAATAGCTTCCAACTGTTGCCAAATTCTTGAACGTCTGCGACCAGTTCATTGGAGCGTGTGGTGAAGTCATTTTTACTGCTGCCATCAAAGTTTCCACACAGACCACACACTTTAGCCTGCAATGAAGCAAACCAATGATTGTGTAGGTGTTTTCATTTTTAATTTTCATTAGATGCCACAATGAATGGCACGATAAGTAACTTAAATGTTAGATTGACCTGCTTACCTGAAAGTCTGAACTGAGTTTGACCTGAAGACTGGTCTGCTGGTCCCATATCAGCTCAATTCCTGGTGCGAGTGCTACCACGAGATATAATCCAACCCTGCGTACCTGATCAGGCAACACTTTGATGTTGCCCTTCACCATACTGAAATTTCCATTTTTAAGCAGGAATTCATTATCCTGTGGGGGGGAACATTAAATAGGGATGCAATTCATTAGTGAAGAATTCAGTTTTGAGGTACAAATCTTGCTCTTGCTTTATTTTTTAGCTGAAATCTTGCATACCCTCAAATCTATTTTTACCCCCAACGGAGCAGACATTGGATGTTTGTATGGTAATACAAAGGCTACATTTCACAGGCCCAAGTTTGTACAGGTTTCACAAGCCTAGTAAATCTTTCCTGTATTGGTTATGAAAAGTCATTTCATTTGTTCAAGCATTACATTTGTTTTTCATTTAGGACATCACTGTTTTGTGATTGAAATAAGTGTGCTTATTTAGATCTAGTGTGATCTATTGTTTACCTTCAGGAAGAACTTGATGGACCTGGAGCAGGTGGTTCCCTTTGCACCACATCCAACGCTCTCACTGATAACTCGGAAGGTGCCATCCCCACCACAGTAGTCCTGAGTAAGGCATAGACACAGGCTTCAGTTAGTGGTTACCATTGGTTGTAGTCTTTGATTAAAAAAAAAAAACTAAATAAATGTTGTCTGACACAGATGAAAGTTTGCTTTGAGATGCTGTTTGAGCATCAGTAAACTTATGTGATACTTTATGTATCAAGTTCCCCAGTGGGGGGAATAAACAACTTTATTGTTAATAGTACAGCTTTACCTCTGCAAGTGTGTATTCGCATTTTCCACTGAAGGTGTACCACTTCTGATCAAATGTGAGGTAATGACCAAAGCCATACATCACACAGGCGCCATCGCATTTGTTGTCGGTGCAGGTAAACTTCCCTGCAGAGCACATGCTGAGGAGACACACACAGGAAACATACACATGTAAATCTGTGCAAACAAATTTTAGGTTAATGAAAAGAGTGAACAAATGTGATTTTTTTGTGTGGTATCACAAGTAACAAACCTCCTATGAGCCTATGAGCCACTGAAATTGTCAAGCTAAGATAACCTAATACAACCAACACCAACTATATTTTACCAACAGATCAAAACAACTGTAAAGAAAAGAAAATCACTGCTGCCACAGGTGTGAACTACACATATGGAGGAAAATACTGCAAAGCCTCTTTTTCCCATTTAAATGTATTTATGGTATCACCAACTCTGACTCGATAAGAGTTAAGACTGAACCTGTCTTATATCCTCTCTTCAGACTTCTTCTAAAAAATGTAGGGCAGCGAATTGTAAGCAGGGAGTTCCATGTGAGTCAAAAGCCAGGCACAAACCATGTGTTGCAGCCAGAGGTCACAGTTTGGCCGTGACGGTAGGAGACTCCATTGTGCCAACATGGACATTTGGTCTCATTGACGCAGCCTCCGCTTCCATCTGCCACCATGCCGTCAGGACACACGCAACCAGACACGCACCCCGTTGTGGCCTGTATCCAAGCATGGGCAGAGGAGCCCAGAGGGATTTGAGTCAGACAGGGTCTCTGTTTGTGGGCCATGAAGGTGCAAGATAGTGATGTGGCACTCACACAAATCGAGTTGTCCAAATTTTTGCAGGTCCTCTGACAGTTGGTGCCTTGGGATCCAGCTGGAGCTGTCAGGCAGTCGAGGTATGTCATCGGGGACACGCACGGGGCTATGACTGGGAGATAAATAAATAAATTCATTATAACACACATTATCAGTCTGACCTATTTTTTTAAGGTAAATCATCCCATTTGAGTGTGAGAACCTACGTTGTTGTTGGCAGGTGATCACTCCACTTTTGCAGATGCTACAGGATCGGAGACATGAAAAATGGAAAAAGTGTCATCAGCTGGCATCCAAAATCATTCTCTGTCCTTTTCTGATTCTTTTCTTTTTTGTCAGTATCATGCTCTGTAAAATAGCATGTTGAGGATGGGCAAAATAATTTCCTCTTGTTGTTGTTTGTGATGAGTTGTTAGGCACATTGTTAAATTCATGTCATGACAAATATTCAAATGTTTGAGCATACGAGCAAAGTAAGCTATTAAATTATTGTTAGATGAAATGTGCTATCTTCGTGCACGTGAGACATTCGGGGTAAATGTTCCCCGGCTGTTTTTCAGCTTTCATAGTATAAATAGGGTGGTAAAAATATTCCACATTCATTTGTCATTGGACAGCATGTGGTCGTTGATTGTTGGTTGATTGTTTCCTGCAGTTATTTAAAATAGAATATAATTGTTTTTGTTCGCCCATGAATTACGTCACAAAACAATGTTGTTCAAGGAAGAGTGCTGCACACTGCTTTGCTGATGATACTGAACTTGAATCCCCAATTGTTGAACTGAAACAGCAGAAATGCCAAATATAAAACACTGAAACAGTTTCGATGTTACTTCTAATGACCTTTGAGCTGCTAATTTACCATGAAACATCATTTACGTAACTGCTTGAGTACTGTAGTTCCCGAATGATCCTAGAAGGTTATCTTTAACCATCTTAAGCTAACAGACGCACGGACAGACTCACCATGGCCTGCCGTCTTTGATGAACCGTCCAGCGCTGATCGGCTTGTCCCCGTCGTAGCAGTTGCAGTTGTCTCTGGTCACACACTGGCCCTGCGCGTTCATGTAGGTCCCAGCAGAGCAGCCACAGCCGTCCACGGCCAGGAAAACCTCGCCGCAGGACGGGTCGGGCTGGCTCAGAGAACGGCACGTACGGTTGCAAGAGTTTATGCTGTCGATGTTCTCTTGGTAGACCGTGTTTGCCGGGCAAGACTTACTGAACTTATCTGGTGGGAGAGACACGAGTCGAGATATGAATCAAGTTGTAAATAAATTCACATTTTCTGCTGAAAGTGTTTAGTTCTGTCTAGCATCCACATCATACAAGCAAATAGTTTCTTCATTGAACCTTTTACCAATTGATATTGTACTTTTGCACTTTCAGGTCAGATGTCTTTTGTTGCCCTAAATAACTGTACTGAGTGCAATGGCAATACAGCTGAATCTGATCTAATAGAAAGCAGAGTTGGTGTATGTATCAATACTTCATGTATCTGGAGTTAATTATCGTTTGCTCTTTGACCAGGATGAAGCAATAGTACGATTGACTGTTCAGCCAATATGCTGACCTATGAATTCCCCAATTTTTGTTAATTTCACAAAGTTAAATGAAGCCTTGCTTCATGCTATTTTTTTCCCCGCAGAATGAAAATCAAAGTTCTCCGGCGTTTTACTCACCACACATAGTGTCCCTCCAGCCACTGATGAAGATGCCCTCTGCTTTGCAGGCGTAGACGTACGAGGAGACGGCGGCACACACGTATTCCTCAATTTTGTCATCTCTACAGGCATCGTACTTGCAGTTCTGTAGGGAGACAGACGGTGTGCGTGCGCGGATCTATCAACTTCAGCTCACAGAGATTCTGTTAATTTGCCATTACAGCTTCACGTATGCTGACTCACGGAGGTGTATTTGTCTGGGCTGACTGCAGAGTGGCAGCGGGCGAAGACCTCATTTTCATCATTAAGTTTTCCACACCAGTAATCGGCATAAGCCTCTGGAGATGGGGAGGAACGCAAATATTCAGTAGTCATTAAACATCAAATGTCAGTGGATTAATCCAAACTTTACGTATTGTACTTTTGGTACTATGGGTACATTTTCAAGAAAATATTTTTGTAATAGCACATTTCACATTTCCAGCATTTTTACTGATGATCACTGATGAGTTTCGGCTAAAAGATAATTTAGGACCCTATTCTAGGAAAACGCATGGGATTGCAATTTACTCCAAAGAATGCTTTTGCACTTTCTGTATTCATCACACTGTAGGGAAATTCATAGCTTGACCGTTATCGGGGAGTTCTACCAGACGCAAGGTGGATGAAAAGGTGATTTGTGCACTGAGGTCGGTACCGTTCTTGCTGTCCTGACACGTGGTGCTCTCCTGCAGGGACGTTTGCTCAGGGCAGTTCTGACCCACTTTGTTTGCGCCGATGAGCCCTGAGGCGGTGTTCTCCACCAGCCCTCCTGAGCCCACAAACTCGTCGATGTCCTTGTCATTGAAGTTTGCACACAGTCCTGGTGGAGAAGGCGACATTGGCAGCGCTCGTTACTGTTTCGCAGCACTTATGGTTTCTCTCCATCTGCTACCCAGTGCAGCGGAGGAGCGATAGGGAAGCAGACGTACCAGACAGGGTTCCTTTAAGGGAGGGCTCGGCCGAGATGAAGGCCTGCATCACAGGCTGAAGCTGCACTGTCACCTTTATGCCCAAGTTGGAGCTCACGATGATGTAGCTGGATGAAGGCTGGAAGACGCTCAGGTCAGCTGCAGCAGGAGAAAAAACAGGCAAAAATTCAGAAAATCTGTTT
This sequence comes from Karalla daura, assembly GCA_029224185.1. Lineage (NCBI taxonomy): Eukaryota > Metazoa > Chordata > Actinopteri > Chaetodontiformes > Leiognathidae > Karalla > Karalla daura. The sequence goes on along the minus strand of CM055190.1, from coordinate 23,245,547 downwards.
CACGCAAGGAAATTCACTCAAGCGCATTTACAGCATCGCAATATGTTAATGATTAACACAATGTGATTATCTATCACTGTATTCGTGCACTCAAGTTCTCCATGAATAGGTTCATTCCATACAATTTAGATCCACTTAAAGTGCAAATTCATTATGACGAAAGCTTCTGAAACATCTCTGATGTTTGTAAACTCACGTGTGATGTATGGCAGCTGAGTCATGACGGCGTTCACTGTGAAGTTTCCAGATTCCAGGACTTTGAACTGTGGGTTTCAAAGAAAACGTCTTAGAACAATCATTGCAAGAAAGTGAAACTCTTCTTCTGAGTCTGTTTTACAGCCCTTCCGCAATCCTGTTTTTGGCTGTAGCTCTTTGATGCTCCTCTGGTAAACTAAGTCCTACTCAGGTAGGCTTTCCTTTGATTGGGTGTCTCACCTGCCACTTAATGCTCATGTGACTTTATGTTTTCTTTCCGTCTCAACCCAGATTTTCACATCTTTTTTAGCTGCATTTCAAATTGTGAGATTCACACATGAATGCAGACGTGTCGGTGCAGAACCTCTCGATATTCCAGCAAAGCCGAGGTAAAACGGATTGTTCTCTCCAGGTCTCCTTTAACCCTGGCAGGTGAATTGGGAGCGTTCACTGTCGTGTGTCCAAGGTTTACTTACATCAGTTGAGTTCATGCGCAGAGTGACATCACGGAGGCAGTTCTTGGCCACAGTCTCACTGCACTTGGTCAGGGTGACCAGCACCACAAAAAAGTTGCTCTGGCCCTGCAGCAAAGAGGAGATTGGACTTACTACCACTTTTAAGGAAACACACTCGCACACAAAAACATTTTACATCACTACATGCTAAATTCGACACTTCACATCATGCAGCATTCCTTCTCCTTGCAGGTGGTTTACCTTTGACATCACATAGGAGCATTCTTCATTAAAGGTGTAGATTTTTCCATCAAAGGTGTTGATGTGAGCGCCTCCCTCCAGAGAGCAGATTCCTGGACAGTCAAACTCGGTGCATTTCCACAAGCCACGGTCACACACACTGTCAACACACACACACACGCAGGATCGTTAATGATCTGCATATGATTACATTGATTATGCATAACCTCAACCTCAACATGAACACACAACAGTGGAGAAATTATGTTGAAATATACAAATATATATGCATACATACTAATATTATCTATCATCTCATTTAAATGCAACAGCACTTATTGTCTTTCCAGTTTTTTTTAATTGACTGTCTCTCAGAGCAAGTGCATTCATCCATCTTTTGCAACTCTTACCAGGTTCTGCACGTGCCAGTGTAGCTTTCTCCAGATGCGTAGTATTGGTTCTTGTGCACACATTTGCACTGATCCGCTGGGATGCAGCCAGTCTGACCATAGTCATCAAAGACCGTTCCTGCGGAGGAGGAGAGCACAGCTCATCATCTTCGCCTGTTACAGTGTGTGTGTGTGCGTGTGTGTGTGTTTGCGTGTGTGTTTGAGGGTACCATCGGGGCAGCTGCAGCCATCATGACACTGTCTGTCACACGTATCACTAGCGTCAGTGTTGGAGCAAGTGTTGGGACAGGAACTGCTGCACTCTGAGAACTCCATGTTGAATGGGCACTGCTTGTCTGTCGGATGCATTTTAGACATTATGAGATGAGGTAAGACATGGGAGGAGTTCTGAGATCAGCATATTGCAGTGTACAGCACAAATAATTTGAAAAACAAGATTGACAAAAGTGTCAGTTTACCGCAAAAAGTGCTGTTCCTCCATTTCTCGGGTTCTCCCCCCGCATGGACGCACAGTCTGGAGAAGGTGGAGATGGTTTTGCAGACCTCGGAGTTGACGCCTGTGGAGCGGCAGCTGTCGGCCATGCAGACCTCTGTGAAGTTCATGTCCATTTTGTCTTTGCAGCTGCTGAAAGCAGAACTGGTGAGGATGTCCTCGCAGAAAGCCTGGAAAAAGAAATCCCAGGGTCAAATTCCACTGAAGTCGTAGCCATGTGTAGATCCTGGATCCTGGATCTGGAGCTTAAACTCTTTGACTAGTTCTTACACTACTGCTCTCACTTGTTAGAAGTCTGAAGATGAGCAGAATTTATTACGTTCGTGCAGCATGAAAGATTCACACGGACAGGCCCTCAATCTGACCGGGGTCTGGAGCACAGGAGGTGAACATGTGAGTTACCTTGTTACCGCAGCTTGGTTCAATGTCTTCCTCAGGCACCACGCAGTTTTCTGTCGGCCCGTTCACCTTGTGGAACTTTGCAAACTCCAGCGCAGTGTACTCGAAACCTGCACCACAATCACACAGTCAAGTTGTCATGTGCACCTCAATGCGGCAGTGTATGGTACAAATAACGCTAAAAAGATTTCTAAGAGACTGCAGGAATATTGAAGAAATATGTGTCAGGGATAGACTATCACCTAAATATGATATCAGTATTTCCAGATGTTGAACACTGTTTAATTTATCTGTGTTTGACAAAAGTCAGCCTTCTACAAAATTAGACCTACTGTATTTCAAATCAAATGTGGTTAATTATTATAATTGTATTTTGGATTACATTCATGCCAGGCATCTCACCGTCTTTGGTGAAATCATTGACTTCACCGTCCATGTTTCCACAGAGTCCATTTACTTTGCCCTTGTGTTTGACATCCATCTCAATCTGCAAACACCCAGAGCACACAGATGTTATCGTCAAAATCACGACTTCAGTTATAGTTTAATGAGGCCATTCTCTACAGATTTCAGCACCTTGTTAATAATCATCTCTTCACATGTCGGTGTCTCTCTTTCAGTGAAATTCATTTGGGAAGATTATGAAGTAACACTCGGGCTGACATTGTATCTACATCTGTGCTTGTTTAAAGAGAACTCCTCTAGGATGCGAACAAATCAAACTTTGGTGCAACTCTATCACTGTTCAGAGTACTGTGTGTGAGCTCTAAAATGTCAGCACTCTTGTTCCCTTAAAGTGTTTTGTGACCACTGCCTTGAAACAGAGCTCTGTTTACACACTCCTCTCATATTTACATCACATGAGAGAGAAATCATGTCTGTCTTCAAGCAGCAACATTTGCATTGTGGTTTTCAGGCTTTGTTGATCCTAACACTGTTTGCGCATCTCTCGAGGACGTGACAGTTCTCTGCTGCTACGAGCTCAACCTCCATCAGTGTTTACCCGGCTGATCCCTGTTACCTCAACTGTGCAGAACTGTCTCCCTGAGTTTGTCTTGGTCAGAGCAGGTCTCAGTGAAAGTTGAGCCTGGCACCGAGGAGGAATCGTATGCTCTTAGCTCATATTTGCCCACAGGGCTGTGGCGTGTCTGAATGTTTCTTTGAACACACGTCTGGTTTGAAGTGTCCAACCCTTGAGGACACAACATTAAGCTGATGTGGGATGAAAAAAAGCCCAGAGCTACATTGTGACAGGACTCATACACTGCTTACACATAATTTCTCAGTTCCAAATGGAGGAGCTGTTAGGTTGTGGGTAGTAGCGAAGGTATTTTGTCCTTTTTATCGCGTGAACTGAACATGTCTTATCAACTATCCGACTGTTAAGTTTCAAGATCTGAAAAATCATCAAAATCTGAAATTTGCAGCTGAATGATGTTTTAAAATGTAAGTAATATCAAGCGTTTACAGCTTCAAGCTTCCTTAAAAATGCATTAAAGCAGAAACACATTCAGTGGGGTTAAGAGTTTTATGACCACATTAATCAAACATTTCACAACACTATGACCTGGTTTAGATGGACAACAATAGAATTCCCAGTAAAGAGGAATACAATCTATACATGCCAGGAAGATAAGCTTGTTATTAATCCTGGCCCTTTGTTGTTGATAATATCAATGAAACGCTTATATGGTGTCACATTTATTCTTAAAACAATCAAAGCGGCTGTGGAGTGTGTTTCTTTGTGTGGCTGTGCACACACCCCGAGCCCGTGCAGAAACAGAACAGAGCAGAGATGTGCTGTGAAGTCAGATCCTGTTGCACTATTTACAGAGGACGCGCAATGTTTTTCCCAGTGAATTACACCCATATTGTGTTTGTGTGTTAATGTGTGTGTGTGGGGGGGGTGTTTCTTACTTCCAAGGAGTCATCCAGGTTCCAGATGATGTTGATGCCCAGCTCGGCCTCGACTGTGACACTGGATGAGGTGTTCTTGATGGCCAGGGACAACGAGTCGTAAGGCAGAGTCACCCTGTGGTGAACACACAGAACTGGTGTGAAAACATGCCAGAGGGAAGTGAAGTCTTGAAGAAGTAAAATGCGAACGCGTCACTGGGGTGTAAAAAAAATTGTAAAATGACACAGTCAGAGTTGAAGGCTCATTAATCAAGGTTCAGTTTCACGAGAAACGTGAGAGACTACGCAACAGATGAGTTCTGAGCTGCCTCAAAACCAGAAATCCTTCTTTTTATGAATACTTTTATGCCACAAGATAGAGAATAAGAAATGTAACCTAACGTAGGTCAAGAGCGGGTGAGGAAGAAGCTGATCGGCTAGTGAGAAGCAAGTGGGATCATTAGAGAAAGACAGAAAACCAACAGTAGAACGAACAGCGCAACTAGACCGAGCTCAGACCTGACTGAGGCAGATACATAATTACAGTCACCAGACTTTTTTTTGTGTGTGTGTGTGCTCATTTATCAGGGCTGTAGCTCTTAAAATATCTCGTTATCGGCCTGTTTTAATCAAGGCAAAAATGTATAAATAGAGATATTAAAACTACAAAATGTGCAACCATGTATTTGCATTTTGCCATTAGCGTAATCAAACTAATGTAAATATGTTCTATAACCTTATGAGCAACCTTTCCTATACTGCGCCGCTCTGCAGTGAGAGTGAGCTCTCCTGTTTGTTCTTCACTTCAGTGCAGGGTGTAAAGCAAACCTTGCTGGTGGGGTTTATCACTGACTGTCATCACAGGATTTCAAACATCGGTCTCGATTAAATATTTGGATGGCGTGCTGATGATAAGATGAGTCGAGTGCCGAAAGACACTGACATCCTGAGGAGCTGCATGAGCCTTAAAGGTCTCGATTTTTTGAAAAAATACAATATCAGTATATAATATAATAGGATAGGAGAGGATTTAATATGATATTTATAGAAAGTAAATAAGGCAGTAAAAGAAAATATCGATAAGGTAAAATGCAGCTCCTGCACCACTTTTCTCCTTAATTTTATTAATCTTCATTACCGTTGCTTGTGCTATTTCTATCTATAATGTTTACATATTGGCTCCACGACATCACATGGATGTGCACCGTCACATTTATGCGATGAGCTTCCTGCATCTGAAGCAGCGTCTCTGTTTCGGGGAGACACACAGATTCGCCTGCGGCGGGCTCAACTTACTCTTCTTTGTTGACGATGACGGTGAACCCGGGGGTGGAGTTGCTCACACTCGACAGCTCCACCGTCTGGTCGTCCAGCTTCATGAAGATGCTGTCGATGGTGGGGATGTTGTTCTCCTCCTTCCGTCTCATCTGGATGTTGAAGTAGTCGGTGCCGTCCTTCACCATCTTACTCATGACGTGGTTGCAGGTGGAGGGCAGGTGGAACACGGCTCCATCGAAGGTCTTCCAGTTGAAGTGTCCCCAGGTTATGCAGACTTGGTCGATGGAAATGGCATTTACTGGAACAACAGAAGCACAGTAAGACGTCACTTGGGACAGATATGGAGAGCTGTAGAGTTGTCATCGTCTCCTCCTTTTGCTCGTGTACTGATGATGACTGTGTTCACATACAACTGCACAATGGGCATCAGAACTGCAAAACTTGCACTGTAGGAGCCATGTTTAGTGTGCTACACAGAATAATCAAGTTTGAATTTGGAGTAAAACAATGAAAAATGTTAGCTCTCAATCTAGTGGGTGCGTGAGGCCTCAGTTGTGGCTGACGCTTTTGATCTGGAATCCAAGATCTCAGGGTCAAATCACTCAGTAAATTAGGTCCAAGGCTGTTGCACAAAATTCGAACACTTTGGACATTTTTGGGCATGAAAATTTGCACCAGAAATGCACAAGAAAATTAGGAATAAAAGCACCCAAAACCAACCAACAAGAACCTCTAAATATTTCACCAAAAAGACACTTTTGCTTAAAAGAAGGCGCATCTGCTCAAGCGCGTTGTGGCGTCTTCCAGCCACATCGTTGATGAAGTTGTGTCCTGTGCTGAGCGTCTCCACGTCTTCACTCACCGGTGTGAGGGAACGAGCCGGCCAGCAGCGTCAGGCAGAGGAGTCGTATCGTGGACCCAAGTCCCGGACTGGTCCCCATGTTGCTGTGGAGGACTGAGGACCCGGTATGAGAGCACTGACAGGGAGGACGTAGCTCTTTATAAACTGCAGGTCAAGGTGGAGCTCCACCTGTCACCTCTCCCTCCAGGTGAGGGAGGGAGAGAGAGAGAGAAAGTTTCTATTTGCTCTCCATCGCTGCACTGTGCAGACCTCTGATGCACTATCGCTAACCAAACTTTATTGGTTATGTAAACAGGCATTACACCTGATTTTAATTCAACTTTAACACCTTGAATATGATATGGTTGTCTCACATCCTCACGCTGTGCTGTTTAAAGATGCTTTGCAGTATTCGATTATTAACAATATGACCTTGTGAAAGAATTTGAATGCACCAAATTTCTTTGGCTGTCAGATATTTGAAAGAAGAAACTCCCCAATCATTGTTATCATCAGAGGATTTTGTGCAATGCCCGGTTGCAATATTCATATTCTTGTGTTTACACATTGAAACACGGAAGCATAACGCAGCAGTGAATGATGATTCACTCAGCTGCCGCATTTGGACTTAAGACGTGAGCACACTTCTCGCTGTTTGACTTGCATGAGAAGACTGACAGGGAGACACGGACAGTCTGAATCAATCCACAGGTGACAATTCAAAGAACTTTATTCATCCACAAGGATTAATCCTCTGGCAGCTCCTTAAAAAAACAAACCAAAAAGCAAAGGACCTCTGAGCTAATGACTGGTGTTTGATCCTGTCACCTGTGAACTTGTGCAATCATTTGAACGGGTGTTTTTTGTGGACATTTCACAAACTTCCCAGTCTTTAATGTTGTGCTGTAGAAATATGATACACTGCACACAATATTTTATCTCTCGTAGGCTTTGCTTCAATTGCTCAAGTAGATGGGCAAGGTACAGCTTCAGCACATTCGCTGAAAAAAATCTTGCTTTGACTTTGACTCTTTTCAAAGTGTTCCAGCGTTGCGTCGACTTTCACTCATCACCTCGGCTGTGATTCTCAGATATATCTCAAAAATCTATAGATTACTGTCACACATTTTTATCAGCTGTTTTCCTTCAAATATTTGTTGACTTTGATTTTTTGTTTGCTCACATCCTAGTTGAGGGTGGTGCTCTCGGGCAAACACGCTCCCCGGGCAGGAAGAAGAGACAGAGAGCCACAGCGTACCAAGTCAGACCGGCTGCAGCCCTAGAATGTGTCCTGAGGGATTTCTGACAAGATTACTGAGAAAAAAGAAATCAACAAGCATAATCTTATTATTTTGGGTTCTGAAGCAAATGCGTTTAGTATTTGTAATTTTTATAATGTGTAAATTTGATTTTTTTTAATGATTTTCTATTGTATTGTGTTTTTCCTATTGTATATTTATGTCTTCTTCTCTTATGTTCTTTTTCTCACTGAGGGTCGCCATAATTTTGTTATGTGCATAGACAATGACAAATAAGGGATTCTTGTGTCCTGAAAATAAATACACGTGCAGCTGAAACATGAATAAAATAATAAAAGTTTTTAAAAAAAGAAAGAAAGATGCCACTGTACAAGGGAGTTCTTTGTTTTGAAGATTATAATAATATAATTATAATAGCTATAATATAGGAAACTGCGCTCTGTAGATCGATAAAAGTTACAATATCACCAACAAAATGAGGAAGATCTGAGAGCTTTGGTGTGACAGGCGTGTTTCCAGTGACAAATACAGTCTGAGTGAAATGGAGATATGAGGAAAAACAAAAATGACGCCTGACATGACGGACTTTCCTTTTCAATAACTAATCAATGGCTCATTCAAATATTTAAATATCCAGCGGCCCACACCCTTCACTTTGTCGGAATACACTTTGTGGGAATACAATGAGGAACTTTGTTCAGATGTAAATAGGACGCATGTTGCTCTAAGGAGGTGAGGGATTGTCGGGTTTGTGTGAATATCAGAAGCTTACGTAAATAATCCCCAGTGACTCAACTCCTGCCGTCCAGGATATGTATCCTGTGGTGCATGTTTCGTAAAAACTCCGCTCTGTTTTCTTAACTAATGTGTCAATAAGGGCTCCGCCATCATGTTTTCATTGATGTGCGCCAATTAACCTGAGGTAACACTGAGCCGCGAGCTGTCATTCGGTGACGGACCAGGGGCATCTGCACTCTTTTCTAAGTACGACAGGTGCTGTTTGTGCTCGGCCCAGTCCACAGAGATCATGGCTGGTTTGTCATGACAAGGCTCCACCTCAGCAGCTCGAAAACACTTTTTTTTGTCCTGTTGCCCAATCAGGGGGCAGTGTCTGCCCACCTGGGGAAAAGTCTTTTGCATATATCACCAACCTTATCACCGACCAACTCGTCACCAACATAAACTTGAAATGTAAATGTGAGGCCGCGTTGGCAGACATCGGGGTCAGACCAGGTCTTGGTTGAATGAACCTGGAATGGTTGAATGTGAGCTGAATATGGAGGATTTCCTCTTGTTCTCTGGTGTTAGTATGGAAGATGGCTCACTGTTTTCAGTGTTCACTGTTTTAAATCCACACAGATCTCGCGCCATTTCATGCTTATCTGGCAACCCCTGATAGGCTCTCTCACCTGACTCTCGTGTGAATATCACATGATTTTTCATCACTTGACATGATAACAGTGACCATGACTTTCGGTGACTAAATAATGCTTTTTGTGAATTTACATGACTTAACGCTTTAAGACTGCTACTCCGTTCTGATTGGCTGTCTCACCTGCCACTCACATGAATGATCATGTAACCTTGCTAAGACCCTTGCTTCACAATATAGCTCATTAACAAAATGAAGTGGCATTATCCTGAAAGCTCATGTACATGCAAGCTTCTGTATTTTCTCGGGGAGGAAGATGGAGGGGATGACCACAGCCAGTAACCGATCAACAATGCAACAATAGAAACTACAATTGAGTAACAGCAGTGAACAATTCAGTGAATGAAGGTGTGACTGTGAATTTGCAGGGTCTGGTTTTCTGTTCCTGGTATGAAATGACACTTTATCTTTGCAACTTTGTCTCTGAGAACGGCAGCTTTGACTGTAGTGTTTTGAAGATTTACTCATATATTTCATCATCGATGTGAGACTGACTGCTCAGAGGCAAAACGTCACATTCCTTTGCCGTCGCGCCAGATTCATCAGCTTAAACAGGTAGACGAGACTGGGCCTGGTGCAGGATTATTGTCACCTCGGTGCACCCACCCCTCACCTCTCGCTCTCTGACCAGGAGGGGAGTGAGGAAATGTACATTTCCCTGAGGGACTCATCCCATGGGATCAATAAAGTTTGGTCTAAGTCTGTCATCAGAGCAACCAGAAGAAACATCTCCCTCCTCTGTCACATCCAAAAATAAATATGAAAATAATTTCCTGAAAGTAATGATTGGTTGCTCTGATTCTCAATATATCATTGAAATGATAAGATCTTCTTCTGTGTCCTCGGGGGAAGCCATGGCAGTGATGAAAGAGATGCAGCCACACAGCTGAAATGGCTGAGCACTATTGTCAACAGGAAGTTCATCCTCTAGATGTGATCTACCGACATGGTTAAACCTCAGGTGACAGAGAACAACCTGTCTGACAGGTGCTGGATAAAAGGAAAGCTGGAAAAAGCTCAAATTAAAATGTAAGATTTCCGTAAATTGAAAAGCTCCATTAACACTTGTGTGTCTATGCTGTTACTCAACATCTGTAATTATTTTCCCCATCATATGGAGCAGGTTTAGCCAGAGCTCATGTTGTTATTCTTTTATAGTTTATTTGCAAACACTTGACTCCATAATTGATTGCATATTCAGCAGTGTTTCCACAAATTCACAGTAATGAGATTTGTTTGACCTCGCTATATAAATGTTAAATTAATCAAACATCCTTGTTGACCATGACATTCAGTGGCTACTCTCTCTCCACCCATCAACCTGCATGTGAGACATGTGCGGTTCAGCACCGCCTTGCCCAAAGGCACCGTGTCACTCTGGGAGTATTTGTCTGTCACTCTCTGTCATCACAACATGCGCACGATACTTCTATAAGAACTTTACTTAGCGAGTCATGGACAAACACGCAGGGCTGGGAGGTAAACTGGAAGCAGGATACGGCCTCGCCCGGCGACTGTAGTGGCGATAACTTCTCACACACCGGATTGATTGATGGACAGCAGCTCAACATGGAGTGTTACCAAAGCTCATGCTTACACGCACACACACACACACTGACGCACCTGGCGAGTAGAAACCACCAGGTGGCGTCTGATTTTCAAGGAAACGTCCAGTATTTTCCCAGGAGCAGTGAGATACACAGGTGATTTCTGTCTTATAACTGTCCCCAGGGCCACCCCCCCCCCCACCCCCCCCCACCCCCCCCCCCCCACACACACACACACACTCACACATTCACACTGCATTCAGTGACAAACCAGGACAAAAAGCAACGTGCTCTGCCTGCATCTACTTTATTGATGAAAACGTTGTGGATTTAACATCTCATCAAGCCAAACTAAGTGCACACATATGCACAACACTAAAAAGCATAAAACTCGTCATAAATAGTGAAATTAAAGATGTGGTCGACACTGATTCTGTCTCGGCTGCTCAGTCATTGTCCCAAAACGTCCTGCGATCCGTTTATTCTGCCTCATCTCTTGCGTCGACGCAACCTGGCAGTAGTGGCAGCGGTCTTCAGCTGGCCAGGGCCGGGGCTGGTCGCGGGCGCAGCGCAGTCTGTCTTCAGGCAGCTGCAAGCGTCGATGTGGATGTAGGTGTAGGTGATCCGACTGCTGTCAGGACAGGAGAGCTGCACCTGGCGCTCAGAGGTGGATACCTCCTGACAGCAGGAGCAGGAGTGCTGCAAGGACCTGGATTCAGTCGAGTAGCTGAGAGAGAAAGCAGGGAGGCTGTTAGGGACGTTTCCATAACTTAGGCGTACATCAGGCAGGGCTTTAAAGGCGACCTACAATGGTTGAATGGATTATTTGACATTTTTCTCAGGTGGAAATTCCTCAGAGTCTGGTTTACAGCTCTTTTTTTCTGTGGTACTGTCACACTCTGTTTCTGCACTTCCATACCTATCTGGCAATCACATGCAATGTTGACTCTGATTGTCTCACATGTCGTTTTATGTTCCTTGCTAGCGCTCACAAACGGCAGCCTGGCAGTGCTTTGCAAAGCAGCTTAACAACTTTGCTTTGGATGTGACGTGAAGTTTTATTAATCCATTTTATATAACCCTTCTGGAAATTCTTGATTTTATGTCGCATTCTGTCCAGATTTGCCCATTTTTTTGTCTTTCCTGTTGTTTTTTCCAGCTGGATTTCAAAATCTGACATGCACCCATGAATGAGAACATGCCATCCATCTCAGGAGTGAGACACAGTCTTTGCTTGAGACGGTGGATGCAGATGTCTCTTACGTATAGGCCGGAGACAAAACTGTAGTCAATATGGATGATGCATTAAACTGTTTGGTACTATATATGCTACTTGAGCTTGTCATACACATTGCCTCTGTGGCCTACTTTTCAATTTTCCTTGGGCCAGGTATTAATAAACCTTATCTTTATCACATTGAACCGTTTTCTCCAATGATTTAAAATCGACAATAGAGAAAGGAAGAAAGAAGGCAAAGAATAAATGGTTTTGTGTAATTCCTGAGGATTAAACATGATAAAATATCACAGTGGAAAACACATGCGTGGGTTGATACTTACTAGGTGAAAGTTCCACACACTCCAGAGCAGGATGTGACGTTGACTTTCTCTATAGACCTGCAGTTCAGATTCTCCAGATACACGCTGCTGGTGGTTACATTGCAGGGCTGGCCCCTGAGAACACCTGAGATACAGAAGACACAGACACATTTGTGCATTTTGCAACAGCTGAGAATAAAGTTCAATTACTTTTGCAGTAAATCTAATGAAACGACATTGACTGCAGTGACATGGCTCTCAAATGATGGCTGTAAATCGTCGCTTTGTTAGCTACTATTAGTCGGCTTTGTAAATTTATTCATTAATGTTTGAAATAAATAACGCAGATAATAACGCACGTAATAACACAGAAACAAAAAACACATCATGCATTGGTGCATACATAAACATACATAAATGCCATGTGAATCCCAACAAGAACACACTAAATAAACACACTGAGAACTGCATTTTGTCGCAGGTGTTGAAGAGGAATACGTACAGCTAGGGCAGCATCCGTCTGCAGTGACCGTTTCTGTTCCCTGGAAGAGAAAAACACATCGATTGTTTGCCGTTCCATTTCCTGAAGAGATGAACATGAGCTACGAGGAAGTTTTCCTGTGTGTCGCTACCTCTTAAACATGACCAGGACTCTAACACAGGTGTGTGTGTGTGTGTGTGTGTGTGTGTGTGTGTGTGTGAGAGAGAGAGAGAGAGAGAGACAGCGAGACAGAGAGAGCCGTCTACCGGTATGCATTCTTCGGGCTTGAAGGGAGGACAGACAGTTACGACCTCGACGGTGATGAACTCATTCCCAATCTTCACACACTCGTACTTGACACAAGGGTTGCTGGCAGGAGACCAGATGCTTCCCGGCTGAGGGACACAGAAAAACACATTTGGAATGAATCAAACTATCGTCTCGACAGATAAATATCCACACTGCTCTTCTCTTTACAATCCTTTCACTGTGGGATGTTTGTTTAGGCAGATTATCATGCAAAGTCGGATTAAACAAAAATATATGTATATATATATATATATATATATATATATATATATATATATATATTTTCCAGTAATGTTTGCTTCCTTCAGTCGTTCTAGTGCAGGATTAAACTGGACGTGCAGACATTGAACCTGAGGTGGAAATCTGACCCATCACACAATTTTTAGTGAGACTTTGAAAAAAAATCTTTTCCTCTCAACAAACCATTAGAATACAACAGAAATGGGTATGATATTCAGCTCTATCTCACTGATCTCGTGGAGATGTTATAGGTCATAGGTCAGCGGCGAAATAGCACAATACTGGATACTAGTAAACACGCTGCGATCTGGTGGCATCATTACGCTGTTAAAAAAAATCAGTAAAATTATTTGTGACCTTACATGGTCTTTCTCCACAAGCACATCGTTGCACATTGATACCAACCTTTAAGGCTTGTGTTGAGTTGGAGAGCGTGATGATGCAGCTCGTTTGGACACACTTCCCACAGCACTGCCCGAGGACGCTCTGGTACTCGTACCCCTGCAACACAGAGAAAATCTCACTGTATAATCCACATGTTACATCATGCATTAATATTGTCAGATTCGTGTCCAAGAAGAGGTGATTGCAAACCACATTCAATTTGAAACATTTTTAGGCTCTGGGTTTAAAAGTATTTGTTTTGTAGCTGCTATTGGAATCCAATAGCCTGATCCACTTGTAATTCATCAATGAAAAAATTCTTCAACAAATTCAAAAAAGCAGGAAGAAATGCCAATGACACTTAGAACTGACATTTATTGATGGCAAAAATCCCATGAATATATGAAAGAGGGAATGCTCTTGCTGAGAGTTTGTGAGAAGAGAGAGACTTACCACAGGGCAGTGAGTGTCACACGGTATCTGCTGACACTTGATGGTGTGTAGATGAGTCATGGCGTTTGTCTCGTTACTGCAAACGCAGGTCTTACATTGGCTCATGGGCACCAGGTCTCCAACCTGAACAGGAAGAGAAGATCTAGTTCATTTCTAAAGCACTTTAAGTAGAAATTCTAAAATATTAACTGTTGTCACCAAATATTTGACGTCTTGCTGTAACTTTAACAAAGACACCAGAATGGTCGAGTCTTATTAGTGTAAGAAATCCTGCAAAATCTGTCGTAGAGTTCAGTTACATCCAACAGTTGATTCACTGTATTTTATACAGATATTTTATGTAGTCGTTTTAGATGTTTTAGGCATTTTCATTGCAATGCCTAAACGACCATATTCATACAATTTATGCAGAAGACAACATAAAACAACAGTTCACAACTACCAACACGTATCAGTGTTGATCAGTATCGCCCATTTAGAAGCAACTTTTCCTTTACAGTATATGTCTGAATGACAGATGTAATGACCTGATATTATATGATGCTGTGTTCCTGCTTTCTTGGTTTACAAAGCGAGAGCTTGACTGCCATCAAGGTGAAAAGTGTTTACCCTCACCTGATACTCATGGTTGTCAAAGACGCATACATTCTTCTTGTGGACTGTGGCGGAAACACAGAAACCATTGATGCAACAAATACATTTGCTTCTGCAGTCAAAGTGGCAAAAATGTCAACTGCAACACATGCTCACCACAGCTGTAACTGACACAGCAGACTCCCATCGTGGTGTTCAGAGTGTAACCGACCGGACAGGATGGCACCGTGTCTTCACACTGCTGCACGTCACACACTATTCAACAGGTGGGAGAAAAGACGGTTAACTGGTTTATAGACAGCACACAGCTGCTGACAGCCTCAATACATCTATTACATTTGTCACAGTCAGCGTACTTTAGTTATGACAAAAAGAAGCTTTTGAGATTGACAGTGGAGTAGTGAAATATGAGGGCAAGTATGAGGCAGAGTTTGAACCTAGAATGGGTGAGTAATGGAGCATTGATGCATGTTACCATAGCAACTATGGAACACTGGTTTCCTTAGAAATGCCTTGTTAAAAGCATTCTAACAGTCCTATTTAAAACTGTGGAAACTAAACCGAAAATGGGAGGAAATGAAGAGGAGTCTTACCACACTTCTCCGTCTGACAGCAGTCGACAGTGTTATTGACCTTGACCTGACCTTCGTGGTCACAGACGAGCGGAGGCAGCGTCGGACAGGGCACATGTTGGCAGTGGACCACCTTTGTGTCCTCCTCGCAGATACAAACGTTACAGCCCTCTGTCCATGTTGAATTGGGCTGAGGATGAAACAGTTATTGTAGAAATATGTTGCAAGTGGCAAAGGCTTCATTTGCGAAAAGTGACTCATAGACAAAGAATTTACCTCCTTCCATTGATCATTCGGAAGTCGACAAATTTCTGTCAGGAGAAAATGATGAAACCATGAATTATGAGTTTTGGTTTAACTTTTCCTAAATTACTGCAAGTCTAACTGTAGACTCACTTATATACAACCATAGTCCATATAGGCAAGTCATGCAAGTCAGCCATCTTGGTAACGCTGTGAAAAGCCCAAGTAGACTAGACCCCTATCTACATGAATTGGGACATGGTCAAACCCACCCAAACGTGTGACTTTAGTGGCCATTAAAAAGTGCAGGCAGTAGAGTTGCATTGTTGCTCTTACCACAGGAGGGCACACATTCATCTGAGTTAGAGGAGAGCAGGGTGGTGTTTTCTGGGCAGTAACAACCTTCCAGAGACTTGTTTGTCATGGCAGTGAAGACACTGTCAATGACGATGAACTTGTGGTTGTACCTGCAGAAATAATGGCGCAGTGAAGATCACACCTTGTTGTACGTGAGGTGAAGCAAAAATGAATTAAGATGATTACTATGGAGCAACAATGTTAGTTTTCATACCAGGCATCACATGTAGGCTCCACCTGTGGGCCACAGGCCTTGTACACCTTGGGACTTGGACATTTGTAATCTATAGTGAGATGGAGAGAGAATCAATTTGTTTCTTTGTTTGAGGTCATTGCTGTGATCTAGTCATAATAATTCTAGTAATAATAACTATGCTTTGATCGTACCACAGACTCCGCTGGTAGCGCTCCTCCAGTCGATGCACACGCCGGCCTGAGCACAGGCGTCAGCATAACTTTGTAAACTGGTGCAGCCAATGTGATGGATGTGCATGTGGCAAATGTCAAACTCACATGCCTCCAGAAACGGATGGTAGTCAACGAGCTTGTGACAATCTTCAAATGTACTGTGGGGAGATGGGATCATTATTCCATATTGTCACGATCAGACGGATAAATAAATCGCTAACATGTTGCCTGATGTGTTACAGAAGCCAGAACGTGCTTCATAATAGCCTTGCAGAGATGCAGTTGGAAACTGTACTGGATGTACCAAGCTTGTTATGGTCTTAATCCCTGATACAATGACAGTGATGCAGTGTAAATACAAATACATTTCAATCACTCCCATCATTTAGGCTGGCATTTTCCCCCTGTTTTCCCACAGTACCTGCTTATCATGATTTCACACATGGTGGTGTTGCAGGGGATGGGCGTAGGTGTTGGCATGGGTGGCATTGGTTTGCCACAGTCGCTGCCATTAACATGCCACTCGTGTGCCATATTAGGACATGAAGGATCAATTTTGCCACTAGGCAACATGCAGTCATCTTTGCGGTTGTTGTTGCATGTGCCTAGAGAGAGTTGCACCATTAGTAAAAGCATTCGCAGAGCAAAGGTGCAGTGATGCCCCTGCAGTGTCTCCTGCTGTATCTCTACAATAATGAAGATGCCATTATTCTATAGGCTATTCAAAAGAAACATTTAACCATAGTGAATGCAGCTGTTGGATATGTGCACCAGTTTTTGTCTGTTCTTTGCGGGTATGTAAGATGGTATTCCTTTCCACTGCAGAACTCACCACACTGTCCCTCGGTGTTATTTGCAAATTCATGAAAGGGCAGGTAGATACTGAATATGAGTCCGGAGAAGGTGATTTTCGCATGAATTGCAGGGATGACAAGCACTGTATTAATTCCCGTGGTGGTTAAACGGAAGTCAACATTCTGGTATGCAGGGCTTACATGCCTGTCATTCACATAAATCTAAAAAAAGAAAGAAAAAAAAGAGGAATTAATGTAAATAATAAGCTTTCACAAAACTCATTTCATGGAATGAAAGTTGTGAAACCTTTTTTTTTATTTACAAATGATTTACCTGGTTTACGAAATTGCCATTGATATTCTTCTGTGTAATGAAGATCTTGTAGTGATTGTAGAAAACAGTGATGGACTGAGGGCAGGACAAGCCATCAATTGCCCCGCAGTAGTAGTTATCAATCATAACACTGAAGTTGTATTTGGGATGTATCTCTTTCACCAGCCAGTAGGAGCAATTTCCTTGAAAACCATAGTAAGTACCATCGAAGGTGACATAATGGGGGTCTCCCCATCCATAGCAGACACCTTCATAAAGCACAGACATATGGTGTTGAAAAATGCTGCTCAAGTTGTCTGGACAATTTATTAATAAACATATTCAACTTAACTGAATAAAATATGAGTGAAATCATACCAATCAATCTATTAGCAAGAAATTAAATGTTCAGCTTCTGCCTTACATTGACATTCGGAGTAGGAGCAGCATCCGTCGTCATCCGTGACTTCAACAACAGGGAAGTTATTTGCACACACCACAGGCTTCACAGGTGGACACTGTGTCTCATTATAGATGGTGTTGCCATTAACACATGTTGCATTTTTACAGTTGTTCACCTTCCAACTTTCTCCATTCTGTTACGAAGAAGTCACAGAAGAATATAAACATTGGTAGCTTCACCAAAGCTTCACCAGTATTTGTATAACAACTGTGTAAGTCAATGTACAAGATAGAGGTAGTACCTGTCTTGGAGGAAAAACATCAAGACAAAATATACAGTGTTTGACCTCTACTTTACACTCCTTATTGCAGTAGCCAACATAACAATAGCCATCGAGGTCTGTCACGTTGTAGATCATTGACCCTAAAAGATTTATGCACAAGAAAAATGTTAGCACAAGAAAAATGAAAAGGGAATAGCATGGCACATGCTGATTTGCGCTTATTTGAACTAGGCCACAGATTTAAGTTTAGGAAAAAGCAGTGCTTCAATGTAAAAAGTAACAACTGTGTCTAATCTACAAAAATCTTGATTATTCATTACTTACCAGGTGGATAACTTGTTCCATTATGGAGGCAATGACAATGTTGATCAGAAGTTGATGGTGGTGGTGCTTCCGTCCCTGTCACTAGGGATATATCAGTTGTGGTAGGTATGGTAGGAATTGTCGTCGTGGGGGATTCAGTTGTGATAGGTGTTATAGTCCTCATGGTTGTTGATGTAGGGCATGCACAGCATTTGAATTTGATCTCATAATCAAAACATTCTGGTTGAAGGCCTTGTAAGGAATTGTTGCATATAAGACCCACATGTGTATTGCAAGTAACAGCTTGTCCAACCTGTGATATGGGGACAGTTGGGTAGACAACTGCTCTACACTGAACTTCTTCTGGATTAGAGCAGATGTCATAACCTGCAGCAATGATCTTCTGGATGGTTTCATCATCTCCTCCATTAGGACCTGATGTGGGCGCTCCAAGATTAATCCATTTCGACCACACACATGTCACATCGTGGCCCCCAGGGCAAGGTGTAGTTGTAGGAGGTTGAGGAGTAGTTGTTTCAGTTGTAGGAAGTGATGTTGTTGTCGTGCTTGTGGTTGAGTGACTTGTACCTTGAGTTGTGGTAGAGGGTGTAATCCTTGAAGTTGCAGGTGTCGTAGTTGATATTGTGGTAGGCGGAGGAGATGGTGTTGGACATCCACAACATTTCACTCTAATTTCATAATCAAAACACTGCGGCACAGGCGCCTGTTGTGAGTTGTTGCATATGAGACCTATTTGTTTATCACAAGTCACAGTTTGACCTATCTGTGACATGGAGAAAGTTGGGTAGACAATTGATCTACACTCGACTTCTTCTGGATTAGAGCAGATGTCATAACCTGCAGCAATGATCTTCTGGATGGTTTCGTCATCTCCTCCATTAGGACCTGATGTGGGCGCTCCAAGATTAATCCATTGTGACCACACACATGTCACATCGTGGCCCCCAGGGCAAGGTGTAGTTGTAGGAGGTTGAGGAGTAGTTGTTTCAGTTGTAGGAAGTGATGTTGTTGTCGTGCTTGTGGTTGAGTGACTTGTACCTTGAGTTGTGGTAGAGGGTGTAATCCTTGAAGTTGCAGGTGTCGTAGTTGATATTGTGGTAGGCGGTGGAGATGGTGTTGGACATCCACAACATTTCACTCTAATTTCATAATCAAAACACTGCGGCACAGGCGCCTGTTGGGAGTTGTTGCATATGAGACCTACTTGTTTATCACAAGTCACAGTTTGACCTATCTGTGACATGGAGAAAGTTGGGTAGACAATTGATCTACACTCAACTTCTTCTGGATTAGAGCAGATGTCATAACCTGCAGCAATGATCTTCTGGATGGTTTCGTCATCTCCTCCATTAGGACCTGATGTGGGCGCTCCAAGATTAATCCATTGTGACCACACACATGTCACATCGTGGCCCCCAGGGCAAGGTGTAGTTGTAGGAGGTTGAGGAGTAGTTGTTTCAGTTGTAGGAAGTGATGTTGTTGTCGTGCTTGTGGTTGAGTGACTTGTACCTTGAGTTGTGGTAGAGGGTGTAATCCTTGAAGTTGCAGGTGTCGTAGTTGATATTGTGGTAGGCGGAGGAGATGGTGTTGGACATCCACAACATTTCACTCTAATTTCATAATCAAAACACTGCGGCACAGGCGCCTGTTGGGAGTTGTTGCATATGAGACCTACTTGTTTATCACAAGTCACAGTTTGACCTATCTGTGACATGGAGAAAGTTGGGTAGACAATTGATCTACACTCGACTTCTTCTGGATTAGAGCAGATGTCATAACCTGCAGCAATGATCTTCTGGATGGTTTCGTCATCTCCTCCATTAGGACCTGATGTGGGCGCTCCAAGATTAATCCATTGTGACCACACACATGTCACATCGTGGCCCCCAGGGCAAGGTGTAGTTGTAGGAGGTTGAGGAGTAGTTGTTTCAGTTGTAGGAAGTGATGTTGTTGTCGTGCTTGTGGTTGAGTGACTTGTACCTTGAGTTGTGGTAGAGGGTGTAATCCTTGAAGTTGCAGGTGTCGTAGTTGATATTGTGGTAGGCGGAGGAGATGGTGTTGGACATCCACAACATTTCACTCTAATTTCATAATCAAAACACTGCGGCACAGGCGCCTGTTGGGAGTTGTTGCATATGAGACCTACTTGTTTATCACAAGTCACAGTTTGACCTATCTGTGACATGGAGAAAGTTGGGTAGACAATTGATCTACACTCGACTTCTTCTGGATTAGAGCAGATGTCATAACCTGCAGCAATGATCTTCTGGATGGTTTCGTCATCTCCTCCATTAGGACCTGATGTGGGCGCTCCAAGATTAATCCATTGTGACCACACACATGTCACATCGTGGCCCCCAGGGCAAGGTGTAGTTGTAGGAGGTTGAGGAGTAGTTGTTTCAGTTGTAGGAAGTGATGTTGTTGTCGTGCTTGTGGTTGAGTGACTTGTACCTTGAGTTGTGGTAGAGGGTGTAATCCTTGAAGTTGCAGGTGTCGTAGTTGATATTGTGGTAGGCGGAGGAGATGGTGTTGGACATCCACAACATTTCACTCTAATTTCATAATCAAAACACTGCGGCACAGGCGCCTGTTGGGAGTTGTTGCATATGAGACCTACTTGTTTATCACAAGTCACAGTTTGACCTATCTGTGACATGGAGAAAGTTGGGTAGACAATTGATCTACACTCGACTTCTTCTGGATTAGAGCAGATGTCATAACCTGCAGCAATGATCTTCTGGATGGTTTCGTCATCTCCTCCATTAGGACCTGATGTGGGCGCTCCAAGATTAATCCATTGTGACCACACACATGTCACATCGTGGCCCCCAGGGCAAGGTGTAGTTGTAGGAGGTTGAGGAGTAGTTGTTTCAGTTGTAGGAAGTGATGTTGTTGTCGTGCTTGTGGTTGTAGTCGTTGGATGCACTGTAGTTTCGGTTGTGGTAGAGTGCGTCGTCTCTGTAGTCGTAATTGTGGTAGTTGGTTTAGTAGTTGTGTCAGTTGTAGGAGGTGTTGTGGTTGTAGTAGTTGTTGGGCGTATGGTGGTTTCAGTTGTGGTAGAGGGTGTAGTCTCTGTCGTTGCGGTCGTAGGTTGAGGAGTAGTTGTTTCAGTTGTAGGGAGTGATGTTGTTGTCGTGCTTGTGGTTGAGTGACTTGTACCTTGAGTTGTGGTAGAGGGTGTAATCCTTGAAGTTGCAGGTGTCGTAGTTGATATTGTGGTAGGCGGTGGAGATGGTGTTGGACATCCACAACATTTCACTCTAATTTCATAATCAAAACACTGCGGCACAGGCACCTGTTGGGAGTTGTTGCATATGAGACCTACTTGTTTATCACAAGTCACAGTTTGACCTATCTGTGACATGGAGAAAGTTGGGTAGACAATTGATCTACACTCGACTTCTTCTGGATTAGAGCAGATGTCATAACCTGCAGCAATGATCTTCTGGATGGTTTCGTCATCTCCTCCATTAGGACCTGATGTGGGCGCTCCAAGATTAATCCATTGTGACCACACACATGTCACATCGTGGCCCCCAGGGCAAGGTGTAGTTGTAGGAGGTTGAGGAGTAGTTGTTTCAGTTGTAGGAAGTGATGTTGTTGTCGTGCTTGTGGTTGAGTGACTTGTACCTTGAGTTGTGGTAGAGGGTGTAATCCTTGAAGTTGCAGGTGTCGTAGTTGATATTGTGGTAGGCGGAGGAGATGGTGTTGGACATCCACAACATTTCACTCTAATTTCATAATCAAAACACTGCGGCACAGGCGCCTGTTGTGAGTTGTTGCATATGAGACCTATTTGTTTATCACAAGTCACAGTTTGACCTATCTGTGACATGGAGAAAGTTGGGTAGACAATTGATCTACACTCGACTTCTTCTGGATTAGAGCAGATGTCATAACCTGCAGCAATGATCTTCTGGATGGTTTCGTCATCTCCTCCATTAGGACCTGATGTGGGCGCTCCAAGATTAATCCATTGTGACCACACACATGTCACATCGTGGCCCCCAGGGCAAGGTGTAGTTGTAGGAGGTTGAGGAGTAGTTGTTTCAGTTGTAGGAAGTGATGTTGTTGTCGTGCTTGTGGTTGAGTGACTTGTACCTTGAGTTGTGGTAGAGGGTGTAATCCTTGAAGTTGCAGGTGTCGTAGTTGATGTTGTGGTAGGCGGTGGAGATGGTGTTGGACATCCACAACATTTCACTCTAATTTCATAATCAAAACACTGCGGCACAGGCGCCTGTTGTGAGTTGTTGCATATGAGACCTACTTGTTTATCACAAGTCACAGTTTGACCTATCTGTGACATGGAGAAAGTTGGGTAGACAATTGATCTACACTCGACTTCTTCTGGATTAGAGCAGATGTCATAACCTGCAGCAATGATCTTCTGGATGGTTTCGTCATCTCCTCCATTAGGACCTGATGTGGGCGCTCCAAGATTAATCCATTGTGACCACACACATGTCACATCGTGGCCCCCAGGGCAAGGTGTAGTTGTAGGAGGTTGAGGAGTAGTTGTTTCAGTTGTAGGAAGTGATGTTGTTGTCGTGCTTGTGGTTGAGTGACTTGTACCTTGAGTTGTGGTAGAGGGTGTAATCCTTGAAGTTGCAGGTGTCGTAGTTGATGTTGTGGTAGGCGGTGGAGATGGTGTTGGACATCCACAACATTTCACTCTAATTTCATAATCAAAACACTGCGGCACAGGCGCCTGTTGGGAGTTGTTGCATATGAGACCTACTTGTTTATCACAAGTCACAGTTTGACCTATCTGTGACATGGAGAAAGTTGGGTAGACAATTGATCTACACTCGACTTCTTCTGGATTAGAGCAGATGTCATAACCTGCAGCAATGATCTTCTGGATGGTTTCGTCATCTCCTCCATTAGGACCTGATGTGGGCGCTCCAAGATTAATCCATTGTGACCACACACATGTCACATCGTGGCCCCCAGGGCAAGGTGTAGTTGTAGGAGGTTGAGGAGTAGTTGTTTCAGTTGTAGGAAGTGATGTTGTTGTCGTGCTTGTGGTTGTAGTCGTTGGATGCACTGTAGTTTCGGTTGTGGTAGAGTGCGTCGTCTCTGTAGTCGTAATTGTGGTAGTTGGTTTAGTAGTTGTGTCAGTTGTAGAAGGTGCTGTGGTTGTAGTAGTTGTTGGGTGTGTTGTAGTTTCGGTTGTGGTAGAGGGTGTTTCTGTCGTTGTAGTTGTGGTAGTTGGTTGAGGTCTTGTTGTTTCAGTTGTAGGAGGTGTTGTGGTTGTAGTAGTTGTTGGGCGTATGGTGGTTTCAGTTGTGGTAGAGGGTGTAGTCTCTGTCGTTGCGGTCGTAGGTTGAGGAGTAGTTGTTTCAGTTGTAGGGAGTGATGTTGTTGTCGTGCTTGTGGTTGAGTGACTTGTACCTTGAGTTGTGGTAGAGGGTGTAATCCTTGAAGTTGCAGGTGTCGTAGTTGATGTTGTGGTAGGCGGAGGAGATGGTGTTGGACATCCACAACATTTCACTCTAATTTCATAATCAAAGCACTGCGGCACAGGCGCCTGTTGTGAGTTGTTGCATATGAGACCTACTTGTTTATCACAAGTCACAGTTTGACCTATCTGTGACATGGAGAAAGTTGGGTAGACAATTGATCTACACTCGACTTCTTCTGGATTAGAGCAGATGTCATAACCTGCAGCAATGATCTTCTGGATGGTTTCGTCATCTCCTCCATTAGGACCTGATGTGGGCGCTCCAAGATTAATCCATTGTGACCACACACATGTCACATCGTGGCCCCCAGGGCAAGGTGTAGTTGTAGGAGGTTGAGGAGTAGTTGTTTCAGTTGTAGGAAGTGATGTTGTTGTCGTGCTTGTGGTTGTAGTCGTTGGATGCACTGTAGTTTCGGTTGTGGTAGAGTGCGTCGTCTCTGTAGTCGTAATTGTGGTAGTTGGTTTAGTAGTTGTGTCAGTTGTAGAAGGTGCTGTGGTTGTAGTAGTTGTTGGGTGTGTTGTAGTTTCGGTTGTGGTAGAGGGTGTTTCTGTCGTTGTAGTTGTGGTAGTTGGTTGAGGTCTTGTTGTTTCAGTTGTAGGAGGTGTTGTGGTTGTAGTAGTTGTTGGGCGTATGGTGGTTTCAGTTGTGGTAGAGGGTGTAGTCTCTGTCGTTGCGGTCGTAGGTTGAGGAGTAGTTGTTTCAGTTGTAGGGAGTGATGTTGTTGTCGTGCTTGTGGTTGAGTGACTTGTACCTTGAGTTGTGGTAGAGGGTGTAATCCTTGAAGTTGCAGGTGTCGTAGTTGATGTTGTGGTAGGCGGAGGAGATGGTGTTGGACATCCACAACATTTCACCCTAATTTCATAATCAAAACACTGCGGCACAGGCACCTGTTGTGAGTTGTTGCATATGAGACCTACTTGTTTATCACAAGTCACAGTTTGACCTATCTGTGACATGGAGAAAGTTGGGTAGACAATTGATCTACACTCGACTTCTTCTGGATTAGAGCAGATGTCATAACCTGCAGCAATGATCTTCTGGATGGTTTCGTCATCTCCTCCATTAGGACCTGATGTGGGCGCTCCAAGATTAATCCATTGTGACCACACACATGTCACATCGTGGCCCCCAGGGCAAGGTGTAGTTGTAGGAGGCTGAGGAGTAGTTGTTTCAGTTGTAGGGAGTGATGTTGTTGTCGTGCTTGTGGTTGTAGTCGTTGGATGCACTGTAGTTTCGGTTGTGGTAGAGTGCGTCGTCTCTGTAGTCGTAATTGTGGTAGTTGGTTTAGTAGTTGTGTCAGTTGTAGAAGGTGCTGTGGTTGTAGTAGTTGTTGGGTGTGTTGTAGTTTCGGTTGTGGTAGAGGGTGTTTCTGTCGTTGTAGTTGTGGTAGTTGGTTGAGGTCTTGTTGTTTCAGTTGTAGGAGGTGTTGTGGTTGTAGTAGTTGTTGGGCGTATGGTGGTTTCAGTTGTGGTAGAGGGTGTAGTCTCTGTCGTTGCGGTCGTAGGTTGAGGAGTAGTTGTTTCAGTTGTAGGGAGTGATGTTGTTGTCGTGCTTGTGGTTGAGTGACTTGTACCTTGAGTTGTGGTAGAGGGTGTAATCCTTGAAGTTGCAGGTGTCGTAGTTGATGTTGTGGTAGGCGGAGGAGATGGTGTTGGACATCCACAACATTTCACTCTAATTTCATAATCAAAACACTGCGGCACAGGCGCCTGTTGTGAGTTGTTGCATATGAGACCTATTTGTTTATCACAAGTCACAGTTTGACCTATCTGTGACATGGAGAAAGTTGGGTAGACAATTGATCTACACTCGACTTCTTCTGGATTAGAGCAGATGTCATAACCTGCAGCAATGATCTTCTGGATGGTTTCGTCATCTCCTCCATTAGGACCTGATGTGGGCGCTCCAAGATTAATCCATTGTGACCACACACATGTCACATCGTGGCCCCCAGGGCAAGGTGTAGTTGTAGGAGGCTGAGGAGTAGTTGTTTCAGTTGTAGGGAGTGATGTTGTTGTCGTGCTTGTGGTTGTAGTCGTTGGATGCACTGTAGTTTCGGTTGTGGTAGAGTGCGTCGTCTCTGTAGTCGTAATTGTGGTAGTTGGTTTAGTAGTTGTGTCAGTTGTAGAAGGTGCTGTGGTTGTAGTAGTTGTTGGGTGTGTTGTAGTTTCGGTTGTGGTAGAGGGTGTTTCTGTCGTTGTAGTTGTGGTAGTTGGTTGAGGTCTTGTTGTTTCAGTTGTAGGAGGTGTTGTGGTTGTAGTAGTTGTTGGGCGTATGGTGGTTTCAGTTGTGGTAGAGGGTGTAGTCTCTGTCGTTGCGGTCGTAGGTTGAGGAGTAGTTGTTTCAGTTGTAGGGAGTGATGTTGTTGTCGTGCTTGTGGTTGAGTGACTTGTACCTTGAGTTGTGGTAGAGGGTGTAATCCTTGAAGTTGCAGGTGTCGTAGTTGATGTTGTGGTAGGCGGAGGAGATGGTGTTGGACATCCACAACATTTCACTCTAATTTCATAATCAAAACACTGCGGCACAGGCGCCTGTTGTGAGTTGTTGCATATGAGACCTATTTGTTTATCACAAGTCACAGTTTGACCTATCTGTGACATGGAGAAAGTTGGGTAGACAATTGATCTACACTCGACTTCTTCTGGATTAGAGCAGATGTCATAACCTGCAGCAATGATCTTCTGGATGGTTTCGTCATCTCCTCCATTAGGACCTGATGTGGGCGCTCCAAGATTAATCCATTGTGACCACACACATGTCACATCGTGGCCCCCAGGGCAAGGTGTAGTTGTAGGAGGCTGAGGAGTAGTTGTTTCAGTTGTAGGGAGTGATGTTGTTGTCGTGCTTGTGGTTGTAGTCGTTGGATGCACTGTAGTTTCGGTTGTGGTAGAGTGCGTCGTCTCTGTAGTCGTAATTGTGGTAGTTGGTTTAGTAGTTGTGTCAGTTGTAGAAGGTGCTGTGGTTGTAGTAGTTGTTGGGTGTGTTGTAGTTTCGGTTGTGGTAGAGGGTGTTTCTGTCGTTGTAGTTGTGGTAGTTGGTTGAGGTCTTGTTGTTTCAGTTGTAGGAGGTGTTGTGGTTGTAGTAGTTGTTGGGCGTATGGTGGTTTCAGTTGTGGTAGAGGGTGTAGTCTCTGTCGTTGCGGTCGTAGGTTGAGGAGTAGTTGTTTCAGTTGTAGGGAGTGATGTTGTTGTCGTGCTTGTGGTTGAGTGACTTGTACCTTGAGTTGTGGTAGAGGGTGTAATCCTTGAAGTTGCAGGTGTCGTAGTTGATGTTGTGGTAGGCGGAGGAGATGGTGTTGGACATCCACAACATTTCACTCTAATTTCATAATCAAAACACTGCGGCACAGGCGCCTGTTGTGAGTTGTTGCATATGAGACCTATTTGTTTATCACAAGTCACAGTTTGACCTATCTGTGACATGGAGAAAGTTGGGTAGACAATTGATCTACACTCGACTTCTTCTGGATTAGAGCAGATGTCATAACCTGCAGCAATGATCTTCTGGATGGTTTCGTCATCTCCTCCATTAGGACCTGATGTGGGCGCTCCAAGATTAATCCATTGTGACCACACACATGTCACATCGTGGCCCCCAGGGCAAGGTGTAGTTGTAGGAGGCTGAGGAGTAGTTGTTTCAGTTGTAGGGAGTGATGTTGTTGTCGTGCTTGTGGTTGTAGTCGTTGGATGCACTGTAGTTTCGGTTGTGGTAGAGTGCGTCGTCTCTGTAGTCGTAATTGTGGTAGTTGGTTTAGTAGTTGTGTCAGTTGTAGAAGGTGCTGTGGTTGTAGTAGTTGTTGGGTGTGTTGTAGTTTCGGTTGTGGTAGAGGGTGTTTCTGTCGTTGTAGTTGTGGTAGTTGGTTGAGGTCTTGTTGTTTCAGTTGTAGGAGGTGTTGTGGTTGTAGTAGTTGTTGGGCGTATGGTGGTTTCAGTTGTGGTAGAGGGTGTAGTCTCTGTCGTTGCGGTCGTAGGTTGAGGAGTAGTTGTTTCAGTTGTAGGGAGTGATGTTGTTGTCGTGCTTGTGGTTGAGTGACTTGTACCTTGAGTTGTGGTAGAGGGTGTAATCCTTGAAGTTGCAGGTGTCGTAGTTGATGTTGTGGTAGGCGGAGGAGATGGTGTTGGACATCCACAACATTTCACTCTAATTTCATAATCAAAACACTGCGGCACAGGCGCCTGTTGTGAGTTGTTGCATATGAGACCTACTTGTTTATCACAAGTCACAGTTTGACCTATCTGTGACATGGAGGAAGTTGGGTAGACAATTGATCTACACTCGACTTCTTCTGGATTAGAGCAGATGTCATAACCTGCAGCAATGATCTTCTGGATGGTTTCGTCATCTCCTCCATTAGGACCTGATGTGGGCGCTCCAAGATTAATCCATTGTGACCACACACATGTCACATCGTGGCCCCCAGGGCAAGGTGTAGTTGTAGGAGGCTGAGGAGTAGTTGTTTCAGTTGTAGGGAGTGATGTTGTTGTCGTGCTTGTGGTTGTAGTCGTTGGATGCACTGTAGTTTCGGTTGTGGTAGAGTGCGTCGTCTCTGTAGTCGTAATTGTGGTAGTTGGTTTAGTAGTTGTGTCAGTTGTAGAAGGTGCTGTGGTTGTAGTAGTTGTTGGGTGTGTTGTAGTTTCGGTTGTGGTAGAGGGTGTTTCTGTCGTTGTAGTTGTGGTAGTTGGTTGAGGTCTTGTTGTTTCAGTTGTAGGAGGTGTTGTGGTTGTAGTAGTTGTTGGGCGTATGGTGGTTTCAGTTGTGGTAGAGGGTGTAGTCTCTGTCGTTGCGGTCGTAGGTTGAGGAGTAGTTGTTTCAGTTGTAGGAAGTGATGTTGTTGTCGTGCTTGTGGTTGTAGTCGTTGGATGCACTGTAGTTTCGGTTGTGGTAGAGTGCGTCGTCTCTGTAGTCGTAATTGTGGTAGTTGGTTTAGTAGTTGTTTCAGTTGTAGAAGGTGCTGTGGTTGTAGTAGTTGTTGGGTGTGTTGTAGTTTCGGTTGTGGTAGAGGGTGTTTCTGTCGTTGTAGTTGTGGTAGTTGGTTGAGGTCTAGTTGTTTCAGTTATAGGAGGTGTTGTGGTTGTAGTAGTTGTTGGGCGTATGGTGGTTTCAGTTGTGGTAGAGGGTGTCGTTTCTGTAGTTGTAGGTGTAGTAGTTGGTTGATGGGTTGTTTCAGTTGTAGGTGGTTTTGTTGTTGTAGTTGTCGGCGGTGTTGTAGTTTCGGTTTTGGTAGAGGGTGTGGTCTCTGCAGTTGTAATTGTGCTAGGTGATTGAGTAGTAGTGGTTTCAGTTGTAGGAGGTACTACAGTTGTAGTAGTAGTTGGGTGCAGTGTAGTTTCTCTTGTGGTAGAGGGTGTCGTTTCTGTAGTTGTAGGTGTAGTAGTTGGTTGATGGGTTGTAGATGTAGTTGGTCGCAGAGTTGTTGTTTCAGTTGTAGAAGGCGCTGCAGTTGAAGTAGTTGTCTTGTATATGGTAGTTTCAGTTGTGGTCAAGGGTGTAGTCTCTGTTGTCATAGTTGTGATAGTTGGTTGAGGAGTAGTTGTTTCAGTTGTAGGAGGTGCTGCAGTTACAGTAGTAGTTGTGTGCAGTGTAGTTTCTGTTGTGGTAGAGGGTGTAAACTCTGTAGTTGTAGGTGTAGTCGTTGGTTGATGGGTTGTTTCAGTTGTAGGTGGTTTTGCAGTTGTAGTTGTTGGCTGCCTTGTAGCTTTGGTTGTGGTAGAGGCTGTAGTCTCTGTAGTTGTAGGAGCCAATGTGGTAATAACTGTTTTGGTTGTAGTTCCCTCTGTTGTAGAGGGTTTAGAGGATATAGAAGTTGATGTTGCTTTAGTTGGATGCTTTGTTGTGGTGCTGCACAGTACTGTCTTGCAACACTTAACCTTTATCTCATAATCTAGACATATGGGGGGGTACTGTAAGCTGTTCTTGCACACAAGCCCTTGGTTATTACACGTAACTGTTTGTCCCAGATGATCTAGTGGAACCCCAGGATAGTGAACAGCTTGACACTCCACCTCAACTGGGTTCTCGCAGATGTCATATCCTTTCTTGATGATATTTGCAATGGTTTCATCATCTCCCCCTCCAGGACCAAAAAGGGGGTACTCTGAACTTATCCATGGTGACCAGTAGCATTCTGTCTGTATGCAAGGTGTAACAGTTGGTTTCACGGGAGTTGAAAAGTGGAAGGTGGTTGATGATTGGGTAGCCACAGTCGTGGTTGAAGTAGGAGTGTGGGTTGTCGGTACAGATACTGGGCATGGGTATGACTGCCTGTTAATAGTTCCATTCTTCTCGCATACAGCTGTGATGCAGTTGCCATGGCCATCTGTTGTGTTGTAGATGATACTTCCGAAGGGATATTTAGTTCCATTATATGTGCAAGTACAAGCTGTAAAAAAAAGTAAATTATTCATATAAAGATCAAAAATAGGCTAAACAATCCAAAACTCTCCAAATTTTTTCATACCTTCAGCGTCGTACTGGCATTGGATTGTCACCAAATTGCATGTACTGTAATGGAAAGAGAAACAGTTTACTGTCAATTTACTCAAATTTCTACAAGGTACAAAAGTATAGAGCCACATTTATATACATATATAAGACCTACCATATATAGCAGTTTTCATCTGTTGGAACACTGTCACCATTACTATAGTGTTTGCCATCTTTATCGTAGCAGCCACATTGTTCTTTTGCAACACATGTCATTGTATCCTCATCAAAGTATGGCTGAGCAGCAGGACATGTTGGATAGCAACCTAAAAAAACACATTTCTTCTTTAAGTGCTTGTTCAAAAAAATACTGATGCAATTTGAAAATCACAACAACTTTGCAAGTGCAAAGGGCTTAAATAAGTATGCTCACACTTATCTG
This sequence comes from Karalla daura, assembly GCA_029224185.1. Classification (NCBI taxonomy): domain Eukaryota; kingdom Metazoa; phylum Chordata; class Actinopteri; order Chaetodontiformes; family Leiognathidae; genus Karalla; species Karalla daura. Next base: position 23,215,075 of record CM055190.1, on the reverse strand, counting down.
AGACGACACATTCAACAACAAAAAAGACAACACGTTCAATTATGAATCGAATTGATAAACAGACCGAGTCAAGTTGTGTACATATAAATAGTTAAAAAGTACCTTCTAGTGGAGGTATCTGTGTAGAGCAGTTCCCTGATGGATTCCTACAGGTTTCCATGCAAGATCCACATGGCTTGTAGTGCCATTCACATTCATCAGGGGGATTGTAGTAATCACAGAAGAGAGCTGTTAAAGATTTTAATATGCATTTAGGACAGGCATGATACAGACTGAACTAATCAGACAGAAGACAATATGCAGATCTTATGCATATCCGCGTAAGCCTTTCTGTCTAGGAAGTCCAGGCAGCAGATGCAAGGCCAGTGCATCACCATCATTTTACCATATATTTTCCACTATTTGGGGAAATCTTATCTGAAAATCTTTACTGAACAGTAGATCGGCCTTTAAAGCCCAAACAAATTCACCGTGCTTTGCAATCAGGTTACTCACGGCAGGTCTTTGGTGTTCTCCATCGTATGCAAATCCCAGCTTGATTACAGGATTCAGCATAAGCAGCCACAGCAGAGCAGAAACACTCACAGTCTCCACCAGTGTCGCAAGCACAGGAGTCAAACACACATGTGTCATAGAACTGAGTGGGATCCACCTACAAGTGTAGAACATTTCGGCTGATAAGGAAAGGCACTGCTGCTCTTCAGCATCTAGTTCTCATCAAAGACACACATCAAAGAGGTAACCACGTTCTGCTCAATGTTCCTGACTGTTGAGGGAAGATTTTCCTAGCCAGTGTTGCTTACAGCTCATATGCATGTGTGATTTTTTGGGCCTCTTGTTATTCGACCTGTATCCGTGTTGGTGTTTATACCAGGTGATATAAAAAGGTCTTTTAACTAAAGTTGAGTTGAGTTGAATGGTGTGTATGTCTGTGTCCTGTGATGGTCTTTAACCTATCCAAGGTGCATTTCCTGCCTTTATCCTATGAACTGGAAATACCTTGACACCATATAGGTACAAAGCAGGTAAGATGTATGATGGATGGATGGATGGGTTGATCATTATTCATGCATCCTGCTGCTACAACAAATGTATCTTATTCAAAAACAACATACACTGGAATGGCAAGCTGAGAAGACGTCACTCTGTATGATACTGCACTGTTTCTGGGCCCATGATTGTCTGTAGGGGTTGGCATCACAAGGGTTGCTGATGCTCTCAGCATCAGGGCAGCTTGGCAAATCCTTCCAACTGTTCCCAAACACCAGCGGGTTGACCACCACAGCGTGGGACCTTGTTGTGAAGTCATTATTCGTGTTGCCGTCGTAGTTTCCACACAGCCCACACACACGACCCTGAAAAGGCCAGAACATGTTCTTCAACTTTAATGTAAAAGCAAAGCTTGTCTTTTGTTTCAATGGGGCCCTGGAGTGACTGAATGAAGTATTTATCTTTAATATCTTTGATATATATGGTGTTAACGTAGAAGTTATGGAACCTTGGTTTCGTCTCAGAAACCAGTATCCGAGAGTCCAATTTACAGACTCTTTGCAATCCTGTTTTTAGCTCTGGGAATACTACACTGCTTTGGCACAGATCTGGTACCGATTCAAGCACGCCCTTTCAAAGTTACGCTCAGTCTGTCTCTGTTCAGATTCAACTGCTTTTAAGATGCATTTCAAAAGTAAAAGTTTATTTATGAATAGGCATGTTGTGACGTTTTTGGACCTGCTGTGCATCTCTGACCTGGAATTCACAGTTATTTACCAAAGTCAGTGTTAAAATGTTTTTTTTATTTCAAGGTCCCTTTTAAAAACCTGCATTTACTTGAAACTGGCTTACCATGTATTTCGGGCTGAGCTTGATGAACAAGTTAGTCTTTCTGTCCCAAATCAGGATGAGTCCATTGTTGGCTTCAACAACCAGGTAGATACCCATTGTGCTGTAACGGAATGGAGCTGTCTCTTCATTCCCATCTGATATCAGCTGGTAGCTTCCATCTGAGAGAATCAGTTCTGCGGTCTAGATATAAGAAAGAAAATTGTTTGCTGAAGTGGCTGTTCAATTCAACATGTGTGCAATATCTCTCTCAAAATTCAGTGCCACTACACAAGTGTTCACCTCTCAGTTCAACACCTTTGAGCAGCACCTTTAGTGTATGTCTGTTCTGTGGATCAACATTTCTCTCAAAAGTTTAATGATTTAAGGCTGTATAATGGCAATCCGGTCAGACCTAAAAGGGGCTCTTGGATATGGAGCAAGGTTATTGTTAATTAAATGTCTTTCATGTCGACTGCCTACCTCCAAGAAGATCTTGATTGTCTTAGAGCAGGTTGTCCCTTTGGTTCCACATGGGACATTTTCAGTGATAACTCTGAAGGTCCCATTGCTGCTGCCATTTGTACTGCCACAATAGTCCTGAGCATAGACACACACACACACACACACACGCACACACACACACACACACACACACGCACACACACAAATATGATAAGGAAAGCTTTGCTTGAATGTATGCATCACAGCAAAACAGCTTTAAGCAGCTATTTTTTCGTTTGTGTGTGAGAGACCTGTCCAGGATGGACAGAAAGGTTGTTTACATTTGTAATGTATTTTTATGTCTGTCCACCACCGTGCACCAACCTGAGTGAGAATATATTCACAGCTGCCGTCAAAAGTGTAGCGTTTCTGGTCAAAAGTCATGTAGTGTCCGGCTCCATAGACGGAGCAGCTTCCATCACACTGGTTGTCTGTGCACTCCCACTTCCTGTCTTTACAAGTGCTATTAACAGGCACAGATTGGATCAGAGGGTTAGAGTGAAATACTGTGTTTATAGCATCTATGTATTTTCTGCTTGTGCTTCACCCACCAGGTGTTACACTCCCACTTTGCAGTTTCTCCAGGCTGGTAGAAGATGCCGTTGTGCTCACAGGGACATGACTGTGGCGGGATGCAGCCTCCCTTACCATCAGACACGGTTCCATTAGGGCACACGCAGCCAGAGACGCAGGCTGTGGCAACCTGGAGAAGGGATCAAATATGCATAGTTTCACTTCCACTCAAGCATAGAAAATACTGTAACCTCAACTCACACAGTTCAAGCTATCCAAATGTTCTAGATATCAACTCACTACCACTATTTGCATATTAGATGTATTTTTGGCACTACACAGACATTCAGAGGAAAGGATTTCCATGCTAAACCTCTCCCGCCTTGAGGAAGTGTTAACTCACACAGCCCAGGTCTAATGTGCTGCAGCTCTTCCCGCACTCGGTTCCTTTTGCAGCCGGACCTTGAGCAGAGCAGTTGAAGAAGACCATCGGTGGAGCACAGGCTGAGGAAAGAGTGGTCCAAAATGAATAACTGTCTTTCTAAAGTGAATGTCACTCTTCATCACTGAATGCAGTATTGCATTTTTAGCCTTAGTCAAAAGTCCAGAACACATATTTGTGGATTGAGAACTGCAACAGAACATATGCAGGATTTACAGGACAAAGATTTTGTAAATGAATTTCATCTTACAATCACTCTGCTACCAAGAATCTTTCTCCTCACTTTCTCACCTCAGACTAGAAGAGGTATGAATGAAACCTTCTCAGGACACAGTTTTGCATAAACTGTGGAAAAGAGCCCCACCTGGCTGTAGCTCAGAGGCAGTGTCACACTAGTCTGCAAAAGCCTGTCAACTAATTAGCTGAAATTTTGAGACAATTCCTGCAGACTTTCAGGTTACACAACACAGTCCACAGCATTCACTGATTTTCCAAGGTAACAGGTGAATTACAAAGATTCCCATTTGATTCCTTTCATCTGGGTGCCTTTAATTTATCAGTTGATTCTGTTTTGAGCAACTTACATGTCTCAATGAGAAATGCTCCAAAGCAGCTGAGTTTTCCCGCTCTACAGGTGCTGGTGGTGAAAAGTGAAACCACATTAATATATTAACATAAACATATATACCTGACACCTGCATCCAGAGTGAAAAACTTTGGTTTTGTGGAAAATTAATGGTCTGTTCCTGACAGATGAACCCAGGCAGGTCCTAATACATCTTCACATCCTCAGTCATGTGGAAATGTCCACTTTTGAAATGCAGTTTAAAAAACATGTGAATCTGAACACACACACGCAGTGTATAGTATGTAACAATGCACAGAACTCTCCACCTACAAAATGAGTTTGTAGCTGCCCTTGAGCAAATGAAGGCACATCACCGCAAGGCAGCAGTTTGGTGCAATTCTGGTGAAGTGTCATTGTTGGCATGTATTATATGTCATCACTCATTCAAGTGGCAAATGAGACAGCCGATCAGAGTAAAGCCCACACGTGGTGGACAAATAAGCAGTAAAGGGCATTAGACTTGTGCAGATACAGAGTAATATTCCCACTGCGAAAAAATGATATTGTAAAAGGACTGTAAAATAAACTTTGAGGCATTTCTGATAAAACCAGTGTTCCACAGCCTCTCTGTTAGCACAAAAAAACAAGAACCACTAGATAATATCTCCTGGGAAACTTGAAAGTCATGTGCTACCGTGTTGCCAGGAAACTTTCTGTTGCTACTACGACTATTTCTACCACTACCAATGCTGTATGGAACTTTAATTCAAGGTTGCCATGGTGATGGCAGCAGAAAGTCTCAAGATCATGATAATTGGAAAGTGAATTATCAAAAACTAAAAAAGCTTTGAAAAAGTTTAACTCCATGTCAACAGAGGAGACTTGTGTCTCCAATTTAAAGTTTGAATGGTGTCTCAAGGCAAAGGTCAGCCCAAGCTGTAGATGTTTGAAAAAGTCCGACAATTCATTCATTCAATTTCACTGTGTACCATAAATTTATTATGGAAATGAAGAACATGCAGCAAAGCATGAGTATTCTGTTGAGTAGAGTCCAAGAGTCTGAACAATTAGCTACTAATTCACTATAAAAAGTCCATACAATCAGTCTACATTAATAATATTAACATTTGTGATGTTCATTTACCACATGACTCCGTCCTTGTTGACGATCTGTCCCGGAGGCACCGCTGAGCCCTCGTCATAACACGGGCAAGCCTCGGCTGGGACGCACTTCCCGCTGTCATCCAGGTACGTTCCCTCTGCGCAGACACAGCCGTCGACAGGTGGGAAGGACAGGTGGCAGCTCACGTCTGTGCTGCTCAGGCAGCGGCAGGTGCCACTGCTAGATGTGATGTTGTAGGAGTAAACCATGCTGCTGGGGCAGGAGTCTGCATATTTCCCTGAGGAGGTCAGAAAACAGAATCAACGAAAGCAAAACTTCTCGTTTACTGACTCGCACAAGAATTCCTGTGTGCTTGGACCGCTGTCTGCCTGTATATGAATGGCAGCTTTCTAGATTCTTGATACGTCATCAAACTGAATCTGATGTTACTGAGGGTGAACAGCTCGTAGGAGGCAAATGTGTTTCATGATTTGGACAAACCTGCACGATTAAAACCTTTAAAGGAAACCTGGAATGAATAACTTATGATTGAAGAATATCAGCAGTCAATAATTAGGGTCAATAACAGATGGGCTATGGTCTAGGGATAACTGAATGAGTTCCATTAAATTTGATGAAGTTTACATTTTATTCAGCTCCTCTCCATTTGCCTTTGGAGGAGCCTACGTCGCACACATTTCACAGCAGCTTTAATCCCATAACAGACTCACTCTTATATATTTATTCTTCCCACTCAGAGTGTTGTGAGTGTATATTTCAGAATCCATAATGAGATTGCAAAGCATCAAAAAACAAGGATTTAACTGTTTAATTTACTGTCAACAACCTTCTCTGAAAGTCTCATTATTTTACAACTTTTACCCACCACAGATTGCCGACCTCCAGTCGCCGAGGTTGATTCCTGCAGCCGCACAAGCATGGGCGTAGGAGGAGACAGCAGCACACATGCAGTCCTCGCCCTTCTCACAGTTACAGCTGTCGTACATGCAGTTCTGAGAGGAGGAGAGGAAACTTTCAGATGTGGAGACTGGGCTACAGAGGTCCGGAGATGAGCCCGGGCTGCAGGTGAGTGAGCTACCTGTCGGTACGGGTCGGGGCTGATCTCTGATTGACAGGAGGCGAACGGCCCCCGGGGGTCAGTCAGCATGGAGCACCAGTGCTGGGCGTAACGTTCTGCCATCGACACGGACCGACCACATCATCAGATACAGGCAGAAAACACACACACACACACAAACACACACCTCCAAACAGCATGTAAATAAAACAATGACCAGCAGCGGTCACAGAACTGGACGCACCGTTATCCAGACTGAGGCTGCAGGGATTCTCAAAGTTGGTCCTAACATTGGGGCAGGCGGCCTGCGTCTTCCAACTGTTTGCAAAGCCAGCCGCCGTGGCATCTCGAACGCCGCTGAGCTTCAGGAAGTCGTCGGCCTGGTTGTTGTTGAAGTTCCCACACAGACCTGCAGACAGAGAGAGTCCAATCAGAGACAAGGCCTCGGCAGAGGAAGTAAGAGTCCCAGATCCACCAAACACACTACAGTGCTGGTCAAAGTCAGCATAACATCATCATTTATTTATCTCCTTCGATGATTCTACAAAGAAGTCACAGCACAGTAGAACCTCTCGCACAGCAGTCAGGTGTGGTTTTCAAACAACAAAGCCTACAATGGACCCACATTGTGGATATTCCACATGTTGCACAACATTGATCAAAATCGAGGTCAAGAGATCTTTTTCGATGGAGCCTTGTGCAAACCATCACGCTTTCAAAACATAGCTAATAAAAGTTGTATCTGTTCCATTTTGTTCTGTTCTATTCTGTTCTAAACACAAAATATAAATCTAACAAGGTTCCACAGTATGCACAGGTTTATTGTATTCATTAACTCCTTCCCAGTGTTTATAGCTGCCGTGTGGACATACCACAAGTCCTGGTCTGGAAGTCCGGGGTGACGGTGACGTAGAGCTGCATGAGCGGCTGCAGCTGCACCTGCAGCAGGACGCCGACCGACGTCTGGATGATCAGGAAGAAGGAGGACGCTCTGAAGGCCGAGATCCCGACTGGAGGAGAGAGAGAGGAGGAAGAGTAGCAAGAATAGTTCAGTCAGAAATTGAGCTGTGCAGTGTTGAGACATAAACACAAGGTGGCACCAGACACTCCTTTCTGCGCTTCAGCGGTTAGATTAAATACTGCACCTGAACACACATACACATACTGGCACATAGTTTAGCACATGCTCCATGCAGCTGCTGGGTCTGACCAGTAGATGCTGCTCATTTCCAGTTTACTTCACTGGGTGTCTTGTGCCCAGTTTTTCATGATCTTAGTATTGTCACCACGTAAACAGATTTCTTTTTCAAATTTAATGTAAACCGCGCGAAGTAACAAGTTTTAAACAGTATTTTAGTTTTGTGTGAAGACAGAGATCAAAGCAGCATCTGCAACAAAATGTGCATCCACATCAGCCATTCAACTAAATTCAGCTAAATTGCCAGTGAAACATGTTACATATCATCTGAAGCTTTGTCCCTTTACCTTTGTGTGCAGACAAACAGTCACCCCCTGCACAGAAAGGTCGCTCACCTGCAGAGAATGGTAACTGAGCGTTGAGGCCATTCACAAAAACCTTGCCACTGGCATGGACGCTGATCATCTGTGTGAAGAAAGACAAACTGTCAACATTTACATCCCTACAAGATGTGAGTCCTGGTTTGGCTACATTAATGAAGCAACAATGAATACAACTTTGATGAAGGATGAACATAGACGGTCAAAATGAACTCACATTAGCTCCGCCAAATAGACTCAGAGTGATGGACTTGAGGCAGGTTTCACTCTCTGACAATCCACATTGCACCAGTTCCCCTTGAACCACAAACTGGGATTCATCGCTGCAGTCCTGAAAACACACACACACACACACACACAGGTACACAAACACATGGATGTCAAAGTGAGAATCACGTGTAGCGAGCATTACAGTAGGTAGTGGCACGAAAGATTAATTAATTTTAGATCCCTGTGTGTGTGTGTGTGTATGTGTGTGTGTGTGTGTGTGTGTGTGTGCGTGTGTGCGCGGGTGTGTGTGTGTGTGCTTTGCATTAGTTACTTCTTTGCATGCCCTTCATATTGACAAAAAGGATTTGTGTGGGACTGTTGATAAAGGTGGTGGGTGGAAGTGGAGTTCTGGACTCGACTTTGACTTCAGCTCCAGAGTTTTAAATCAAAGTAATAAAACCTCTGTTGTTTGTTTAGACTTCACACTATTTATTGTGGTCTGTGAGATGTTTGAAATCTTAGGGCACTCATAACAAACTGAGTCTCTATTATTGTTTTTGTGTTGTTTTACATTTTGTTTATTATTATTTATTTATGTTATACTGATTTTAGAGCCTTTGTATTTTAAAAGTGATGTTTATAGGGCCTCCTGCAATAGGACATCTTCAAATATTACAAATCTTAGAAAGAAAAGGCTTAAAAAGATTGACTGGGAGATAAAACCAATTACAAACAACAGACAGAGGTCACTTTCTGTAAAAGCTTCCATCACTGGTGTGACTGGTTTAGAATGTGTGTGTGTGTGTGTGTGTCTGTCTGTCTGTCTGTGTGTGTCACCTTTGCCAGAATGTAGGAGCAGTCTCCATGGAAGGTGTAGACTTTTCCATCAAAGGTGTTGACGTGTGCTCCTCCAAGCACAGAGCAGGTTCCTGGACAATTCTCCTCTGTGCACGTCCACTGGCCACTCTCACACACACTGTCAGTGCACACACACACACACACACACACACACACACACACACGCGCCTTAATGCTCAGTGGTGGATGATTACATAACCTGCAGCCCTAAAGCTCTCTCTGAAACAGGTTTCCTTGAGACACTGATTTGCTTGATAAATCATGATCTATTGTTTGTAATGTCACCTTGTGACAGTTTAAAATATACATTTTTTCATACACGTAACCTCTAATTTTAAGTCGAAATATACTGCATAAGCAGAGATATTTCAGAATGCTTCATAACAGCCAGAAAAATGAGCATCCTCTATATACCACTGTACTATACATATCAAGTTTTAAGTAAGACAAAACATAAGGGGCCAAAACTTGTATTGCAGTAATTTTGTCCTTGAATTATATGTAAAAGTGATGGTGATATTGTACCTCCCCTACACCCTACCACCCTACACTTCATTTCAACATGTCCCTGTTTCTTTAAATAGTGTCCAAATGTTATTTGGACACTATTTGGTTATATGTTATGTTATGTCTCACCATGTTTTGCAGCTGCTGGAGTAGGACTCTCCTGGCCCGTAGATCTTACTGTTGTAGCTGCAGGAGCACCGGCTCAGCGGGACGCATCCACTGCCATTCAGATCATCCAGAACCGTGCCTGAAAAAAAAACGCTTGACCATCACCACACTGAAGCACACGAGGTCACTGTGCATTTCAGTGTGTGTGTGTGTGTGTGTGTGTGTGTATGGCCTGTACCTTCCGGGCAGAAGCAGCCATCGATGCAGTGGCTGTCGCAGGTGAGATTGGCCTCCGGGTTGGAGCAGGTGTCGACGCAAGGACTGGAGCACTCCCTGTACTCCATCTGGAAGGGACAGGACTTCCCTACAAACACAAACACACCAGAAGGTCCTCAGTGACTTCAAAATATCCTCTCTCCTCTCAACCTCAGTGCAGCTCAATATTAGTTACAGCTTTGCTTTGACATTGTGTTCCACTGTGTTACGGACAAGGAGGAGGATCAGAAGTCTGATGTTTGGTTGACATCAGACTTCTGAATGTGAGTGAATGTGAAATAAATCAGGAAAGAAATGTAAACAAATTCACATATACAACAACATATATACTGCACAAGAATGCCATGTCGGCTTAATATATTTTGTCTCATTTATTAATGTTAGTTTTGTTGGATTTCTCTAACATTCTTACTCTTGAATCCACTGAATCTGTCCTGTTATGAGAATTTAGTTTAATTGTATTTGATTTTCTATTCTGATCTGCTTGTTTCAGCCGTACTATGACATGAAACATTTCAGTGCAACTCACAGCACAGATCTGGCCTCCTCCAGTTGAGCGGAGTCCCACCGGCGTGGACGCACTGTCTGGAGTACTCGGACATGGTGTCACAGAGGCAGGACCGGTTCTGGCCACGCTCCTCTGCAGACCCTCCTCCCACACAGTGACAGAGGTCTGAGACGCAGGCGGAGGTGAAGGCAGCGATGTCCAGCAGACGGTAGCAGCTGCTGAAGGCCGGAGCTATGAGGATCTGCTCACACATTGGAGCCTGAGAGATGGAGAGAAATAGTGAGAGACTTATGAAACATTTTGACAGAATTGTCACATAGTATCACTGAAAACGTTGCATGTTTGCACATTTAAAGGCTGTACCTAGCCAAGAGCTGTCATGATAAGTCACGTCATTACATTACGTGACTATACATAGCATGTCAGTCTACCACTGAATTCATTTATCCTTTAATTGTGTCCAATAAAAACCATCTTAATGAAATGAAATAATGAAAATAATGATTGCTGAATGAATAATGAAATCACTGTAGTAATCAAAGTATGTTTGTAAGTTTGTGGTCATAAAGGGTTATAACACGTGGGCACTGACTATGATACATTTCTGCTGCAGTAATTTCCTCCTAACTCATTCACAACTCTGGACGTTACCAGGTCATTGCAGCTTTGTGTGGACTGCGGTGTGAAGTCAGAGCAGATTTCAGTCGGACCGTCCATTTTCCAGAAGTTTGCAAATTCCTCTGGAGATATTTTCACACCTGTGTGAACAACACGCACAGCTGAGGTGTGTTTACGCAGGTGAGCTTGCTGCCTAAGTGTTCATGCGTGTTACAGTGCACCGTACTGTGGCTGTAGAACTCATTGTACTGCTGGAGCCCATTGAAGTCTCCACAGAGACCACAGGTTTGGTTCCTGTACTTCAGGTCCAATTCCACCTGGGAAAAAAAAAGAAACATCAAACATTTAGTAAATGCACAAAATGAGAAAAAGTGATGGAAAGATCAGAAGTATTGACAGTTGCCAGGAGTTCTCTGTTCGTCCATGACCCGTACCAGGAGGGAGTCCTCTTTATTCCAGATCGCCAGCAGTCCCAGCTTCGCTTTGATTTTGATGTAGGTGGGAGTTTCCTCGATGAACATTCCCGATTTACTGTGAGGCAGGTTGATACTGCAAGAGGAAACGTTATTTTGGGCTTAGACTGAAGCTGTGAAATTCAACAGTGTGAGACGATAAGAAAACAAAGGGGAAATAGATCAATCTGTAAATAAGCCAATCCATCAATTAGACTGTGCAGCACGTTCCACACAAGATGGAGCACAAAGTGCTTTATCTAAAAGATAAGTAAAAGCAAAATGCACACACACTCAAAGGGAGGGTAGGCAATTTGCAGCAAGAAAACACCAGCGACTGGATAAATGCCAAGAGTTGCAAACAGTAGAATACTCCTCATCATCCATTTACATCCACCTCAAGTCCATTCTCACAACATCAAACGGAAAAGACTTCATAGGAATAAGTTAAGTTAACATGAACACAAGGACATAATAATACAACAGACAAAACAATAAAAAACAAAATAAAAGCGTAGAACATAAGAAAACCATTTAACAAATGGTTGTGACATAGTTTCTACTGATGCCTTTACCAGTGCTTTGCCATGTATAATATTTAACCTGAATTTGCACTATTGCTAACTATTTAGCACCACTACTGCTCTACCTTCACAGGGTTTTTAGTACTAATCAGCTACTTTGCAACTGTTTTCTGTCTCTTTACACCAGTTATCTTTTTTTTCCCCCGAAGTATTGTAATCCCAAAATGAGATTCACTGGAACAATGTACATCAAAATGAGAATCAGTCTAGGTCTAAACTGAAGACATATGTACCTTTAGTTTTAAAAGCTTAGACCTTCTGAAAGATGCCAAATGCTCGAAACGAAAATTCGAAACTCGAACTTCAAAACAAAAAATGAAATTCTCTTCCAACATCACTTTCCTCAAGTGACTCCTGAGCAGTGACCAATAAATCACTTGCGTAGCTCATATTTTCTCGATTCGAAGCCTGCCTGAAATCCCAAACTTACTGTTTTCCGTCCACCTGCACGGAGCCCCTGGAGAGCTCCACCACGGACGCCTCCAGCTTCATCACAATGTTCCTGATGGTGGCGACGCCGCCGACCTCCTCCCGCCTCATCTGGATGTTGAAGTGGTCGTAGCTGCTCCTGCAGGAGGACGTCAGGATGTAGTTGCAGGTGGACTGCAGCTGGAAAACGTCTCCATCAAAGGTCTTGAAGTGGAAGTTGCCCCACGTGCTGCAAACCTGGCTGTTGTGGACTGGACTCACACCTGCAGGGACATGCACACATCAGATGCTTGATGCCATTCGTAGGTTTTATGTTGGATTACAATATCGACTATTTACAAAACTATCTACAGCAACCAACAAACTCACCTGTTATTCTTCCAGGAACCTGATATATGGAGTACGGGCTCACAGAAGCTTCTGTTGAAAGAAATTATTTGTCAAGCAATCAGTGATGGAATTCTGGAACACAGTAAGTCTGAGCTCTGTTGAAGCACGAAGGCAAACATCTTGAGGTATTAAAGGTCACACATCTCAAGCTGCGTAAGTGCGTGTAATTGTTGTGTGATTACCGCTGTGCCAAGCAGCGGCGACAGCCAGCAGGCTCAGCCACAGCAGCCACGTCTTCATCATGGCCTGTAGCAGTGTCTCCTCTGGAGTTCTGAGGAAGAGGAGAGGGAGTCCCAGCTTTTTATATGAGGGGGGTGTGATGGCACAGGATGGGGAGGTCTCTTTTAGGCAGGTGAGGGAGTGACACCTCCATTGTGTCCAAGTGATTCACAGCCGTAGGTCCGTGTAGAGTTGATATGAAGGGCGAGGTCTCAGCGCATGCAAACATCCAGCTGAGATGGAGACAAACATCGGACTGGGCTAGTGTAGGAGCCCAGTCCACACCAACACACTGGTCAGTCCATCTGAGGCGTCCTGGGAGACATACACGTGAAGTGCTTTAAATGAATACACTGAGAAGATGTAACACTAATTGTCTTTCAGCCTGAGCTCAGTCTCAGTGGCATCTGTGGGGACAGAACGCAGGCCAACCAAAGATTGCAGCTTGATCTGCTCTGTGTGCTAATCAATATCTCTACAGAATAAGAATGTTTCATGACATAATTTTCCCAAAACTTTTTTAAAAATCCCATAAGAAATGAATGGGATCAGGTGAAAAAAATGTTCTTTTTCAAACACCACAGCTCAGGCCGATCTCCTGGAGATTCAAACTTTAAACTGGAGACACAAGTCTCCTCTGTTGATGCGGTGTTCAACTTTTTGATAGGTTTTGTAGTTTTTGATCAATCACCTGTCTTCTCTCACTCTGGTGCCATCGCCGTGGCAACCGTGATAAGGTTTCATACAGCTGCTGCAGCAGTAGTAGACATGCTAATAGTAATAGTAATAGTAATAGTAAGAGTTATAGTAATAGTAATAGTAATAGTAATAGTAATAGTAATCATGGTACCACACTCTCAAAATTTCCAGCACGGACATCTTCCTTTTTTCTTTCAAATTATGTTAATATTGTAGTTCATTTTAATTTTTAATATTATTGTAGAGATGACCCTGTCTTTTTTTCTTTTTGATCTCTGCACATTTGTATGTGTTTGTGTGATAAACTAACAGTGTTGTCACCAAATGATTTCTTTACCTCTTCACATTTAACTTTGCTCACAAGCATGCCAACAAAGCACTTGCCATGGCTTTATTCTGCATATCCTGACTCCCGCATAAAAGCTCCCACATAAAGCTGTGAAGCAGCCAGGAGAAGGCGGATGTAGCGCTGCACAATCACCGCTGAAGTGTGTCTCAAGTGGCTGTTGACGCATTTAGGCTGCTACAGGTTTGTGTTTCTGTCTGCCAGCAGGGATCTGTCGCCTCTGATCTCGTGGAGATCGTGATTGGTTTCAGGTGCTGAAGGAGGCCAAAGAGGGTCTCTTATTTATGGGGACAGTTTGGTTTATTCTGTGAGGTGAAGTCTTGCTCCTGACATCAAGAAAAAGTCAAAGTCTGAATTCTACATTTAACTCCATCTTTAATGTTGAACCAAATTAATGTATTGAAAGACTTTCCCAAAACTGAAATCCCTCTCGGTTCCACAATCTGTGACAAAAAAACCTGATAAACTTTTACCGAGCTGTTGCGGTACAAAACCGGAACAGAAATGAGTAGCACCAGAGTTTGTTGTTCCATTGTCTTGGATGGAGAAGAGCAGTTGGAGGGGAATTTACAACTTTACAACTGCGTTTCAATGTTAAAGATCCAAGAACCTTGTCAGTGGCTGCTTTATTTTGATAGTTCAGTTGCACGTGTTGGCATTTTCTCAACATGAGTCCTTATCCCTCATTAAGAGGTATTGTTATAATGAATATTGAAAGGTGAGTTGGATTCAAACCTTAGATCTTAGGTTGCAGGTCAAGATCCTTAGCTGCTAGTTTCGGCACTCTGAGCTTATGTGGCAGCAATAGGAATGCTCAGTGCCATCTATTCATTAGATACCATTGTAAAGTTTTCAAACCACTCAGACATAATTTCAGATGTCATAAAAGATGAGTGGAAAGATATTTTAGGAGGAGGAAAGACATGGATCTCACAACTTTTGATCAGAAAGGATGCTACCAGCTAAACAGCTAACATCTCAGCATTCAGTGTGAATCCCCACCGACCAGGACACTGCAGGTAGTCAGCATTAAACAGAAAACAAAATAAAACTCATAACTTGTCACTTCTTTGGTGGTTTCATAAGGAAACACCCATAATCACCAAATATGATCCCACGTTACCAATTACACAGTGATATAATACAAGGTACTGATGAATAATAACATGAGGTAAATCGTATTAGAGTGTTTTTATTTGCTTTGTTTATCATACTTAGTCTTGCGATAAAAGCTAAAACCCAGTGAAGGTGTGTTCAGGTGTTTGGCCTTTGTGTTCTTATCGCCCGCATCTTCTTCAACAATGGCAAGACTCCACAGCTATTCAACATGAATGGAACGCAGAGTTTACCTTAATACACCTCTCTTCATTAACAGATCCATTTATATTGTTTTAGCGTCCACCCCATGAGATTGTACAGTGGGCTGAGGCTTTCTGAGTGCTGGCCTGCCATGGGTGTGCTGCTTTGCACACCACCACTTATCAACAATAGTTTCTCCTCAGTGTCATCTGAGAGACTTTGTTTTCTCACTCCCAAAGCAGTTGCTACGGTAAATAAAATCATGCCTCATAGACCAGCATCCATTCGAGACTTCTGAGACTGAATGTTTGACCGAATGTTGTGGCCCTGCGGTTTTACAGCAGCAGAAATCTAACAAAAACATGACATGTCCCCGATGGTTTGGTTCTAGTTTTACCCAGATTCATAATAACTCAGATTTTGACATTTTCCTCATGGAAGTATCGATAGCTGCATTTCCATGATGTTTTTTGTAACAAAATAAAAGCAATGTTTGCCTGCTACTGCCACTTGCAGGTGTTTTGTGCATGAGCCGTAGTTCTACATAAGGCAATGTGATTTTCATACAGACTTGCACTGAGCAGTGAAAAGTGAAAGCCTTTGAAAATAAATAAATGTGGGAAACATTAAAACTCAACATTTTCTCAAAATGTTGAGAAATTTCTTATTTCTGACGAACCTTTTAGTGAGACCTGTATAGACACCATCACAATAGTCAAACCTACTGAGGATAAACGCACGAACGTGGCTGTAGTGCCCTTGACCAAGGAACCTCAAAATGTCATGTAAAAAGCATTAATGCTTTCCCTCAATTGTAGGTCACTTTGGACAAAAGCATCTGCAAAAGTAGTGAATGTACTGTGATGAACTAGGTTTACCAAGCCCTGCTGAGACGTGTGTTTGTATGATGATAAGGGTTGACTGACAAAGACTCCCAAAAGATCTCATCCTAAAAGACTCCACTTTGGAGGGTTCAAAACATTGTTTTATGTATTATATTACATATTTTAATTAGATAAAGCACACAGTCTTTCATAATATAATAAGCTTTATTTGCAAAATTAAGTGTTTTGCAGTAGCGTCACGTGAAGACAAACAATGAGCACATAAACTGGGATTAAACCTTATCGCAGACAAATTCTCCTTGACACCAGTGGCAGCTGGTTGTTAACACTGACTAATATTGTGCAAATAAAAACATTTTATGGTAAAAGGGAGCTCGCTTCCTTGAGCTGTTAATATTATAACTGTTATTAACAATCGTTTTGTTGTGTGATTTTTTTTTTAGTCTTTAATGGGGGAGCATTCATTGCAGTTGTTTATGTCATTAGTATTGAACACTAAATACACAAATCATACTGAATTATAAGGTTTTATTGCTCCATGTCTACATTGTTTCATGACTTTCTTTTTGATTTTCACTGAATTTCAGATGTACTCCCTTGATCAAAATCTCTATTGTGTCTGGTTGAACCCTCTTGAAGTTGACCTCTGGGTTGAAATTCATCGGTAGTTCACAGTTTGAGGAGGTGGTGAGGGTGTGGAACGAGGATCCTGTGAAGCCGATTCAGGTCCTTTATGTGTCTGGTGGATGAACTTGTGCGACTGTAGCCTGTGTGAGGTTTGTTTGAGTTTCCATGGGTTCACTGACCTTTTAGCTTCTTAAGCAGAGTAAATATAGTCCTCACCTCTGCTGACTCCTGTGTTCCCGACCACCTCTCCTGACCTTTGGGCTAAATGGAAGTCACTGAGCTCAGCACGCCTGCTGGAAAACTGCCAAGATGATCGCAATTCAACACAGCTCCTCTTTAGAGATCAAACATAGTACCAATCAAACCTGCCCAACAAGGAAACAACGCACAACTTCCATCAGCTTACTGGAAAGTCTTAAAATCATCACATGTAGAGAGTCACTCAACTTTCTCTTCACCTTCCAAACTTTCTATTGCTTAGTCCATTTAAAGTGTCCAAATCTTGACCAAGTCAGAAGATCCCGATGAAGAACCCAATGATGCCCGGGAGAGGGAGACAGTTGATAAATTGCATATGTGATTGGGCTGCAAGGATGGTGAGGAGGTGGGCTACGGAGGCTGATTACATGATGACAGAATCATAATCCAAGTAGCGATCTGAATCTGAATCTGACCAGACCACCACCACAATACAGTAATTGGATTATGGTGTGATGCTTACAAAATATGCAGGGCCAAGGCATTTCGGAGGCTGCTCTGGTGCTAGTATAATATGAAGAAGTTGCACAACACTGAGATTTTCTGAGTCAACAAGATGACAGAGTGTTGATTGTGTTTGGACAAGGTTCACCTCCTTCAACCAACAGTGATAAGTCACTGACTCACTTGGTTTGGTGGATTACACTCCAATTTCAATATTGATTTAGGAAAAATTAGAAAGAAATCATTTATGAAAGCACACATTTTTATGATTGCACGGTAAACACCGCGTGCAAAATAAGTTTGTCAGTCACGTTTTATACAACTGAGGAGGCTGTATAAATTTTACGACTTTAATGTTGTAAAATTTGTTCAAAATGAGACATGACACTTTCATGATACCTTTAATGCATTTGTCTACAGGTTTGTATGGAATCACCGCCATTAGGTTCAGATACTTTTTGGGATATCCAGGGACAAATTTAACCGATTCACAATTAGACACAAGAGGCAAATACGAACTGATTTTGATGAGTGTCATATGTTGTATGAATGTCAAATTCTTGGTAGTTATTCTCAGTTTAATTTCTCATCTGGTATTGCTTTATTTTACTGTGTTGTCATCACAGTAAAATAAAGTTGTTTTTCTTTTAACGTCATACTAATTACCTTAACCAACACTTCTGTTGCTGAGGAAATGTACGCCTTTTAATAAAGGATAATACAGGATAATAAAGTCTATGTGTTGGGCTCCAGTCTCTCCCAGCAACGCTGAGTTGATTGGAGTAGATACACAAATTTCGGAATAAAACAGTAATGTTGAAAAACTTTGCAAATAATGCAAAAGAGATGGAAGAGAGAGAAATGTGATGAAAAACTATATATTTAATATGTGTTATGTAACACCATGAAAGAAATATCACCAAATTAATAAGCATGAACACAGCAAAACTCTGAGGTCTCAAAGACAAGAAAAACATGATAAAAATGACCAATTAACCTCCTCAGGATCAAGCTCCTCCATAGCCTCCACCTCGACTTTCCTTTTCAACTCTCAAGCCTTCCTCGAGTTTTGAGGGCCACAGAGTATCCTCGTGAACCCAGAGTGCCGGGGTGGACAGACGTTCACATCTGACTTCTCAGCAGGGCCCTCAGCTTTGATGTGGTCCGGGACGCACCACAGGCAAACTCAGACCCATGGCAAGCCCTGCTCCCAGCACCACTCCAACCTACCTGGTTGTAGAGCAAAGCCATTTTGTCTCCTGTGCCTTCCAGGATGCTGGTTTGGATGACTGAGTTGAGCTGGACGTCGCTCTGGTGGCCCCAGAACAGCTTCTGACTCTTACACACACACAAGCTGATGTCTTCTGCGCGCGTCATTTTTTTCCAGCACTCAGTTAAAACAAGAATGGTCCAGGCACTTATATCCCTTTTTATTAGGTAGCTGCAGCCAGGATCACAATGTGACAGACAAATCTCCTCATCTAAATCCACTCTCTTTAAACCCTTCAGTGTTTTTCTGTCCTTCGACGACAGAGAATGTCTTCAAAAGTGTATGAAGACAATAATATCTTTCTCTCTCCGGTGTTCATGACTTCCCCCAGTCGAGGGCTTTGACAAACTCCTCTTCGGTGAACGACAGCAGCTTGGCAGCTTCAAGATGCATCTGTGGCACAGCAGAAAAAATGAGCCGGTGAAAACTGCGAGTGAGAAGCTCTGGACCGTATGTGTGTGTTTAGCAGACACTCGCCTTTTGTCTCTTGAGCACGTCGATGAGCTTGAGCTGCTTCCTGAAGCCCAGGATGAGCTCGGCTTTCTGTTTCTTCAGCATTTTGTTTTCTGCGAGTAGATTCTCCTTACTCTGGTGGTCCTCGCTGATCTTGTCCTGGTTATAAAGAATTGAAAAACCTGAGTCTCGTTTGTCCTACTTACAAACCATTTCAAATTACAAATAAAGGTGCGGGACCCCTCACTCTGCGCTGCAGTTCATGGTTGTTGATGTATATTATATTGTTTGTGCCTGACTTATTTTCTATTATTCCAGATATAAAAGACAGGAAAGACAAAACATTCAAATTGTGTCACACCTGTTGATTCCGGTCTCTCTGTAGGTGAACTCAAGCACTTCCTGTTTTGCATACTCTTGATAGAAAAGGAAAAACTGAAAACATTTCCAATTGTGGACATTTCTGTAACCTGTTATTGAGATGGAGTCTAGTTTCTCAAATCAATTATAAATCATTTCGTGATAATTATCTATTCCGCGACATGGAGAATGTTGGGGCATGGGCATGTTTGAGTTAGTTCAGAAAGAGTTCACTGGTAGGGCCAGCAACTTTACTGACCCCTCAACGAAATTCTGAGGTAAACCGGACTAGAAACCTGGTTCACTCTGGTGCTCACCTTGTTCCTCTGCTGCATCTTGCTCAGCTGAGTCTTCAGCTTCTCCACCTCCTCCAGGGCTCTGTTCAGACGCACCTCCACGGTACCGTGCACGGCTGCTGCCTGCTTCTGGGATCTGTTCAGGTTCTCTATTTCCTGCACGTGTAAACACGTATTAGCACGCCACACAGGGAGATAGCAGAGGACGTCATGACATGCTGCATGTTGCTCCCCAGACCTTGTGTAAAGCAGACACTTGTAGCTGGAGACCGTCACTCTTTTTGCCGGACTCCTCAGCCAAAGCTCGGTGCTTCTCGATCTGTGTTTGCTGGACGCTCATGGTCTTCTGCAGTCTGGCTCGGTCCTCCTCCGCCTCCTTTATTTTAGCAGCGAGCTTAGCGTTCTCATCATCCTGCACCCGGCGGAGCAAAATGTGACGATCTGTTATTAAAATGAGTGTGGTGGATGCACTAAAATGAGGGTGCAAGGCTAATTAGATAGCTGCCTAGCTGTAGCTCTGTCTCCCTCTGCTGGCGTGTTTTGGAAACAAGAGTTTTATCTGCACTCGTGACTTCAAAGCAAAAGTTTGGACGGTTGAAAAATGATTTTTATAGATAATTGCTGTTAAGTTTTCAAGGAATGGACAAAACTTGTCTCCTCAAACTTGCTTTATTTGTGTTGTGGTGTTGTTAGTAGCGTTGATAATCTGCAGTGGATGGTTAAAATATGTATAAATGCACAGATTAAACTGGATGATTGTATGGACATATATTGTTTGTATTGCTTGTATTTGATTGACATAAAGTAAACAAAAAAGGCTGTAAGTTTAAAAAAAAAAAAAAGAATCATTTGCGAACGACCCAGTACCTTCTTATAGTATTCGCATGTGAGTTGATCCAGTTCCTCTTGCGTGATCCGAAGTTTTGCCTTCAGAACTCGAATCTGAGCATCTGTCACTCCTTAATGTCAACAACAGGAAAGCGAGCACAGGAGCCATTTAAACACTGCGCAGCACATACACAGAGACACGAGTCACGCTATCTACACTAGCCTATTATCTCGAACAGCCGTTCCCAAACGTTTTAGGGCAGGCACCCCCTTCCACCTCCCAGTTTATCTGACGCACCTCCAATTCTTGACACATTAAAAGAAGGCAGTCTATTTATAGCCACACTTAAGGCATCAAGTGTAATAGAATATTAAGACAGAGTGAAATCTGCAATAAAGGGCTTATTGAGCTCATTATAAATGGTTAGGGAAAATAATAATAAATAACAATAGACTAAAAGAATGGACTGTATAACGCAGAAGTAAATGCAGAAATCAGAAACTTGTTCAGATTATGGGCAACTTCCATGGGAATGAATGGGTCCCCATCCTCTGCCTGGTATCCAGTTCTTATAATACATCCATGGCTGTAGCATGAGTTATGTAAAACAACGGAGTCATGGCTGTCATGTTCTTTGGGAACCAAAATTTCAACAGTTTCTGAATGATACGGTCTGCTCTTTGAAAAGTTGGCGTAAGCATCACCCGATGTGGCGTTGTCTCCTGCCTGAGGCACATCGTCCACAGCGTTCCAGGGAGCGTCGCTGCCATCCATCTTCTCCTCCATGGCGCGAATCGTTTCTGCCAGGAAACCATTGGCTGACTTCTCCGCAGCTGCCAAATCCCTACCATGGGACCCTGGCTTCCTGAAATCAAGTATTATTGGGGAAAAGGTTGATTTAAGGACATTTTCAGCATGACTCAGAACGTGTTCTAGAGACATAATGCTTCAAAAACTAATCAAACTCACGATGTTTTACTAAGAGGGTCTTTTTCTTCTTGTTTTCCAGTGTTGAGTCGAGTTTTGTTGACCTTTTTTTTGGTCACTGCCTAAGAAAAGGGACGTCAAACAGGGGCAGTGTATTGTGATATAAAGCTGCTGCTATCACAACCTAGGCATCGGGGCTGTAAACCCATGTCTGCTGTGTTGAGAATCAGAGAGAAACTGAACTGATACCTCCCCCTGAGGCTCCTGCACACAGAGCCGCTGAGGCTTTACAATCCTGGAGGTGAGGACATGGATAGACACAGCACATTTAAGAACAAGAATGTTGACTTGCTGCTTTAATTAACAATTAATATCTAATTGGTCCGTGCGGATGCATTCATTTCCTCAGCATAAAGTGAAGTTACGTCTTACTTCATCTCTCCTTCATCCTCGATGTCTTCCAGCTGAACAAAGGATAAGGGTTGGGACAGAGCTTCATCATGCTCTCTCTGAAAATCAAAGAAACGCTGTCAACCAGGCAAGTCTTTCTGTATCTGAAACAATAGAATGTGTTTTAGCTGATTGCTGGGAATATGATGATAACTTACCATGAGCTGCTCTGCCTGTCTTACCAGATTCGCTGTTTTGGCTTCCAGCTCTGCATTTAAGAGTCTAGAGGAGGTGAATTGGAGGAATGACAACAATGAATGTGTTTGTCTGTTTTAGATAATAAAAGGATTCATACAACAAGGCTGCAGGAAGTGGAATTGATCCACCATGTTTGTAATGTTATTTATTCCACTTTGAAACATATGGCACCATAGACAAAATAAAAGCATGCCCATCCATTACAATACTGTTGCCTCAAAGCAAGACAGGTCAAAGGTGGTGGAGAAATGCATACCTTTTTCTCCCTAGTTTCCCCCTACAGTCCAAAAACATGTAAAATTAGGTTGATCTGAGACTCTGAACTGCCCTAAGGTGTGGGTGTAAGTGTAAATGGGTGTGTGTGACCTGAGATGGACAGGAGACATGTCAATGGTCTATTCCCAATCTTCTCAATATGCATGAAAGATAATGGATGGATGTGGATCAGTGCCTCTGGAAGCCCAGATAATGTGATAAATAGTCTCACTTGTATTGTTCCTCTTTTGCAAGGAGGTCATCTGTGTGGTTCTTTGTTGGACCAGAGGCAGACTTGACCTGTGGTGGCTGAGGTTCTGCCTTCTTGGACCTCTCAGCCTTGCTGCAGGAGGACGGACGCTTCTTCAGCTGCACAGAGCAAAACACTTCACATACTCAGGTACATACTTCAGACAAGCCCAACTGAAGAATGCTCAAGTCTAATGTTATAACATTTCACCGATAAAATACAAACAGTAGGGCGCAGGTGAAGAAAACTGATTACAGCAATTGGTCTGGTCCAAACTAGCTTTGTATAGTCAAGGTCCTTCTTGCACCTATCACCTCTTTTCCGCATCGCTCCGAACTCGAGGAGACAGAATCGATCACAACGCTGGATGAAGTATTTCTAGTTAGATTTGCAGCAGATGTGTTCACCCGGTTTATAAGCTTGTGATTCTAGCTCTGAACAGTAAACATGAAAAACAAACCTGTGGCACTGTGGGTTGGGGCCGACGGAGCAGATTGTCAGAACTTCTCTGAGCCATGTTTCACGGAGACCGATGCGCCAACCGTTGCCAAGCAACTGTTTCGACACAATACGGTGGCCGGGAGAGGACAGTTCAGGAAGTATGGCGAGCATTCAGCACGCCATACTTCAATCAAACGACTTTCTTAACACACAGTATGTCGGTCTTTCTTTTTCTATCTATCTCTCTATCTATCTATCTATCTATCTATCTATCTATCTATCTATCTATCTATCTATCTATCTATCTATCTATCTATCTATCTATCTATCTATCTATCTATCTATCTATCTATCTATCTATCTATCTATCTATCTATCTATCTATCTATCTATCTAGCAGCACAGATGGTGACGTGCTGCCTCCACTAATGACTTTCTAACCCACCTTTCGTTTTCTCAACCAGATACACACTTACAATTCTTTTGGGGTGAAAATTACGTTGAGAAACACGTTTTAAACCTCAGGTGGGTATATTCAATCCACTAAATAAGAATACGGCGTCCATTTCTTTCTGGAAGCGCTACTTTTTGAGATAATGCACCTAAAATATGACATATGTCATATACATATTCGGTAACGCAATGTATACAATAATGTATAATGGTACCTCTGGTGTCGCAGGGGTCTGCTGGTATCCGTGTGTGTGTATGTGTGTGTGTGTGTGTGTGTGTGGTTGTAACAGTGTTATTGTATTTATTGTTGTTATCATAGCATACATATATTCAAAATAATATATGAGTTTATACACAAATCTCTGGGTGCGTGTGTGTTACTACGCACAGGCGCCCCTGTATGTGTGTGTGTATGTGTCTGTGTGTGTGTGCGTGTGTGTGTGTCTGTAACGCCTTCTGCTTACATGTTGTTTTTAATACCGGGGGTCTCAGTGCGCATGCGCCCAGACTGAAGCTACTACTCGCCCTGCACATGCACAGAAAGCCCACACCGCGAGGGGCTCAGCGCACCGCAGGCACCCGCAGCTTGTTTTCCAGCTGTCCTGAGGACTGTTTACACCTGCCCCACTTTTTTTTTCGATTTCCATGCAGCACCCGGAGTGAGACAGCGAGCCCAGGCTGCTCCCCTCCGACTCAGGTTGCCGGGGACTCGGAGCGATGTCGGAGGAGGACTGGGCGGCGACAACAACAACAGGGCGACCTGCTGCTGCTGCTCCTGCCGCCGCCGCCGCCGCCGCTGCTGTCCCGTTAGCATCGCTGCCTCCTCTGCCCCATGCTGCCTAGCTGTCCCGGGACGCTGCACCCGTCCACGCCTCCGCTCCTCCTCTCCCCCGGTCCGGACAACATGGCCGAGGAGGACCCGCAGCAGCAGAGCAACACCCCGGAGCCCGGGGTGCGGAGCCTGGCCGGCCTGCTCCCCGGGCTGCAGGGCTCCGAGGCCGGGGCTCTGCAGCTCCGGATCAGGAACTCCATCTGGTGAGCTGCTGCCCTCTAATATTCTCCTAATACTGCGACTGCTGCAGGTCTGGATGCTGCCGGGGAGGGCGGACAGTCTTCACCAGAGGAAAAACCAACTATTCCTCAATGTTAGAGCACTTTACTACAAGTCTGTGAAGGTCCCCAGTCATTCAGGTCATGGTCCAGGTCATGGTAGTAGACCATGGAGTACAAGTCAGTCTTGCATGCTGTCTGAGTACTCACCGATTATCAACACTGTACGAGTATAGAGAACACATGTATATGTGCATAGTATACTAATACCGAGAGCACATGTGAGTACTCTACTTGAAGGGACCTTGAGGTGCTTTCAGTTGAAGGGGACCTAGAATGCAAAATCACTTTAGGTAATCCTGCAAGATATTCTCTCACGGAGAATTCGTTTACAGACATTCTTTTTATTGTCCCATAATGTGGGAACTTCCCAGTGCTGCAGCAGCAGCAAGGTGAATGGCAGAAAATAGAGCTAGATCCGTACACAATGTAATGTAAACACTGCATGATCAGATCAAGAGACACAACAACAGGGGGTATTAAAAAAGCTCAGTTGAATCGCTACTGCACAATGTGGATATTGCACTGTTTCAGAGAGATTGTTTCCTCGTTTTGTTGAATGAGGATCGTCTGTGCGCATCTAAGAGATGCGCAGCATGTCCAAAGAACACCAGCCCGTCCTCATTTGTATACTTTTTGGGGGAGGGGGTATTAAAATGGCAAATCTGAACATAGATAGAATGTGATGACATAAATCCTAACCCCCACGACCTCTGAAAAAAATGTGGATGTACCTGTCTCCAGTCAGGTATGCGGGTTGATGAAAGCACACGATTGTGGGGCAACAGTGTGGTGAGGGTTCCAGTGAAATGTGCTGATTCTGATTCAGTGTTGCTACGGTTACCACAGCACTTGGAGTGCATGATGGTCTGTGTGAGACAAGGCAAGATAGCCAATCCGCATCAAGCCTGCTTGTAGTTGCCAGATAAGCATGAAAGGGCGCCAGATCTGTGCCGAAACAGACTCTCAGTATTTCCTCACAGAACATAGGATTATAAAAGAGCTTGGAAACAGCATCAGAGACATTTCTGATTCAACCACAGCTAGTACAAAAGCTTCAATATAAACACCAGAGAACAAGGATAAATACCCCACTCACCCATTCTCGGTGTCCTTATGTTAATATGTTAATTACTAGGTTGCAGTAGCAGTAATGTGTTTCTCTCATAGCTGCTCAAAATGAAGCCAGTTTATCCCAAATACTTAAAAATCCATAGAGATGCATTAATCTAGTACCAGTATCTCTCAGATTAATGTAATGCAATAGACATATACAGTGTACTTGTTATCACTTTGTTTACTTGTTTACTTTACTATGTAAATACCATGACGTAAACATGCACTGAGCTAGACAATGTCTGCGGCTTTTAAATATAGAGTTAAATCTTAAATTACACTTGAAGTTAAGTGAAGTTCTCGTTGTTCTTGTAAGTAGTGGATATTGTCACGCTGCATCTTCTACTTTCAGCCGAATCGTTATTTCCGTCACATACACGTGATCTGTGTTTTTCATATTTATGGTGCTCCAAATTTAGCTGATTGGAACCTTTCTCTCCCACGCTGTTTATAGTGCAGTAGTGGTGGCACCAGTAGTATGAACAGGTAAAATGAATGTACAGCTGTCCCATGCATGTACATTAGGTGAAACACACCACAGTCCTCTGAAATGCTATGAAATATATATATAAAAAAAGAAAAAACTGAGAAAGGGAGAAAAGAAGTTTAAAAAAGAAAAAAGAAAAAAGGAACTCCAGTGAGTGTACCAGCCCCGTCAGTTGTTGCTATGTGGTTTCTAAGCTGGGAGTGAGAAGCACTGACTGATCATCTTGACACCAAGTAGCCAGTGACCCTGCGCACACTTTCCTAACCTCTCGTATTCATGAAAACCTTTAAAAGTGAACATCGGGGTTATTTGGAATACGCTGGACTGGACCTGACCGGACCGAACTGGACTGGTCGGCAGTGGCTGCCAGGCTGAACTATAAAGGCGGTCTTGGAATCAAAGGCAGTCGACGGTGTCTCCGAGGACACTTCTCTTTTTTTAGGATGGGAGCAGACGTCGGGATGGACCATGCTGGAATGTGGCGGAGTGCATTTACTCCTGTACAGCTCAGTGTCTGTGCACTTGTGCACTAAACCTATCATAGTTGTATGCCTCCTCACTGCCGCTCCATCACATCCCAGTACACGTTTTTACTCTGTACACCACTGCTTATCTATCTATCTATCTATCTATCTATCTATCTATCTATCTATCTATCTATCTATCTATCTATCTATCTATCTATCTATCTATCTATCTATCTATCTATCTATCTATCTATTATCTATCTATTATCTATCTATCTCTATCTGCTTAGACTTTAATTTACCACTAACTATGATCTGACATCATGCAAAGTGTATGTACTTTAACTTAATGAACTTAGTGGCTTTCCATTGAATAGGTAATACATGGCACTTCAGCTCTTTACTTCACTGATGGGTCAGAGTTGTCCCATCTACTTCATTCCCACTCTCTCCCCCCGCCTGTTTCCAACAGTTTATGCAATACCTGTTACAGCAGTTGGGTCGAAGAGCTCGTTGACGCCTCGAGCGCTTCACAACTGCTCCCAAGTCAGACGATGTTGGCCGATTTTCCAAATCAACTTTGGATCGGTCCAGTCAGACGCCAAAAGACCACGCAAATGTCTTGTCCAGGTTTGAGGCCGCAAATAACTGTTTTCAAAAAATAAACCAGACAGAGCCGCATGACGGCAAGCCACTGCGAAGGATGGAATTATCTGTTGGGTCATTTGGCCGGACGCGAGAGCGAAATGAGTTAAAACGATGTGGATGTGAGGGGCAGCCCGGAGTGTGTCTTGCGTCTCTCTGCCGTCGAGTGCTGCCTCGGTGCCCAGGCCCGGTTTGTGAATGTGCACGAGCAGGGAGCACGATCGCGTAAATATCAACCGGCCGGGAAAATGCCACGAGGCCGAGCTCGCCTCAAAGTGCAAGGGTTCATAGTTGAGTTATCTGTCGATCGTCGGCGAAACCCCCTGCAGAAAAGTGTCCCGGTGTGCCAGCGCCACGTCGGGCCATTGGATATCTACTCCCGAACCCTGAATCTCGACCCATTAGGAGGATCCCATCATGAATATGGGTGTCATGCTGCTCCGGCTGCTCCTGCTTCTGCTGCTGCTGGCTCATCGTAGGATGATAGTGTCTTGACCGGGGTCAGAGAGTTCACGAGCAGCTACTACGTCTCCGTTTCTTGGTCTGGGGTGATTGAGGGACAAGCTGGGGGCGGGGAAGCGAGCCGAGCTACACCTGCGTGAAGCGACTGCGTAGAATATCTTCTGCGAGCCGACGGCCGCAACGGGCACTCGACCCCGAAACGGCACGGAGATCTTTTTTTTTTTTCCCCCCGTGCTTTTTTTTTTTTGTAAGTTTAGGATTATTGTGGATCCAGGGGCTGTGAAATGGTCGGGAGCATGTCGGGGCACGATCGTCTGCAGGCTGAGAAAGTTGCGTAACGCTCCGAAAAGACCTGTTTGGATCAGCTAACAGGTGAGCAGGTTCATGGGCAACAGGTGAGAGGCTCCCGATCGGGTCAGTCTCCCAACGCGGATGCTGTGGCCGCCGTCACGAGGTTGTGCCCAATGAAGGATGTTTATTTGTGGACAATTAGAGTGTTTTTTATCCTACCGTGTGTTATATAACCCGGCATCTCCTGCTTTTTTCTTTTTTTTTTTTTTGGATCCATTGTATCAGTGCTTTCTTGCCTTTTCTAATCTAAGTCTCAGGTGTCGTACAGCGTTCCAGCCAAATCCGCCTTACAAACAGCTTAATGACGGCCTTTTAGCGCAGGGAAATCCTCGGCCACCCAGTAACAGTGAATTAAAGTGAGCTGTTCCCGTCATAGCTTAGAGGGTCCTCTGAGTCTGACCTGCCCCGCGGCACCCAGTAAGAGCCTTCTGCCTGGGAGTAAACAACAACCTGACCTGTCCACAGATTAGGAATTAGACAGAGAGACCTGCTCGGCGGATGTGGTCCGAGCCGCGTTTCATTGGTTTAAATCGGTGCCGAGGCCTAAGATGACTGTCTCCTAATGCCCGCTCTGGCCCGAGCAATAGATCGTCCCTTTAGCGGCGACCGGCAGGTCGTCGCGACGCGAGGCGAACGCCACAGAAGAGAAGAGGCACGGGGCAGGCACGGGCAGCAGCTGCCACGGTGATAAGAGATGATAATAATAAGAACGGTTGATCTGCGGCTTGGCATGTGCACGCCATGCGCAGGGCCCCCGCGACTATATACAGTAAGCTGGAGCATATGGAGAATATACTGTATCACAGGTCCTAGTAAAACATGCAGGCACTGTCTAAAAGGGGTCCATCTATTTGCTTCTCTCGGGCTATAATGTGAGAAGGTTAAAAGAAACTCTGTATATTCTTCTTGTTATTATTGTTAAATCCAGGTGGTGTGCGGTACAGTAGATTTCCTCAGTGTGAATGAACCTGCTTCTGCCAGAGACAACAGTGTCTCTCTCTCTGTCTCTCTCTCTCTCTCTGTCTCTCTCTGTCTCTCTCTCTGTCTCTCTCTGTCTCTCTCTCTTTTTACACATGACGGCATGTGTTCCTGGTGGTGGGATACATGACCTGGGAGATGCGGCGGGGAGGGTCGTCTCATACCAGTCATTCCTGCACTTTATAAATAAATACTCTTTAGACACAAGCGCTCGTGTTACGCCGGCCCCATACTAATTCATGCTATGTCTCTGTTTTGCAGCAAATCTGTTCAATCCAAGGTGGAAAACATCCTGGTGAGTGTCCACAACGCACGTCTTCGGCACACGCAAGTCACGCCTCTGATAAGAAACCCGACCCCGTCAAAGTTGTGGCGTCTTCTTATACTTGCATTGTCGCCTGAGGGCTTTATTTCCTCTCTGGCTTAAAAAAAAAACCCAATGTAAAGCAAGTCTGCCCCGTCCCCGTCCCTGCCCTTAGACCGGCCTGTAGAGGGCGCACCTCTGGCCGTACGGCTTTCCTCGGCTCCCGTCGTCACCCCGTTTGCCCCCACAGAGTCAATTATTATTGTGAACATCGAAGGTGTAAGACTCGGGGAAAGTACTCCCCGACGTGATAGTAGTTAGTAGACTGCAGGGTTCAGCGTGCAGTGGTCTGCTGCTGATGACAATGAGGGATTAACCTCTGACCGCAGCCTCACGGTGGGGGAGGGGGGGGGAGGGGGCGGGGGTCAAACATGCTTTCGGTGGGCCCGGGTCACGTGTCTGCGCCGGTGGAGTGCAAATCTGCGCGCGGCGTCTCAAAGGGTCGTTCGGGAAATATGACTTTAAT
>CM055190.1:23155227-23180227 GCA_029224185.1 Karalla daura | reverse complement strand
GGCAGGTGTAGGGTACTACCCTGTAGCGCCCGTCTACCTACCTACCTACCTGAAACTTCCACCAGTCATTCATGTGTTATTCAGCCTTAACTCGGGCAGACTGTGTGATGCGATTGCACTCGGAGATTCAGTGAATTAGCGGTTAGCACTGTAGTTGTGGCAGATTTAATTAAACCTAATAAAATTAGTTTAAATCAGTATCCATAGTATCCATATACTTAAATGTACTTCAATCATATTTTAGGCACATAGACATAATAGTAATAACATTACAAATAGAAACTTTGATAATGACAATGATGATGATTATTAGAAGTTGAATGAGTTACAAAGTTGAATGAATAAATAAAGTTGAGTGAAATGTAATATGAGGTGTTTTGTTGCCTTCATCTTATTTTCAGTCAGTAACTGACTTTATTTCTTTGCTTTCATTGCCTTTTTGTTTTAAATGCGTGGCTCATGGCAGCTTCCCCCAGTAACATATACAGATCGAGGTCGTTCCTAATGGCCCCATGTTGCTGGTCAGTCAGGTTATGTCTGTACGTCAGTAAGCGTGTTCGTCCTCCCCCCCAGACGCCCCGCAGCCGCTCTCGGCGTTCGTGCCCACGGCCGAGGCTCACTCCTTCCAGCCTCACGTCGCCACGCTGTCCTCCCCCTCGGTGGACGCCAAGCAGCAGCTCCAGAGGAAGATCCAGAGGAAGCAGCAGGAGCAGAGGCGGCAGTCTCCCGCGCCCGGGGACGCGCTGGGCAGGAGGCCGGACGAGGTCGTGCTCTGCCCCAGCCCCGTGGCCCAGTCCCCCCAGCCGACCATAGGCATCGTGGTGGCCGCCGTCCCCAGCCCCATCACGGTGAGACGTGCAGGAAACATCCAAATGCTATTCACTTTTAACATGAGCAGTAGTAATGTAACACTAAATACAAATGAGTGAAATGGTCTGCAGAATTACAGCACGACGATTTCAAATGACAAGGTCTCTTGAAAAAAGATGTGCAGTGCTTGATTTAAGATTATAGTGTAAAGTTAGTGTAAAGACACTTTAATTAACTCTAAAACAAGATGCATTATCTAACAGTCTAGTCAGTTCTTTTTGGTTGGGTTTTCTTTGCATTGTTAGAATATGGTGGTTCAGGTTGCAATGCAACACCTACATTGTTAGACTCCCTAGGCACCAGACAACACGATGATAGTTTTTACTGTCTTTCCATCCCACTCACATGAGAATGAAACAACTGCTGACTGTGGTCACCAGTTTTGCAGGTTAAGAGTTACATAATCAATACAAAAATGAAGGCAGATAACATCTATCAAGAGGCAGATATTAACAATCTTACATCCAGAATCAACATGAGTGACTGTGTACAAATGTGGGACTTCAACACTGTTCAAAGTAACATGATAGATGCGTATCTATAGATTGGATACAAGTCAGCAATACAGGTTAGAGTAAAACAACCCAATAGATATATAATATAACACATTTTTTTCACACTGTAAGCCATCATAACTGCAGCCTCACGACAGAGAGTGAGTCCTTGATCGACCTGTCCTCGTCGCAGGTCCAGCGGAGCAGGCAGCTGATGTCCCCCAGTCCTCTGGGCGCCGTCGACAGCAAGGTGCTGCCCATCAACATCCAGATGGTGACGCAGCCGGTCCAGGCGGTGAAGCAGGGCCAAAAGCCCGCCCAGAACATCCTGGTCAGCCCCCTGGGCGAGCGCGGCGCCCGCCAGCGCTACCCCCAGATCCTGCCCAAGCCCGCCGCCACCGCCGCCGCCATCGCGCTGCGCACGCCCTCCGCCATGATCATCGGCAACAGCCCCATCAAGACGGTGGTGACCACGTGCCACATGAGCCCGGTCAGCCTGGTGAAGATGACGGCCATATCGCTCGCGCCCAGCACCACCACCACCTCCGCCGCCGCCTCCCTCCCCAACCCGGCCCCGAGGCCGGCGGCGGCCCGGGACGAGCTGGCCGCGGGCCGGAGCGCGTCGGCGCTGCCCGCCCTGCCCCGGCCGCCGAGCAGCGCCGGCGTGGACGTGGAGATGGAGGTGGAGGCCATCCACAAGAACCGGCAAATGCAGGAGGCCGGCCGCCCGGCTCCCTGCCAGGGGACGGTGGGGGCCCGGGCCGGCGGGGACGTCCAGCGGGCGGCCAGCGTGCCCATCCCTCACACCAGAGGCTTCCTGGCCCTGGAGGACACCGCCGGCCCCGACTGCAACGGGAAGCCCCCCCCGGGCGGCGCTGGCGGCGGCCCTCGGAGCGCCAACGCTCCGCACGCCGCCCCCGGCGCCCAGAGGAGCAGCAGCGCCTCCTTCAGGA
The DNA here is from genome assembly GCA_029224185.1 of Karalla daura. Taxonomy (NCBI): domain Eukaryota; kingdom Metazoa; phylum Chordata; class Actinopteri; order Chaetodontiformes; family Leiognathidae; genus Karalla; species Karalla daura. The sequence goes on along the minus strand of CM055190.1, from coordinate 23,177,910 downwards.
CGTCGTCGTTCGGCGAGGGCGGCGGCGGCGCGACGGCGGCCAAGGAGAGCCTCCTGTCCCGGAAGCGCTCGGGCCTCAGTCCCGACCTGTCGCCCGTCAAGAGGGCCTTCGTCCCGCAGCCGGCGGCCGGGGGCGGCGGCGGGTTCGGCTACGAGACGGGGGCCGCGCCCCCCAGCGCGCCCCGGCCCGAGAGCGCGCCGGCGTCCAGGGAGGCGGAGATGATGCTGACCATGAGCCCCGAGGTCCAGGCACTGTGCGCGCCCTCCTTCAGGGCCGGCGGCTTCCACTCGGTGGGCAAAACGCAGAGTCCCATGCAGAGGAGAGGCACCCCCGCCGGCATGGAGGGGGCCGGCGGCCCGGTCAGCCTCGCGGCGATGCAGCAGGCGGGCCTCGGCGAGCCCGGCCTCCCAAAGCTCCCAGACGAGAGCCCCGGGCCCGGGCCACGCCACGGCCCGGACGCTGGCCAGCAGCAGGGCTACGCCGGGAGCGAGGCGCTCGACTTCTTCGCGCAGGCCTCGTCGTCCGGGCCGCTGCCCATGCAGACGGACGGCGACTACTACTCCTTCGACGACGACGTGACGCAGGACAGCATCGTGGAGGAGCTGATGAACAACCTGCAGGAGTTCGGCGGCTGCGCCGGCCTGCCGGGGCAGCCGCCCGTCATGCCCGAGGGCATGATGCCCGGGGGCCAGCCCGCCGCCGCCTTCTACCACGGCCACGGCAACCCCATGCACACGCCCACGCCCACCTCGGAGATGATGGGCGGGGGCCCCGGCCTGGCCGGGGAGAGCCCGTGCTCGCGCATGGCCTCCACCACCCCGGTGGACAGCGCGCTGGGCAGCAGCCGCCACACGCCGGTGGGCACGCCGCACTCCAACTGCAGCAGCAACGTGCCGCCCAGCCCGGTGGAGTGCCGCAACCCCTTCGCCTTCACGCCCATCAACTCCAGCGCGACGGGCTTCCACGACGGCAGCACGGTGTCCAGCAGCCCCGTCAAGCCCATGCAGCGGCCCACGGCCACGCACCCGGACAAGACGCGCCTGGAGTGGATGAGCGACAGCTACAGCGGCCAGGGCGGCGGGGGCGCCGGCGGCCAGGGCGGCCAGGGCGGCGGCGGCGGGGCCGGCCCGGGCAAGGCCGGCGCCGGCATGGGCATCGTGCCCAGCTACCCGGGCCTGATCGGAGACCACTTCCAGAAGCCGCACGCCTTCGCCGTGCCGCACGCCCGCCACTTCGGGCGGCTCACGCCCGTCTCGCCCGTCCAGCAGCAGGCGGCCGGCGCCGGCAAGCAGGAGGGCTTCGCCGTGCCGGCTCCCCTGGACGGCAAAGGCGGCGGGGGAGGCGGGGGAGGCGCCCCGGCCGCCGGCTCCCGCTGCCGCAGCGTGAGCCCGGCCGTCCACCAGAGGAGCCTGGCCGCCAACGGCGCGCCCTACTTCCCCCGCTCGGCGGTCTCCCCGTTCAACTCGCCGGGCACGCCCGAGGTGCTGAACATCTTCGCCGGCGGCCAGCGCGGCCTGGGCGGCGTGGGCAGCCTGGCCCAGAGGAGCCACTCGGTGCCGCTCAACGTCATGATGCAGACCGAGGTCCCGCAGTGCGGCGGCGGAGGCGGCGGAGGCGGAGTAGGAGGAGGAGGAGGAGGAGGAGGCGGCGGCATCTCCAGCGTCCTCCGGAGCAAGATGGACGGCGACCCGGACGACAGCGCCCGCGGCCTGGGCATCAACAACCTGGCCTCCGGCTACACGGCGCGCATGAACCTCACCCACATCCTGGAGTCGGAGCCCGGCCTGGGCCTGCTGGGCCCCGAGCCCTGCAAGCTGCAGAGGCCCGGCTCCCTGATGGAAAACGCCCTGAGCGAGCAGATGCTGGGCTGCGACGGGCCCCAGCATCACCAGCATCACCAGCACCACCAGCACCACCCGCACCAGCACCACCAGCACCACCCGCAGCAGCAGCTGGACTTCAGCAGCACCGTCAAGGACCTGCTGTCGGACGGCGGCTCCCAGCTCATGGAGCAGGTGTCGGCGGGCGACTTCAGCGACCTGAGCGCGCTGGACCCCAACCTGCTGTTCGACCCCGGCCAGCCGCCGGGCCCGTACCAGGGCGCGGCGGGCGAGGGGCTGGCCGGCCAGGCGCTGTTCGAGCAGATGAGCGGCGAGGCGGCGCACGCCGGCGGCCTGGACTGGCTGGAGAGCAAGGATCACCCCGCCGTGGGGCTGATGGGCTGACGGGCCCCCCCCCCCCGAGAGTCATGTTGACCATGGTGAACTCGCTAGCCGCCCTTTTATTTATTTTGGTGGGGTGGGGGGGGGGGGAGGAGGGGGGAGGAGGGGGAGGGGGCGCTGAGGTTTCGTCCGGGCTTTTGACAGCGCGGCGCCGCTCCGGTTCAAATGCTGGTCATTTCCCTTGAATCGGAGGGCGACGCCTCCCGACGCTCAATCAAGGTGGGAGGAAGCGAACGGAGCGCCCGCTTCCGGTGTCGCGTCTTCATTTCGGCAACTGCCGGCGATCGCTGACGACACGACGTACTTACTGCTGAACTAACGCCTGCGAGCGTGGTGTAGATCCACTGGAGGGGGGAGGGGGGGGGGGGGTGTAAAGGTACCCAAACCAATCAGATTCACGCGCGTGGATCCGTTCCCGTCATCTGTCATCTCTGGAGTGCACGTAAAGTGTCTTTACGCGTACTTCTAGGTCTCCCTTAAGCGGACCCATAGAATAAGAGATAAGTGACTGCGGTTAGAAGTTTTCACGTGATGTCCGCATTTGAAAGAACATACGAAAGCATAGAGTGTACGACGCCTTCCCCCGACAATCACCAGAGACCGAAGGCCCCTTTGAGAGTGAGCCAATGGACGAATGAGTCAAAATGAACACGCAGATGAATCTCGTTGTAAAGATGCGAGGCGCAGAAGCAGGGAGGTCAAGGTACCTCGCATGATGAAACCCATTCGACTTCTATGCACACTATGCATATAAGAGTTGTTGAGAGGCATCAGCAATACGCTTTAACTGAGAAGTTGTAGCATCGAGCCGAGACGCGTCGATCCGCCGACCGCAGAGGATTATGGGATGCGCTCCGTCTGGCGGGAGAAACACTGAGATTCTGGGGTACAACGCATTTGCACTGCGGGAGTCGAAGGTAGCAGCGACACGCTGGGAGGGATACTGCACTTGAAGCAAGGGCCTGGCTTTACTAACCCGCTTACTCACTCACTCAAGCAGAAGTACGTTATTGCCGGATGAAACTACGACATGTGTCAAACTGAAAGTACCCGCCGTTGGACGTTTTACCACAGTATACGACGTGTTTGGATCCATGTTTCTACTATGTGTGCGTGCGTGTGTTGTGTCCAACTGCTGCAGCTTTCCTCTTAGGTCGCACCGACCCGAGTAGCCAGGCGTCGCGTCCCGTCGGCTCGTTCGGTCGCGCGTGTCGCCCCGTTTCTCCCGTCGCGGGGCCGAGGCGAGGCCCCCCCGCCGTCTGTCCAACTCAGGAAAACCCAGCCAGTACAGGACGAGTCCGGCCACACCAAAGCCTTGAGGTTTCACGGGCCCCCGGCTGGACAGCACGGTACGCAGACATGCAATCCTGAACTTGGGTGAGACGAACCACCTCGTGTATGTACGCAATCGCACGCAAACGCAAAAGTACTTATTCACCTTCTGCGTGTTGAGCCTGGAAGCTGCCCAAGCAGCAACGAGCACTTGCGAAAGGAAGTTATTTACTAAAGAAAACTAAACCAGGGAGGGGCGGTGGGAGGGGGGGGGGGGGGGGGGGGGGGGGGATTCTGCACTTTTAAAGATGAATTTGTAAGGGAAAAAAAACGTAAGTGAAGAGGAATCACAGGACGGCGACGATACGACCTGAGCCATGTTTCTGAGCACTCGCTGAACGACGCCGGGCGCAAACCACCCACCGGGGAGGGGGAGGAGGGGGAGGAGGGGGAGGAGGGGGGGGGGGTCGCGGGGCGTGCAAAAACGACAGAACGCGAGGCGCACGCGCCTGCGGAGGCGCATCGCTTCGAGCGTCTTGGACCTCGGAACCGGCAGCCGTCGCCTGCCTGCGCAGACAATCCGAAGCGGCCCGGGACGTCACCCCCACGCGAACGCGAGCCGAGCCTTACGTCCCACACCAAAGACTGAACCCTCTGCGGCCGCCTAGCCCTAACCCTACGTGCACTACGACCCCCCAACCCCCCCCCCCCAAACTTTCCCAAAGCCATCGGGACGACGTCGAGGATCGCCCCCGTTCACCGCTGCCGACGCTTTCGCCAAGCCCGTCCGAGGGGGGGGCGGCAAAAGAACAAAAAAAGAGAGAAAGAGATCCTCGCTCTGGTTTTCCCTCCCCTCGTTTTCCTCCCTCGTCGTAGCATCGGACGCCCGGGCGTCTCGCGTGTCGCGGGCCGCGCCGGTTTCATTCGTTGTACAGGTTGACGGCGCGGCCCGGTGTGATTTATTTTGTTTGTGTGTCCGTTTGTTTGTTTCCCCGTTGGTTTGGCGCCAAACCGCGTTGTGATCTCACCCCGTCTGCAATAATCTGACTTGCACTGTTCTGATAATGTAAAGTGTATTTGGGCGTACACTGAGAACGCTGTGATATTATATATATATATATATATATTAAAAAAAACAAAAACAAAAAGGGTTGGGAACTGGATTTTGGTCGGATACGATACCCCGAAACGCATTTGCACACATTTTAAAAAAATGTGGAAGTGAGAAGATGATGTCACGCCAGCCTCCGTCAAAGCATATGCTCGGTATGCTCTGTCTGACGAACACCCTCCTAATCACGTTCAGTTTTTTTCTTTCTGGTCCGTTCTGTCATCCTAGGTGTTCCTCTTAACCGTGTCCGTGGAAACGTTTGCGTTCACCTGATTATCACTGATGTTTCGTGTTGAATGAAGACTTTTACCCTTCCTCTTGTTGAACGTGGCCGAGAGCTGTAGAGCTGCCCTCCACTGTTGCGTTGCTGAGGTCAGTGTGCGGAGGATTCTCCCTTTGTTTGTTTTTTCGTCGCAATTTTAGCAAGTTTGTTTCGTTTTTTTGTTTGTTTTGGGGTTTTTTTTTTTATAAGAGGAAGTGCTTGTTGATACCGGTTTTTAAAATGTTTCTAAAACTAATAAACATTTTTAAGTACATCCTGGCGTCGCTTGTTATTCTAAGGCCTGCCCCCCCCCCCCCCCCCCCCCCCGAGTCAGTAAACGCTTTTGGGGATTTTCCCCGTGCTGACTTGAACTCAGACTTGGAACTCTCGGAGTTCAAGACTACGAGGCCAGAACTGATCATTTTGCCACCACAGAGCAGATAAATCAGAAAAGGAAAATGGGAAGATTTGTCGTCATAGTATCATCATAGAGTAAAGTTGCCCTCAGTCTAATAAAAGGTGAAACTTAAGGTCGTACTTTGGACATATAAAGTGTCTTTACTTGAGGCAGGGGCTGGTGTCTGCATTTCAACTGGTTAGCCAGTGTTTCCAGTAACCCTCTAAGGTTATGACATACATACATATTTGCCTTCATTTTGTGAGATTTTCCTCATGATGACATGTTTTCTCCTCTGATATTTGAGCTTCAAACTTAAATTAATTTCATGAATAAACGCTCACACCTCCTTATATGGACCACGGTTCCTAAAACAAGATCCCCTCAAGTTCTCCTTGTTCCTCCCCCTTCAGACCGTCCTTGCGATCCATTAATTCTCACATTTCTCCTCCTCTAGCTCCACCTCTGTTTTCACACCAGATTGTACAGCTAATCTGCTGCTTCCTCTAGTTTTCCTCCACTGACCCCCACTAACTCGTTTCCTTCCTCTGGCTCCTCCCCTTGTGTTTTAAAGAGCCTTGGCTTCCGATGAAGAGAATTTAATAGTTTGGCAGCAGATGGCACAAGAGAGCTGCAGGACCTGCAGGTCAGATTCGAGGTAGAAGTGTGTTCGTCTTTGAGTTTGAATAACTGTAACTCTGTCAATTTATATGTGAAATGACTTTCTTAACTAGATGTTTAAACTCACGCTCTGGGCAGATACGAAATGTGGAAAAGAGCAAAGAAGAAGAAGATAAGGACTCCCAAAGAAATGCAAAGGACAAGATGAACTGATGACAATAAGTGATCATTCTGAAATAAATACAGACAAAAGTAGAACATTTTAGTTATAGAAACCGTCCAGAGACAGACTGAGAGGAGAGAGAAATTCACCAGCAGCATCCACCTCCCACTCCAGCGTGTTCCTTCCCTCCCAGGAGGAGTCGGCACATACCTGTGATTTGTCTTCAGCTTTTTTCGTTCCTCTTCGATCATAGAGTGCAATGGCGACACCAAAATCATTCAGAGCAAACACTTCGAAGTGGCTGAACGCTTACCTTCTTCATCCTCAGCCATGCACTGTTTGGCTATCACAATCCTATCTGAGGCTGACTGCTCCTCGTAGCTGTTCCAGTAAGCCGTGACGGCGTGCAGAGCTCCAGCAACTGGTAACGGGCTCGCTGCAGGGAGTCCGCTCAGAACATAACCGGAGATGACTGACTCTACGCTCCAGGAATGTTTAGTGAGATACCAGATGCATGAAGGCATCCTCTGTTCCTTCTCCCTCTCCCTCTCTCCCTCCCTCTCTCTCTCCCTCTCTCTCTCCCCCTCTCTGTGGTGCCGGGGTCAGTCTGCCAGCTGTTTGTCATCACTGATCTGCTCTGCTTTTTTTTTTTTTCTTTTACTTTGCCACACTGCCACACTGTGAACTCAGGGTTTCTATGTTCCCTCCTAGGTCCTGCTCCTGCCTCTGACCCAAATATCTGGAAAAAAATCAGAACTGAATTAAGAGAGACTCCATTTATCCATTATTTACCATTCTTTCTATATAAACAGTGTCATTAGGGGTCTGCTGTGGCCTGTCCCCACCTTTCTCACTCACATTCACACCTAGGGGCAATTTAGAGTCTCCAATTGATCTAAACATGCATATTTTAGGACTGTGAGGAGAAACCGGTGTACCTGGAGAAAGCCTCTATAGATGCAAGCAGAAAATGCGATGGACATCTTCTTGCTGTGAGGAGGCAAGGCTATTCACCAATCAGATCACCATTATTTCCTTAATTGTATCACAAGCAGATGCTAAGTATATGCAATGATAAAAATCTGAGGTGTGTATTCCACACAGCTATAGGCCATGCCGGGTTATTGGTTTATTTTGGTTGAATTATAAGCAACACGCAAATTTACCACCAGGTATAAGGCCTTTATCACCACCTACTGGACACACAGCAGCACCTCCGTGAGGGCTCGCACACTGAAGGAAAGCAATGTCTAATGATGTCAAATAGCACGTGCTTAATCCAAAATGGGTTTTGCAGATGAATTTATCCAAGCACCTATTTTCTGTCGGCGTCTCGCACAAGTGACAGGTTTGCTTTTCATGTGTGTTGTTTGTGTTGATCTGAAAGGTCACCATAGCTTGAGAATAATAATAATAGTAGTAATAATAATAAACTCTTATGTCATTTGAAATCCGCAGTTTACTCACTAGCTCTGGTGTTCAGGTCCCAACGACTCAACCTTTAAACTCGTTCTTAAAACTGGCTCTGGTCCGGTCGATGTCAGTAACCTGTGAGTTGTTTGTGCAGAGCTGACTGTTTGATTGGTGACAGTCACAAATGTCTTTGCCCTTTTCTGACCAGGTTCTGTTTATGTTTCTCTGCACCTCCTGGGCTTGAACCTGAGGTGTGGCTACAGTAGACGCTTACCTGACATAGGGAGACCTTTAAGGAAACTGGTTTCCACTTGACAATGCCGTTTTCTTGAACTTCCCCGAGGGAATCTCTCCAAGTTATCGATGAAGTTTCTATCTCCAAATCTATGCATCGATCTTCTAACAGAGATGCTGAATTTTGTCAAAACATTGTTCGTCCTGCTTTCCAAATATCACTTGTGTCTTGTGTTACTTAAGTGTCTGTGGTTGTGTAACATATAAAACATTAACTAATGACATTTCTGATACCTTTTGAGAGCCAAGGCCAAGTCCCCATTAAATGTTCACCACTGTCCAACATTAACACACATTGTCTTTTTCAACATCGTATGTGCATATTTACTCATGTTTACAAAGAAATATTTTAGTGCATCTTCTTTTTTTCTTTTTTTTAAACACACACATTCTGAATGTTGTCGTTATTGTAGATATATTTTATATGTATGCGTTCTGGCTCAGTGGTAGAGTGCATGCTTCACATGTGTACAGTCTTAGGTTCAACCCCGGCATCTCCAAACACTATAGTGGACGTCCCTGAGGAATCGATGTTGCAGAATATGTTTCTGTGTATAAGGTATAAATAGAGCTTCAATCTATTTGTTCCTTGACCTTCTGTGCTACAGTATACAGATGGGGGCTGCAGCTCAGACCTCTTGCTGTAGGTTGAATTCCAGATTTCCTAAGAGATCAGGTATCCATCCGTTTTAAATACGAGAGTGCAGTTAAGTCTATCTACTGTTTGTATGTACAGGGGATCAGTATTTCCTATCTATCTATCTATCTATCTATCTATCTATCTATCTATCTATCTATCTATCTATCTATCTATCTATCTATCTATCTATCTATCTATCTATCTATATGAGAGAGAGAGAGAGAGAGAGAGAGAGAGTTTAAACTGTAAGACTGGTGACCTGAATCAAATGAAGATCACACTTGAGATAATTAATGAAGACAAATTTTTTAAAAAGTGTTGCGTTCACTTGCTGAGGCTGCTACCTCTGGGTTGTTCTAACTATCAGCAGCGACGAGCGGAGGACGAGGAGGAGGAGGAGGAGGAGGAGGAGGAGGAGGAGGAGGAGGAGGAGGGGACCGAGAGGGAGGAGGAGGAAATGGGGGAGGAGAAGGAAAAGGAGGATGGATACAGCCAAGTGACGACGGTGCCAGAGCCCAGTAGTAGGTCAGGTTCACGGTGAAATAGCGGCGGCGTAAACACACACCGAGGCCGGGGCCGGAGTCAGGAGAGGGGCACCTGAACACATCACCGCGCGCGTGCTACTGCTGGACGGACGCTTCGTCCTTTCTACGGGGGAGGAAGAGGAGGAAGAAGAGCGAGAAGAAGGAGGGGGAGGCGGAGGGCGACGGGACTATGGCCGCACTTTCTCCACAGATCCGAGGACTTGAGACAGATGAGGTAAACTAAGCTGCAGGCTGCGCTTCTCCGGCTCTCGGTCCGAGTCCTCCTGAGATACCACGTTGCCCCCAGTGGTGTTGTTGTTATAACCTGCTGCTAACGAGCTAACACGCTAAGTTCACTCTCGAGTCCGGGGCAGTTTTTGGTTTTTCCAAAATATGTGGAAGTGCGTGGTTTTTGTGCCGAACTTCTTGTCAGCTGACGCTAACATTATCCTCGACTTCCTAATTGAAGAGAGATGGTTTGCAGTTGACTTCCAGCCAGGAAGCAAAACAGGCTGGTGGGCAGTGAACGCCTCTTTCCCAAGTATCTCTCTCTCTCTCTCTCTCTCTCTCTCTCTCTCTCTCTCTCTCTCTCTCTCTCTCTCTCTCTCTCTCTCTGTATACACACACACACATTCAAGGGAGAGAGAGAGAGAGAAACAGAGCAAACCACATTTTAAAAAATCAATTATTTTGTCAAGCATTAATCTCGTCAGAGCTCTCAGTACAAGTTGTAACCCCAGAGCCACAATGTGTTTGTTTGCGTGCGTGCGCGTGCGTGCGTGCGTGTGTGTGTGAGGGAGAGGAAAAGAGAGAAAAAGCGAGATAGATTGATTGATCAATCGATTGTGAAATCTAGGTATGATTCACTGACGTTACCGTAAAATCATAAATGAGGCTAATCATGGTGGGAACTGTGTTGGGACTATAGCTATAAACGTGTTGGGCAGTGAATGATGTCAGATTTGGCATGTGACTGGAGTTGTGATTGGACCTACGATTGCTAGTGTGTGTGTGTGTGTTTGTGTGTGTGTGTGTGTGTGTACCTGTATAGGCCTTAGTTACTCACAGGTAAACACAGCTGTGTATCCATAGTGAACTAGCATGTACTAAAAAGTAAGTTTTAATGAATTAACTTTTGTCTATACCTCTGTGGACATCCATCCATCTGTCCATTATCTCACCTGCCTTACGCCTTAATATATACTAATCAATACTGTTACTACGACTACTTCTACAACTACTGAGGTGCGAGCCGCTCATCCACTGACAAACCCTCAAGAATGAATCTTTCATCTCAGTTCATTCTGTTTGACATGAACTACTTGAATCGCATTTAGGCGCCATTAAGATGTAGCGGTTAACGAATGTCGATCCCTAGAATGCCCCGCTTCAAGAATCCGTCTTTTAAAGCGTCTCTTGAACGATGTGAGGAGAGGACTGCGCTCGGGTGAGGAGGTCTCGTCTCGTCCGCTTCAGACCCACGTGACTCGCCAAAATTTTCCACACGGGTCACAACAGAGCTCCTTATCTCTGTCCCGGTCCCTTTACGACGCCATTGCATTCATAAACTCATTATTTCATCGTGGTTTGTTTTTTTTCATGTCAGGATGAATCCAGGGTCCTGAAGGTGAAAGTCGTTGCGGGAATCGCGTTGGCCAAGAAGGACATACTCGGAGCCAGGTGAGTTGTAGACGCTCAACGCGAGAATAATCGGCGGTGGCCTCATTTTTCCAGAGGGATTTCCTGGATATTCAGGATGACGTATTCCCAGACGACAAGACGATTTCCCGGCAAGCTGGAATACAGAAACATTGAATGCCGATTGCTGACGATTCATGAAAATACTTAGTTTCAGGGAACTGTAAAAATGGAGAATATTCCACTATGAAATTGATCAAATTGAAGAGTCATCATCATCTAATCACACATCATTATATCATGTGAGCATCGTCGGTCGGTGAAGTCAGTTTCCCGGGTCGTGGTTTAGCTTGGTGGCCTTTTCCCATCGTCACCACCTGCGCTGTACGTGGCAGCCGTTTCCTGCCAGCCCCATGTCGTTATCCCCGGTGAACCTGGACAGTCGGACCCATCGGAGACGGCTTCCTCCCCCTGCCATTGTGTGGCCGGACAGGAAGCCGAAGACAACGGGTTTCGCGAACCAACCGCGCGGCGTCTTCCTGTCAACTGTGAATCAGTTTCTGATGCATTCATCTGACTCGACGTTGTTGTTTTTAGGGTAATTCTTGTGAAAACCAAAAGAGTAAATGAGGATTACCGTCTCAAAAATCTCTCCCCAATAGCACAGACTTGTGAATGGGTGTGAGTATAACTCCGTTTGCAGCCTAAAGGCATTTTCTCAACAGGAAAATGTCCATCAGTTGTGTCTCCTTATTACAACTTAACTCAGTCTTAGTTCCTTTTTTTTTGTTTTTTTTGCCTGGTCAGGACCTGAACAGGATCTCAACATGAGGCAAAACCAGGAAATGCGGGCACGGTAGCAATGAGCCAGTGTTAAACCGTCGTGTTAGCACAGTAGCACTTTGAAACACCATTAGCCACTTAATACATCACTAATGCTGCCGCATTACTGCGAGGGATCGGCCAATGGTTCATGTGTTGATGGATGTGGGGGTTTTCGACGCCCGGGCCTGGACCCATGAGAAAGGACCGGCAATTAGATGTGAGCACGAATCAGACGGAGCCACCGCGTTCAATTGCAACGCGATGCAGCCCATCGCTGTAGATGAAGTGGACACCCGTGGTGTGAGAACCCCGCGCTGGGCCTGAACCCGAAGGTGTTTCTCTTGCAGCGACCCGTACACGAGACTGTCCCTCTACGACCCCATCAGCGGAGAAATCACGAGTATCCAGACCCGAACCATAAAGAAGGTGAGAAAGGTTTCAGCCGTTTGCTGCTCGTGTGAGTGTCTCTGCCTGACGCCGCTGTTCTTTGTCTCTCCCGCCTCATGGACCCACGAAGACACTGGACCCAGTATGGAACGAGGAGTTCTTGTTCCGAGTAAGTGAAGCCGCGGACCGATCAGACGCTTTAAACCTACGTTTTTACGCGTCCTCTGTGACATTTAACCTGGACGTGCTGTTGTTTCAGGTCCATCCCAGGAAGCATCGGATGCTTTTTGAGGTGTTCGATGAGAACCGCCTGGTAAGTCATTCGATTATGTTGTTGAATATCCCCCCCCCCCCCTTCCTTTATTGCTCTTATTTTGATGCTCACTGACTAGTTGTGGCTGGCAGTGGTGTTCAAGGCTGCCTTCGTCATCTCATTGGTTGTTGCGTCTAGCACACGTAGGCCGCGACGCGAGCCAGCTTTGAAAGAATGACAAGGATGCACCAGCGAAAACAATGCAAACTATTCCGGAAAGGTCTTCTGATCCCAGCCCCCGGGACATGACTGCAGACACTTTGTCCACTTCTCTGTCAGGCCTGTGAGACGAAAGACAAAGCAAGGCCTTCGTCATGCTAAAATACTTCAAGCTAAAGACTTGTCAATTGACTTAAGTAAGTCAGTTTAGTAGTGTAGCTTAAGTAACAGCTTAATCCTTATTGTCCAACATTCTCCAAAAGAAGCATTTACAAACAACAAACAAGCAAGTTGGCTAGTATTGTTGCTCTTCATCTCAGTGGATGGAGGTTTGTTGTGAAGCCCGTATTGTGAATCTAAAATCGAGTAAACCTACGCCACACACAGTTGCTCCAAGGAGACGACGCAAACGTCGAGCATCCACACGCTCAGGTCACGCAGCCATTCATGCAGTCCCACAACAGCCCAGAGAAGTAGAGACCGGCCCGGGGCAGAGCCGCGCTCCACCCCCCCCCCCCCCCCACCCCCCCACCCCCCTCCCGCCTCTGCCCTTAAAACAAACACTGTGGCGTAAAAGACGACATTTGTTTCAGAAGTGTGTACCGCAAAACAGCTCATTAGCCCGGTGCGGGGCCCCCCCCGGGCCGCGGCGGCCGCCCTTGTTTTGCCCCGATGCGTCTGGCGGTATTGGAAAAGGTCCGTCGACGGGGGCCGATGCGGGCCGTCCCCCCGAGGCCCTGCCCAGCGGGTGTGAAAGGAGACGCGGAGAGTGGCGGTCGAGGACGAGGGCTGCTGCTCTTGGACTTGACTCCGGGAAGTGTCACCAAACCCTCGAACAGGCAGGCCGGACCGGAACGCGTCCCTTACGTAACGATCGGCTGAACAGGCTCAGCGGAGCAAGCCGCCGTTTATTTATATGTTCGTCTGTTTATGCATTTACTTCCGAGTTTTCAAATACCACATATGCCGCTGTCCTCGCAGACCTTGCGAGCGCATCTTGCATACGTACGAAGTGTGACGCACGAGCAGCAATAGACGCCACAAAAGCGAGTGAAGCGCGGATCGTTGTGCATTGCATTGCACAGCCCGATGAGCTGCAGCCGTCGGTTCGCGTGTTTCGTCTCAGGGCACGGGGCTACTAGCTGGACATGAGCCCAGACTGGAAGGCCTGGCTGGCCCTGAGGCGTCTGGCCGAGGCGGTCGCCCCTCCGGGCCGATGACCCCGAGCCGTGGAAGTAAAATCTAGAGAACTAGAGCTCGGCAGCTGCGTGTCTGATCACAGGGCTTCCGTGTAATTCCCAGACCGTCATGGACACACGGACCCCTTGCTGTCTGTTTGCTGTGTTATTGCGCCGGGCGTCTCCGGAGTGCATCAGGGTCACGGGTTTAGAGTCGCATGAGAAAACACGCCTGGGCGTGACTCACTCCGGGCCGTCAAGTCACTCTCCAGGTAGGTCTAATGGGGAAACAATCCGGAGGGCGTGTCGGGACTGCGAACGTGGTTGGCTGCACGCGTGCGGGGCCGCTGCACACACACACGCACGCACGCACGCACAGACTCGCAGGAAAGCACGGTGGGAAAGTGAAACCGGGTCCGCCGGGGAAACGTGGCGGCCCGTAGCGGGCCACTGGCTTCCAACGACGGGCGTCGGAAGATGGATCGCGGCAGTGCGCGGGATCCGCAGGGCGACCTTTCACCCAGTGCCGTGAGATCCTCGTCGAGCAGTTGTCGCTGGGAGGCGTCACGGCGCATTCTCAAGGCTAAAGGCAGCACTCGGTTGCGTTGAAACGCACGCTTTTCCAGAGGAGCCTCTCCTCAGTCGTATTCCGAACGCCAGAGGCGAAGCTCCCTCCCGAGCAGGCCGAGTGGTCGGCTGTGGGGTGGAAGCGAGGGAGACAATGCATGCAGACGCTCCCGGGCCCCCGGTGAATGACAGGTTCACGCTGACACGCGTTCAGAGGAAAAACCTTATCGAGTTAGCAAATGCAATCCGGCTAACTGGGTTTGTACGTGGGGACGGTGACTGAGTCTACGCACACGGCTGCACATTTGCAACGGGCCTGGAGGGACAGGGACGCGGCGGTAGGTTAGCGCAAGGAGCGCAAGGAGTCTATAAATAAGACCGGAGCGGACGTGCTGTCAGTGCTTAAGTGTTTACAAGGTGCAAACTGAAGACGTCCATTCAGGTTTCACGCGCTGCGATGTCTCCATCCAAGCCTCCAGTGTAGGTGGCGCGGAGCCTGTGGTTCACTCTCAGTCTTTGCCCGGAATGGCCAGATCGAAAGTGTCGCCAATCTCCCTCGGACACTTCAGGTCCCAGGGGAGAACCGATCATACTACTACTGTTTAAGATCACACAGTGATGTATAGCACACAAAGCTCTACAGGGAGCTTACATAAGGGATGCGTCACAGCTCTCGGCCCAGATCCTTATCTAGCGGCAAAGGTAATGATGAGTTTAAATGTAGGTATAGCTTTGCTGATAACCACTTAGTCAGCATTGCCGTGAGACAGTGATTATTGCTCTATTTCCTGTTGTGATCACAACACAGGTTTTCTGTTACCCTCCGGTACCTTAGTTAGTTAGCAGAGTTGTAATGCTATCATTTCTTTGGCTGACTGTGAAAAAATGTCATCTGTCGTAGTGTAGTCCTTCTTTACATGTTAGTGCTGTTTGCTCTCTACTCTACTCCACTACCACATTTCACAGACGTGGCCTGTAATGACACCCGGACTCGGCTCGTTATTCATCCGTTACCTCACCCACATCGTCCCATAACGGTGTGTCAGGGGTCTGCTGGAGCCCACCTCCAGCCCGCGTGGGGTGACGTCACGCCCTGGACATGCCACCGGTCCATCGCAGGACGCGGACCGGTCACTCCCACACCCGGGGGGGGGGCACTGAAGCGTAACCACTCCCACACACCGTCTGGCTGGAGTGGATTATGCATAGCGTAATAGTCGGTGTTTCTTTCCAACGGCGGGGTCATCCCGGTGCCGCATTCCTGCGCGTGTGTGCGTGGTGCGCTGACGGCGTCGCGTTATTATCTGCCCATTACACTCTACTCGGTGACTTGGCGGAAATGCGTCGCGTGCGTCACCAATCCTATCAAGTGGCCTGCCCGGCCCCATCAATGAAGGCCACTGGCGGGCGGGCGGGCGGGCGAGAGGCGGGCACGCGGCCGGCCCGACCCGTCCGTGACGCCACCCCAGGAAATAGAGCGTGACTTTGCCCCTCCGGAGCGAGGCGTCCCGTCCCGTTACCGAAACCCACGAGTGTTCCCCTGAAATAGGACGGGGCTCAGAAGAGCTCACAATAGGCCTCCATTAATAAACGGGACTGTCAGCGGCCGCGCACAGGAAGTCAGGCCGGCGCCCACTGTTACACGCGGTGTCGTTTAACAGGTGTCACGTCACCGTTGCAGCACTCCCGGGCCCGCCCCGCTCTTATCTGCCGTCCGGCTGTGGCTCGATCTCCTTATCTCTGCCCGCGTGCCTCCCTGCGAGCGGGAAGCTATTTCCTTAAAGAGGGTTCCTGGAAGTGTTTGGCCTCTTGCGGCAAATAGTCCGTCGACCTGTGTTGGCTTTTACGGCCTCTGCCGGGAGGGGGGGTGGTGGGGGTGTCTATGCGGCTTCGGAGGCTTCGGGTTCACGCAGAATTATGCTGAAAGCCACTGCCTTTGATTTCCTGTAATTCAATAGCAGTGGGTAAAAATATTTGTGGGGGCACGGAGCAGCCGAAACATTAGAAGCATAGCTGCCGCAGGAAGCGGGGTCTGGAGCGAGACTGGCCGAGGCAGATGCAGCCAGCGCTTCGGTGGGAGACGCACGGCGGCGGGCTCCCGCCTTGTTGTTGTTGTTGTCTCTACCGAGGGCTCGACGGATAGAGAGAGAGACATCCCTCAGCCTGGACGTCGCAGTCGAGCAGCCAAGGTTGCAGAGCGGGTCGGGGGGGGCGGGAGGGAGGGAGAAGCGTTGTCCTCCGAAGCCTCGGTGTTATTTTGTTTTCTGCCGAGGGTCCGCGGTCCCAAAGCAGCCCCGCGTGGATTGCTCCAGTTTCAAAGGTCGTGTGTTTGGGTCACGTCTCCAAGCGGAACCACTGACCTCCTCTGACTAAAAGCTGAGATCAGCCGGGGCAGGAATGTAGGTTGTCACCAGAGCTATTTTGGCAATGTGCAGCCGCTAATGATTGTGATCGCGGAGCGGAGCGGAGCGGAGCAGAGCGCAGCCCGGAGCAGTTGCTCGCCCTTCCCTCTCGTCTCGCCGGCGGCGGGTCTGATCATGCGGCCGTGGCCGGCGCTGCGGGGATCAGAGAGTTAAGCGCATGGCACGTCGGCTGCGCTTGCACTTTGCGTCGAGGCGGAGCAACACGGACCCCCTGTCGGAGAGCCTGCGCAGCCATGGTGAGGAGAGCGGGCTGTGCGCGCCAGCTCCGAGCCCCGCCGAGATCCTGGCGCAGAGCTCCGTCCGCCTGAAGGTGACCCCCCTGTCACCGGACTACGCCGGTCTGCAGCAGTGCTCCTCGGTGTTCATACCGCGGCTGAGCGCCGCCGCATGTAGCAGCAAGAAGAGCATCCTGCAGATCTCGCTGCAGCCCTGCGGGAGGCTCAACGGGGAGCTGGACGGCGCCGGCGCCGAGGATGGGGAGGCGGGCGGCGGCGGCGGCGGCGGCGAGGGGGGAGGAGGCGGCGGCTCCTCCTCCTCCGACGGCGGCGGCTCCTGCAGCAGCAGCATGGCCAGCGACGCCGGCTACTGCAGCAGCGGCAGCATCTTCGAGCCCGAGGCGCCGGAGAAGCCCCGGGGCGGCCAAGAGCGGGGCCCGCCGGGCCGGCGGCCCCGGGCGCCGCTGCGCCGCTGCTCCTCGCTGGTCATCTTCCCCAAGAGCCCCTGCAGCACCCCGCCCGCCTCCCCCGTCAGCCCGGTGGCCCTGCCCGCCCTGCCGCCGCCCCCGCCGCCGCCAGACGAGGAGGAGGCCGCCCGCAGGGGGCCGGCCGGCCGCCGTCCCTCCAAGGGGGCCGAGCTCAGGGACACCAAGCACATGGTGCAATTCAATATTCCCCTGCCGGACGAGCCCAGGGGCAAAATGGAGGAGCGGGGCAGGGGCACGGAGCTGCCGGACAGATCGGGTCGCCACTCGAGCAGCGTGCTGCTGCGCGTCGCCCACCAGAGGCCGGCCGCCGCCGCCGCCGTGGACGCGGAGCACCCCGACGGCGCCCACCCGGCCGCCCGCGGCGAGGCCGAGCGCGACCCGCACAAGAAGCTCTACCGCAGCACGTCCGCCTGCTTGTTTTCCTCGGCCAAGGCGCCGGAGAGGAGCCCCAAGGCGCCGGAGGGGGACCTCTGTCACCGCGCCATCCAGCGGAGCTTCTCCCTGGAGGTGCCCTACGCCAACACCGGAATTTCATGTCACGTTTCCAACCCCAAGCTCGGCAGCCCCTGCTCGCCGCACGTGCACATTCATTTGTCCCCGCGGTGCCCGGCGAAGTTGCCGAGCCCCGGCGCCGACGAGAGCGACACGTCCAAGAGCCCGGACCGGAGCGCCAAGGTGAGTGTTTCCTCAGCGGGACCACCTGAACGGACCCGACTCTTGGAACCAGCAACCGGGTGCATTAGTGCTTTGTGTAGTACCTTCAGCACCACGTTTGTGTCCTACCAAAAGTTGGACACAGTCTCACGGTCGTTCATCCGGCATTTGTGCATTTGATTGGGACATTTTCTGTGCCCGGCCATTGAAATCCTGTTTACTCGGCCAGCAGGCTTCCCACAAGCCTGGGGCGAAACCCGGTAACTGAGACGGCTGCTACGGCTAAGACGTGCAATTAACAAGTAGACATGTGTGGACAAACGCCCGCGGGTGCTTGGTTACGTGACGGGGAAATCCATTTGCGCCACCGGCCTCTGCAAAAAAGGCAAACCGGCAGGAAAAGTGGCCCGGTCCGGTCAGTCGCCCGGGCTTGGTATTCCATCGGTTTCCCTCTTTTCTTTTTGTGTGTGTTTTTTCCCCCCCCTGCTTTTTCTATCCGTGCCGGGCGTAATGGAGCTAAGTATTTACCCGGGCTAATTTTAGCGGCGGGGAAGGAGCAGCGCCCCCCCGGGCCGATATAAATAACGTGCCTCTGAAATATCGCCCCCGACTCCAGATAGTCTGGCGGTGCGTAGCGCTGCCCGCTCCCGCCGGCTCAGATTTAACGGCGAGTGGCACCGGAGCGGCGCCGCCGTCCCCCGCCAGCCGCCCGTGGACGCGCCGCCCGCCCGCCCGCCCGCCGGCGTCCAGGGCCAGCGGGACATGGTGGGCGGGACGGCGGCGAGAGCCCTTTCCCAGTAACGGGGTGGTGTGTTCCTTCCCTCCGGGTCCCCCCGCCAGGCACTGTTTGTGAAGTATCGGGTGTCGGCCTGCCCGCTGCATTTAGCAGCTTGTCAAGTAAGACGCCCCCCCCCTCCCACCCCCACCCCCCTCCCATCCCCCCACCCCCTCCAGTAATTAGCCATTACATATACTTTTGAAGAGACGCGTTCAAGTTTACCATCTGATTCGTACGCTTCCCCCTAACTTCTGTTCTTTAAGCAAATGCAGTCCTGTTTCCAGACGACACAGCAAAGTGTCACTGGCATAGAAAACTGTTCATTGATTGCAGTTTAATGCATTTGTCACCCATAGTGTGACCTATTACACACGGGCCAGTATCAGTATCAGTAGATATCAAAGGTCTCTATGTATCTCCATCTGACGACAAATGGACACACCAATGGTATCTACAGTATTTGTCTGCATACCTATATTTTTGTATATGTCTATCTATCCCCAATTACCTTCCTCTATATCTTTATCTACATCTCGCCTTATCTATCGCTTTCTCAATCTCTATCTACCTTTTGCCCGATTAACGTCTTGTTTGCTCCAAGATCAAGAAATTTGGAGTACTTTTCTTTATTTAAAACTGCAACTAGAAGTAAAGGAAAGATCTTGCTCAGAATCGAGCGAGTCGCCAAGTAGTAACACAGCTTTGTTTAACTAAAGAGGAATTTGTTTTGGTATAAAGTGTGAAAACAAAAGGAGAGGTAAATATCAAATCAAACACATTATTGTCCTAGTAGACAGTTCAGTTGTCTGTGTGTGTGTGTGTGTGTGTGTGTGCGTGCGTGTGCGTGTGTGTGTGTGTGTATATATTCATTTATATATGCAAATATTCATTTGTCTATAACACTATAGTGCTCATTTCCTTGTCAGCGGGTGCTATTCAGCCTCCACCCCCTTGTATTTGCCATCTCTTGTTTTTGTTTACCCTCGTCTCGCTCCGCTGCAACAAAGGACAGGGCCGGTTGACTGATCCGCGGCTCACAGCGCGAATGTGCCGCCCGCCACTCTTATCTGCTGCGCCCTAGTGACCCCGTGTGCCTCATCGGAGCGGTTAATGAACAGCCAGGTGTGACGGCGTCGGGGGGGGGTGAAGCGCCATTGGCAGGTCACGACGTCTCTGTTGTCACGGTCATCTCGCTGTGTCGAACGGAACCGCCCGGCCTGGGAGCATTAGCGAGCCGCTTCCCCGGAAGTGACACAGGCTGCCCTCCCCACCTGTTCAAAGCAATACGCGGTCGAGCCGAGCCGGATGCCGCCCCCCCCCCCTCCCCCTGCAACATGTGCCTGCAGCGCTTTGGTCAGCGCGGCTTAATGTCACACGCTGCTAAACTGAGTCGCATCCGGTGTCACACGAGCCGCCGGGGATGCTCTCGGCGGACGTTTATCAATGGTTGACGTTTTTTTTTTTTTCCTTCATCTCGGGCACCCCCGCCTGTCTCTTTATAAGCCTCGCCTCGGCCTCTCTCGCAGTGAGCGCGCTCCGATTGTCACCGAAATACATGACCTACATGACGCCACCGGGCAGCGGGGGCGCGCCCGGCCCGTTAGTGTGGATGCGGCGCCATTAGTCCCTGAGCTCAGGTCTATTTTGACAGCTCGCGCGTGCGTGCGTGCGTGCGTGTGTGTGCGTGTAATTCGTATTGTCAGCGTCTGAGAGGGCTGGAAAGCCGATAGAAGGGCTGATTATAGCGGTTATTGAGTGAGCTGAGGTGAGGTCTGTTTTCGTAGTCACGGACGCAAGCCGATGATTTGAGTCGGTGAGACCGCGTCACAAGACGTTAGGCTTTATCGTTTCACAGCCGATCAGAAACTCTTATCTTTGAAAATGCATGAAGGGTTAAAGAAATGATGTTTCACAATGCTCCGTGCACTACTCGTACACGCTCTATCTGACAGACTGTGGTCTGTACATAGACAGAGCCTGAACGTATAGGTTTGATGGGGTTCCTATGCTTGCTTGACAGTTTGACAATATGAACGATGCACGTTCTAAGGTTGGAAAAAGTCCGTCTGGAGCTCCTCTGCATTTCCAGAAAGGGCCCGATAAGATTACGGGGAGCTCGTGAAGTAAGCGAGGTGTAGCTGTCGGCCTGTGAGCTCTTACTTTACCCGAGCCCCCCCCCCCCGGTCGGGGATGCGAACGGACATTCACCGACTCGCCCCGAGTCTGGACCCGGGAGCCGGCGGAGGCGCGCCAGCTAATCGAGCCGGTGCGCCGTCACCGTGAGCGCTCCTCATTTAGGACCCGTAATAATAGCCCCTCTCTCTCTCTCTCACGCGGCGGCGGCCCCAGCGTTTCCATTTTAGCCGCGCCGTCTTCACCCGCCGTGACTCACGGCCGGCGTGACTCACCCTTTCACTTATAGGTCGACAAAACCGCCGTCTCAAACCCCGCCCCCGACCTCCGCTCCCAGCCCCCCCCACCCCCCCACCCCAACGCCACAATGTTTGCACTACGACGGCGAGTCCGAGGTCTTCAGTGGGAAAGCGGCGAAGGGTTGCACCCCGCCGCGGGCCGACTATCGAGGACGCTCCCGAGGCCTGAAACGCTGCTAAAAATACCGACTCCCGTGGGGACAGTTGCCTCAAAGATGGCTGAGGAGACACGTCCCGGCGCGTCGGATGTTTGTGTGCGTTTACATGTTTACATACGAGGAGATAACATTGTCACGGACATCTCGTGTGTGTGTGTGTGTGTGTGTGCGTGTGTGTGTGTGTGTGCGTGCGCGTGACTCTCTCTCTCTCTCTCTCTCCCCCCCCTGAACAGACGCGTGACGACTTCCTGGGCCAGGTGGACGTCCCCTTGAACCAGATCCCGGTGAGTTGCCGCCTCAAGTCCAAGCCGGTCAGGTCGTCCGGCCTCGGCCTCGCTCGCCTCCCCCATCCCCGCGGCCCGTTCCGCACGGCCGTCTCCAGTTTTGGAAACAGAGTCCGTTTGTGTTTGTCGTCCGCTCCCCCCCCTCTCTCTCTCTCTCTCTCTCTCCTCCCTTTGTTTCATTACAAACACGGAGCCCCCGCGCCTCCTCTTCCAGATAGGCTGCGTGTGTTGTGACCGAGGGAGTTGACCGTTTCCCCCTTTACGTTTTGTGTTTTTCTTTCTTTCCTCAGACAGAAAATCCTAACACAGAAAGGCCATACCCATTCAAGGATTTTCTGCTTCATCCGCGCAGGTTGGCGTCAGATTT
This sequence comes from Karalla daura, assembly GCA_029224185.1. Classification (NCBI taxonomy): domain Eukaryota; kingdom Metazoa; phylum Chordata; class Actinopteri; order Chaetodontiformes; family Leiognathidae; genus Karalla; species Karalla daura. The sequence continues at coordinate 23,156,125 of CM055190.1, read as the reverse complement.
CCGTTCTCTTTTCTTTTTCTTTTTGTATATACACCTTCCATCCCTGTGTTTGTTTGTCTTTCTTTGGAAAAACGATGGTTCTGCTCGTAGCTGAATGGTCTTCAATGTGAAACGCCGCCTTGTGATTCCATCTTCGCTTTCTGTTCGCCACGCAGTCACAAGTCCAGAGTCAAAGGTTACCTGCGACTCAAAATGACGTACCTGCCGAAAAACCCGGGCTCGGAGGAGGAGGAGGAGGCGGCCGAGCAGACGGAGGAGGCGGAGGTGAGTCCACGAGTTCGGCGCCGAGGCCTGCGGCGATCTCCGTCCTCGGCCCGACGCGTTCGGAGGACTGTGTGAGGCGCTTGCGGCTCGGCCTCAGAGTCTCAGACGGAGAGTGTCTCCCAACAACCCAAAACAAAACAGAAGTTGTTGCTATTGTCCTGAACGGGCCCAAAGTCCAATGGAAGGAAACCTCAGCTGCAAACAAATGCAGTCTGCAGAACAGCCACTTCTCGCTGTTTTCACCATGTTTATTCCTCCCCTCCGTTCTCCATTCGATGTTGCAATGTTGTTTGTGTGCATCTGTGTGTGTGTGCGTGTGTTGCGTCCACCCCGTAATCTGGATCCACTCCATAATTTAACGATTCCTCCTCGCCCAGACTGCAGCCTCGCACCGAGCTCCATGAAATCCGGGCTGGAATGTTTTTTCCATAAGGCAAAAAGGCAAACACACTGGACCGACACGAATGTTTCCATATTAATCTGCAACATCACGTCGAGTGGCTGCTCAGACCTCCGCTCCGCTCGCCAATCGCTTCACTTGCACTGAATTCCTCAAGAGAACGTCTCTGGACGCCTTCTGTCTTCCTCCATTCACAGTACAGGATCTCCTTTTGGCCTGAGGCGGCCCGTCTCT